>VZRZ01003773.1:996741-1063113 GCA_013398175.1 Climacteris rufus | reverse complement strand
TATTCCTCCTCTGGATGCCCGTCCGTCCGTCCATCGGTCTCCTCCGAAGGCATCAGGAGGAGCGAGGGATACTCACAAGGAGGGATGCGGGGAGTCGCTGCATATCCGGCTCAGCACTGCCTCCGGCTCGGCTTCCTCAGCGCTGGAGTTGAAGGAGGAGGGGAGGGCGGGGAGAGGGGCACCCATGGACTAAGGATGGGCAGGGAGGGAGTTAGGGGATGAGAAGGTCAACCTGCAGCCCCCTTTCTCCCCCCCCGAACATGCTTCACGTAGGAGAGCTCCTCCGTGTCTCAGCCCTTCTCCTCGTGTCCCCCCCACTGGGACGTCACCTCCTGCTTGAAGCATCCTGGTAGCGCCCCGCTGGAGAAGGGCATCTCCTGGGCCGCGGCCGAGCGGCTTCCCCGAGCATCAGAAGGGGATGCTCGGCCCTATTCTCCCCAGCATCACCCACAGAGACCTTTGCAGCGGGGACTCTCTGCAGCCTTGTTTGCGGGTTCACTCCCATGGACCTGGGTGAAAAACTAAAACAAGTGTGGCAGAACTGCGTGGGGACAACCGGAATTAACAAGGGGAGGTGGTGGTGATGCAATGCTCTGGGGAAAAACGGGCTCTGGTCGTGGGGGGATGAATGGAAAGGTGATAAATCCTTTGTGTGAGGCAATAAATCCTGCTGGCACTGAGCACATCCCAGTGCAGGCAGGGGTGGGAGCACCCCGGCAGCAGGATGCAGGGCATGCGGCTGATTCAGGGGAGGGAGGTGGGGGTGTCACAAAGGCTGGTCAAGCCCGGATTTGGCCGTGCCCAGGCTTAGCACAGGATCAGGGATGTGCTTGCTGCGTCCCATTGCTAACAGAGCTGCGTGGAATCCCAGCTCGAGGGTGCTGCGGTAGTGTTCCCCCAGGGACGAGATGATGGAGAGCAGCTGGTGCTGTGCACGGACAGCTTGCAGGTCATTCAGGAGGACACAGCCGTGGCACAAGCAGGGTGAGGACACGAGGACACGCCGCGTCACCCCACAGTGACAGAGCCCAGCCTGGCGCAGGTGGCCTGGTGGCAGCAGGCAGTTCAGCCGTGGCGCTGCGGAAAGGTAGCAGAGAAATCCCCAGAGTACTGGAAACAGGGTGGGTAAAACAAAAGTTGGTGTGAGCAGAAACTGCAAGGGAAGGGAAATCCTCTGGAAATGCCTTAAGCCTACCCACAAAGTGCTGAGCTAAGAAATAAGGATGGTAATTCATTCAGCTCTTTCCAGGCGGGTTTGGCTCCAGTGTAGGGGCACCCACCCCATGTTCATCCCTGTGGGTTGGTGTGATGTGGGGGAACTTCTTGCACATCCACAGCTCTCTGAGGCTGGAGGGGGTCCAGGTTCCATGAGACCAGTTTAATCCTTCTGAAGGTGCCTGCATTGGTTAAAAAAGGACAAATTGCTCTCTGGTTCAGGACTTATCGCTGCTGGAGTGGCATGGGGTCCTGCCAAAGTAAAGAAGGTTTTATTAGTGCTACAGCTGCCTGTGATGAAACCCAGGTCTCTCTCCAAGAAGCTGCTAAGAAGCAGAGGCAGTGCTAGGGTGAGAGTGATGTTCCTGTGGGATTAAGAGGTTTGCAGGAGAGGCAGAGCCATGGCCAGCTGTCGTCAGCTTTTCTGGAGGGCTTGGACAAACTCAGCTGTGCACAGTATCCTTCCTGCGGGCTCAGGAGGAATAATGAAACCCCTTGGATGCAGACTGGAGCTACTGATGAGCCTGCTGTTCATTTGTCTGAGGAAAGTTATACAGCGAGGGCTGCTCCTCTTCTTAATGTCAGGCAGGGATGGAGGGTGAGCAGAGACAAAGGTCAGAGGGGGTTTGGAGCAGGCAAAAGGAGGCAGCAGGACAGTACAGGGGAATGTGAGATCAACAGAGACAGTTGCGTTCCCTGGTATGAATAGGAGTGAAAGGTCAGGGAGGCTGAATGGCTGCTTTTTCTCTCCTCTGAGTACCAGGTCATCCCTACCATCTGCAGAGCACTTTTTGGTCTTTGGGTGAGTGATTTGTCATCTTTCTCGATGTTAAGTGTGAGCGGTGAGAGGTTTATTACGTGGACCACAGTGGTATATATGCAGCATCACTGGTTCAAAAACCATTCGTGTGACCCTTCCCCCAGGGAACTGACATAAAAATGATGCAAGGAATAAAACTCCTCAATATTCTGCCAATTCCAACCCTCCTCCAGTTTTCTGGGGAACTTTAAAGGTCATATGTGCAAGCCCTCAACTGTACAGTCTAGGACTACTTTCCTTTCAAATAAAAGGTGGGGTGAATATGAATAATCGTCTGCATTACTATGGCATCAGGGCTGGCATCCTCTTGTGCTAAGCACGGGACAAACAGAACAGAAAGATGTTTCCTGCCCCAAAGCAATTCTCCCGTAATCATGTTAGAGACATGTGGGCTGTAGCATAATCGAGCGCTGTAAGACCTGTGAAAAAATCTTCTATCTCAAATCCTACTGAAGCTCTCCAGAAAACCATTAGCAGAACCTGGCCCTGTTTTTTTTTTTTTTTTTTCCAAAGGAAAAAGTCCACAGCCTTCTGAATTCTCCTTTCCTATTACCCTATAAAATTCCTCAGTGGGTTGCTAAGTTCCATAAGCAGTAAGGCAGCCTGTGACTTGAAGGGGTAAATCCCATCTTCCCACTCTCCCTTGATCTCTGTCTCTTGTTCTCTGAGCTTTCATTCTGCACTCCACTTTTTTCCCTCCCAAAGAAACCTAAAAATAAATAAATCCAAGAAAGAGCGGAAAAAGGAAAAGCCATCAGCCCCCAAAATGATGTGCTTAGTCATTCATGATGAGTAAAAATAGTTTCCCAAATGAACAAATTGCTGAGCCAACCAGATGAGCAAATCATCTCCATAAATGAGGGGTCTCATCCTCCCTCTCCTTGGGCAGGTCCTTGTGTTAATGGGCTTTTGGTAAAGCCCAAAGCAGAATTATGTGGAGAAGGATCAGGCTCATGCAGACAGCTTGGGGGTCAGTGCCAAGCATCCTACTAATCGAGGGGACATGTAATGAAAAATTTTATGGTCTTTGCATCAATGGAGACATTTAATGAAGAGTGACTTATCAAATTGTTATGTGCATGCAGTTCTGCAGAGATGGGGCAATAAACAGGGGGGCTGGAGTAAACCTGAGGATTTTCTGGGCAAGCTAGCATGGGGCTGCATTCAGGCTGTGCCTGGGGCGGGGTGTGCTTCGCTCCCTACTGGAAAAGCACGGGTGGGCAATTCTGGCTCTTGGCTTCTCCAGCTCTTGGCTAAGATCAAGCCTGTGATTGTTCCCACTGGGATGTACCATTCAGTACACAAGGTATGCTTGAAGACTCAGGCAGAATCCCCCCAGTAGAAACAGGGCCCTCATATTTCTGTCAATAAGTATTTGGCAGCAAATGACTTATTCTCCCCTTGGGCTAATGAGGAACAGTGGGCTGCATGATTGGTTTTCAGGGCCCAGCCAGCCCATTTGGGTTAAATCCATCTCTTTAACATAGGAGAACAGCTGATTGGGGAATTTAGGCATCCTGGGGGAACAGAGGCTCAGGGCATGCCAGTAGGGAGATCAGCTAAGCTCTCTGTGTGCTTAGATCTGCGCTCAGAAGATGGGATGGGACTTGGCTGCATCCATCTTGCTTATGTAGATGATGTTTTTTTCAAAGCAGGGATTAGCTCTTATCTTCCACCTGGCACATGGGGCCTTCATTCCACTTCAGAGTCTCCAGCTCCCATACAGCAGTACTAGGACTAAAAATTACACAGCTATGCAAGAAGGATGGATTTTTCCTGCGTTGTTGAAAAAAAACCTAACCACGTTCATCACTGGGCTCTGAGACTTCCCCAGACTTCACACCTTAGTGGATTTTAGGCCAGACTTAAAAACTGATGTTCCACTTTGGCTGCTACAGGACCACTCCAAATCCTAAGTCAAACAGGAGCTTGTTCTAACTGGCCCAGAAGGCCAGGGGACAGCGTGAGCTCCCTGTTAGTGGACCACCCCTGGCAATACTCAGCTAGGGAGGTGTGGCCCCAGGAGAAGGCTGTAGGCTAGCAGGGATCCTGGGAGTGCTGCTGCCCCAGTGGTGCTGGGTCAGGCAGGTCGCACTGTCATGTCACCTTGCAGAGGCTGGGTTATATTTTAATGAATTGAAAAAGACAAATTGGACAGGCTCCCAGCATGTTTCCTTATCAGAGAAGGGAAGGAGTCCTTCTGAACACACAAGAGTCCACACAAGTGGGCAACCAGATGTCCAGGGACAACAGGTCAGGGAGACACAGTCTCTGGACATCAACAAAGAGTCTGGCATCTCAAACTGCATAAGGAAAGACCACTCTCAGAGTTAAGGGGGAAAATACTGTATTTTCTTTTCAATTTTCCATGAAGAGACGATAATTCTGACAGCAAAATAATTAAAAAAACCTGTCACACGATTAGAGATGGGTTTAAAAATGCAAATAAAAGAACAAGGGGAGAACACCCATTCAGGGAAGACTACAGTGAACTGGTCCTCCAGCCTATCCTAAAGCGTGTCACTCAGGGCATCACGCTGGGCCATGCTCTTTCCCCAGGCAGCAGCCTCCTGCCTGCTGACAGACATCAGCCCGCAGGAGTTACCACGCAGGGACCACGGGAGGCAGCGCGAGCCCAGCCCAGCCCAGCCGCGGCCCAAGGGCTCTGTCCGGGGCTGTGCTGCACGTCCCACTTAAATCTGATGCTGAAGACATTCCAAACCCACTGCCAGGTCCATGTCAGGCTTCCCCCTCATGTCAGGTCTGTTCAGCAGGTACCCAAAGGCCAACTCTGTCTCGTGGTGCTGAAGAAATCCTGGGAAATGATGTAGCAAGACTTGGAGGAGCTTTGGGCACTTAATTGGTGTGAAACTGAAGATCTCCGGAGAGGTGCTGAATATCTGCTGATTTTGGAGTAGCTAGTGAAGATTTTTTTTTGGTAACATGCTACTGATCTCTGGCCAGTCTACAACAGATGTCCTTGGGTGTGCAGATGCAGAGTTCCAGGTGAAGATTAAGAGCAGGCAGAAGCAAGCTTTGGGAGCAGCATTTGTCACATCCGCCATTCCAGACCCCTCCAAAGTGAGGCATGGTTATAATGCCAAACTTACTTTATCAGGCAAAACCATCTATTCACTCACTGCCCAAAGATCTTTCTTGGAAAATTCGTTGGCCCCACTGCTACTGCTGGCAGCATTATCAGTGAATTTTGGGTAGCCGGGATTTTGACATCTGTTTACCCTGGTCTGGGGTCATGCCCAGTGCTGATCTTATCCTTTTGCTGCTTTCAGCTTTGCTCCTCACCTGCTGCCTGCCACTCCCTTAACTTCAGGACCTGATCCAGCACACTGGGAAAGTGAAGAGAGTCTTTTACTCCCAGCCCAGGGCCTGGGATTCTTGGCAGGCTCTCTTCTGCTTTCCAGTACTGCTTAAAACTAATTTTCTCATCCTCCCAACTCCACCAGTATTTGCCTACCAGTGCCAGCCCAGTGAAGCAAGTGGCTCCACAGGTGCAGATCCTGGCTCTCTGGGAGGATCTGTGAGCACAGCTACATCAGCTGTAACTTCTCAGAAGCAGGACTGTGCCTCTCCCTGCAACACAGCTGGACATGAACAGAGCTCACCAGTGTTAGTGAAGTGAAAAGGAGGTACAGATGGTGTTAAAGACAGCTAGGTTTGGGGACAGGGCAGCACAGAAAGTGAATGAAAGTCCAGCAGCTGCCACAGCATCCTCCTGCCCAGGAGGTTTGCTGGGTCTGCCAACTGTCTCTTGAGTTTTGGGCACTTCAAAACATTGTGAATCATGTTTCCAAAAGGTCTTATGTGGCTGATAAACATGGATTTTATCAGTATGATTTCAGCTTGTAGAGCACTCAGTTGCTTTAGGAAACATTATTCTCAACTCACTGGCTGTGGATGAAGCTGGGAAGATTTGCTCTTTTAGGAACCTGGATGTAGTTCACCAAACTTGAGAGAACTTGTGCAACATGACTTTGCTCAGCAGAAGGCTGGACCTTCATGGCCTTGAATTCAAGTAACCTCTGTTATAACCTACCTTGACCCCCTTAATATTCATACTGCCTGAAAAGTCACACTGGCTAGAGACCCCCTACAAACCCTTGTCCCGTTAGGTCAGGCACATGGATGCCATGCCTCCCAGCTCTCTCACTAGTGCCATCACTAAAGAAAACCCAGCACCAGAGCTCTTAGGCTCTGAAATTCATCCCTTGGGCACACTACCATGATTCCACATCATTCCAGCCCAGGACATGCTTTCCTAGGACCAAGTCAACACAAATTCGTTGAGAAATGACCTACTGGTCACTGCCTCAACCTGCCAAGGAGGGGTCATAAAGACACATTCTCCGTGCCGTCCATGCCCCAACTTCATGAGCGAAAAAGCAAGAAGTAATGTGCCAGACAGCCTTCCCTTGTCCCCCTCCCACAGCACAGAAGCCCAAACCCAAGAGCAGCAGCACAGCCTCCCTGCAGGAAGAGAGGTGCCAGGGGCTGGCTTCAGCCAGCTGCTCTCCCCAGGCTGGACACCAGTGCTGGGAGATGTGAGAGGGCCTTGTTCAGCTCTGAGAATCATTCTGCAAAAGAACTACTGGAAGACCTAGCAGTAAAGCAAGGGACTACTCCAGCTGGTGTTGTCAGCTGGAGACCTCCCAGCACAACTTACTCAACGGAGTGGAAAAAGTAGCTAGCAGGGCACTAATGACTATTTTCCATGTAATTTTAAATCTAGTTCCATTTCTTTTGCCTTTTTTTTTTTTTCCCCACTCACTGGGTTTCTAATACTGGTAACCTTTCTCTACAGCTTCCATGTGTGTCTTTTTAAGTGTGTGTGGCAGAGACAGGGGAGGTCAGGTGTTTAGACACTTTTGGCAAAGCCAACAGAGTTGTTATCACGGTCAAAGGCGGTGTAGTAGGGACCAATGAAGACATCTCCCAAGATCCAGAGTGGGCCCCCGGGGGGTGGGACGTCCAGGCCTGAAAAGCCACTCATGCATATCGTCTGTCCTCCTGAAGTAACCTAGACAGAAGAATGAGAGCTTCAGTCTAAGCAGGTCATTCCCTCCCCTCAACCTTGCAGGCTTAGCAGGAACACCTGCAAGGATGCCTTTGCTTTTCAGCCTCTCCCAGACTGAGATCCACGGATTGCAAAAGGGACTCCCAACCCACATCTTCTGCAGCTCCAAACCCAGCGTCCCCTCCCTTAAGCACTAAAGCATCAAGTAAAGGTGCACGTGACCATAAACCTCCCAGCCCACGCAATTCCACATTAGAGCCATTGGTGTAAGTCTGCACAAGATGGTCCTTGCAACTTGATTCCGATTGCTTAAGTGACAGGTTGGTGTCCTCAGCTACAATAAGGCCGGCCTCCTGGCACCAGAATCCAGCAGAAAAGAGCTAAATGTTTGTAGAAAGTGATGTAACAGTTTGCCTCCCCTTCCTCTCCCATCCTGCTGCTATCCCTCATGAGCATTATGCAGGGGGTCTCATTCCTGGGAGACTTTGATGAGGTTACCTGCATCCATCAGCAGTGCCATCACCCGGACACCCCAGCCTTTCAGACTTCTCCCCAAGCACCAGCTCCAGCACTGCTTTGGCTGCTCTTGTGTTTTGGTGCAATGGAAGCAAAAGTCTAACCTTGGAGAAGAAGCATAAGGCTGGAAAAATCTGCCTGGACATACCTTGAGGACATACTGCTCTCCTGTGAGCGGGTAGAACTTCCCTCCTAGTTTCATCGTGATGGTAGGCAGTGTTGACACTTTTTCACAGGGGATCATGTACTAAAATGGCAACAGTAGAGGCTTTAGATTGGACCTCCCACATTCTCAGTCTTCCCAGAGCACAATCACATCTTTGCTGTGGTTTTCCCCAAAACCAGTTCATCTCAGAGTGCAGGAGAAGCTTGAGCTGGGGTAAGTAGGCTGCTCCCTGCCTAGGGCTCCAAGCTGAGGGGCAAAAGGGCTTTATGGATAGGGATGGAGCCAAAAGGTGTTGGATTCAGCTTTTGGCTCTGCTGAGTCCCAGGGTGCCACAGCTGATGTGGCACAGCTGGGGGTCTTTGCCAGAGGAGAGGCAGCTGTGGATCAATACACAGGAATTCACAGTGTAATGAACAGACAAAGCCAGTTTCATTAACAATGGCAAGTTTTGGGGATGATGGAAGGTCTAAGTCAACTGTTGCTGCATCTTGGGGTCTCTGACACTGCAGAAATGCCCTACAAGTGCTCATGGCTCTGATCTGGGAGGGCTTTCAGAGCAGGGCATTTTTTTTCTACAGGGTCTTTATAATCCATATTCTTCCACAATTTCAGGGAGGAGAGAAAGCCTTGTGAGATTAGCTTTGATGGTTGAAAACTTGGCAGCAAAGGGCTGCCATTTGCATTAAATTTACTTGTATTAAAGTGTCTCTGGACTCACATTAATGTGAATCCTTGGTCTCAGCTGCAACTCAGATCCCTTCTCTTCCACCTCCTAAAGATGGGTGGCAGAGGTGACTCAAAGCTTCCCAAAATTCATGGGACCTGGGCTTTCTGCTGTGAGCATGAGCAGGGTGGTGAATGCTACCCAGGGTCAAAAGATGAAGGGGGCCCTGCTGTGCCAGTGGCTTTTCCAGGAGCACAGGCTGGGAACAAAGATCAGAAGGAGCAGAAGACTAGGGCCTCAACAAGCATCTGGGTACAAAGTAGGGTGTAAGCGCAGACGCTGTGATGGCCATAGACTCCCGCATTTCCAGCCCAGCCTCACCTCGCCTTTTATGAGTGCTTTTGCACCAATGGCTTCTTGTAGCTTCTTCACTTCTTTGGTGGGGCCAGTGATGAGTGAGGTTCCTGTGTCCACAATGGCCTCGCAGCCCCCATCACACAAGGTCAGCTTGTCGGCAACTTGCACCCTGGGGAGAGATGTCCACACATCAGACGACCCTTAGAGGGCTCCCAGTGAAGGCTGCAGGAAGCAGTACACAGACATGTAAGAGAGGGCTGTGACAGACACCCAGGAAGGACAGATGCTCAGAAATACTGATGCAGCACCAACTCAGTTCACAGACCCCCTGGCTCCCTGTTGTCTGCTCGTGACTGAGCAGGTGCCTTGAAGTGTAACTGCATTTCTGCAGAGAGCCTGGATGCTGCCTGCGTGCCCTGCCTGCTACCTGCACTCCAGAGCAAGTGCCGCAGCTACTGGACACAGGACAGAGCTAAGGGCAATGTATGGACTTGTATGTGCTACTGCAGAAAAACAAAGGGTTAAAGGGTGGTATGACAGCCATGGGCAAGGGCTGTCCTGTGCAGAGAAAAGGCAAGACAGGAGCTTCTTGGCTTCCTCACCCGCATCGCATTTCACAGCAGTGCAGACAGACAAAGCCTTCTAGCCAAGGGTCTGCCATACTTTGCCAACGCTGCAGGGCTGGGGAAAAATGAGAACTAAAACCCCGCGCTGGGGAGGGATGCGATTCCAGGGAAAAGGACACACTCCGATCACAGGCCACTTTTAAGTTCCCATCACGTGGGAGAGCTCAGAATAGACCGCAGGGCTGGCGGCCGACAGCTCAGCCTGCTCTCCTCCCCTCTGCCTCCAACAATGCGCGCTGATTGCTGCGCTGTGCCCTTCAGTCAAGGGCTGGCTTCCTGAGGCCTCATCCTGCTCCTCCAGAGCTGTGTGCAAGAGAGCCATGCAGCTCAGGCCTTGCTGAGCAAAACTGGGGTTTAATCCATGGGGCTTGCCCTGCCTGCAAGGAGGACACATTGGCATCTTTCCCCAGTTCACAAGGATGCAGTAGGCATTTTCAAGGGTCAAGCCGTAAACAGGAAAGGATTTTGCAGAACATCTCCTTTTATGGCTTCTGCCTCTTGTCTCCTTCCAGCAACAAACAACTCAGCCCTAGGGTAGGATTTTAATCTGCGTTTTTGGTGTGGATGTGTTGCAGAGATGGTTCCTTTTTGAGGAGGGTCTTGGCCAAGCCTCGGCTGACAGTCACATGTGCTGTCTGCACGTGTGACCCCACGCTCATAGTCGGGTGAATAGGGAACTTACGAGTCCATGTGGATCTGCCAGTAGGCCTTGCGTGTGACATTCATCCAGCTGAAACTGCCGCTGTAATATTTGGTGTCAGTCCCTCCCAGGATCAGCTCACCACCAGGTTCACTAGTGGGGTCTCTGAAAAACAATACCCAAATCTGTGAGCATCAGGGGCAGGGTGAGAATAACCCCTTTCAGGTACCCCCAAAATCCATGCTGGGGTGCTTGGGGTGAAGCACAGCATTAACAGCACTGGAGACGGACAACTTACGTTGTGATATGTTATGTCAATATAAGGATAGATATTGCGAGATAAGCTGGAATGGGGAAATGGGAATATTTTGTCCCACCCAAAGCATCCTGCAGCTTTCCACCTGGTACTTTCTCACAAACACCTGAAGAAACTCGCAGCAGAGAAGAGGGATGGCAAAGGAGAACTGAGCACTGACACATGGACTTCCTAAATCAGCTTGTAAAAAGTGCCTGTGCAGGGCTGGACATGGCTGATGCAGGGTTAGGTTATTTGCACTCGACTCTGTGCCAACCAGCAGCCTTGGAGTGAATCCTCAAGGTTACCAACATATAAGAGCTCACTGCTGAGCAGATGGGAAGAAATATGGTGATGGGGGAGGGCTGGTGCTTGAATGGCCAGCAGCAGCCCTCTCTGCCCTCCCTGCTCTTGGCGTGCTACTTTTTGGGCTGCAGTAGTTCAGAGTCCCTTCTGTGGTGACAGGAATGTGATGGGGTGTCCTGGCGGGAGCAGCAGTGGGTGGGAAAGTGCTGGCAGCTGCAGAGGAGGATTTCTCAGGGCAGGGAGAGAGCATTAGCCGCCTCATAAGTGATGACTGGTGGGGGGCATGCTTGCCTGGGAGGCAACATGGTGGTGACCACGTGGCTTACGGATTTTAGCAGCAGGTTGGGGCTGTTTACCTCTCTAAAGGGGACTGCACTAGCAGCATGCAATCTCATGATCACAGCCCTGTTTGGTTTTTTTTATTTCTCTTTCCTCTGAAAACATCCTCAGTCTATTCGTAAGTTAAGAAATCTGGTCACAGATCTACTCAGCTTTTTATTAGTAAAACAACTGCATTTCAACTTTCCTTCTTACCTCAGAGCAGTAAACATAAGAGATCTTGGCCTGACTGCTCCTGCAAGCAGAACTTCCCCAACTGGGAAGTGCTGGCCAGAGTACAAAACAGCAGATGACAAGAGGTGCTACTGGGAGACAGAGAAAAGCCTGCTGGGCTTGCCCTCATGACCAGAGGTGTGCCACCAGACCCAACACTACCTGTTTAGGTAGAAAGAGAAGACGTTTTTCTCGATCAGGCCCTGTTGCATGACGTTATCGAAGAAAGGCAGAACCATGTCCACAGAGATCGCTGGGTATGCCAGGCCCAGGATGCCGTCAAACTTGGCAGCGACAAATGTCATGCCTGGCTGCTTCAGAGCCTCCCCGAAGACCTGGTTCTTGATTTTCAAGTCACCAAACTGTGGGGAGATGAGGAGGGAAGGGAAAAGCAGATTGTAAAGAAAACTGACTCAGGGGACCAGGCTGGTAACGCAACCTCACTGAACACAGGCTGTAGCACATCCCTCAGTGTGCTGCCACACTCCTGACTGCTTTCACCATTGCATTTGTAGGCAGCTGCAGAAACCAGATACCCTGGTGCCACTCTTCTCAGGGGAAAAGATTGGCAACTCTGGCTCAGTGGAACCTCCTGAGTCCCTGCAAAGCCCAGCACAGCTCTAAGGGCAGGAGACTCCCTTCAGCCTTTCGCAGCGTCCCAGCACTGGCCTTGCTGTTCTGCAGCTCCTGCTCTTTGCACAGAGGGACCTATATCCATTTGTCCCTCATACATCCCCTCCCCTATCACCTACTCCATCCTTTCCTCCCAGTCTGAAAAGCTCTTGTGTTGTGCCTTTAATCCTCTTCCCCACTTTGGACATCTGTGTATCCTACCTCCTTGGGTGCTGCACCCGTCCTTGCTTGGGAGCACAAACCCCTCTCACCTCTGCCCACAACCCCTGTGACCTCCCCAACATAAGAAACATCCCCAGGATATTGCTGCATCTCTTGGAAGAGCCACCAGCCTGCAGAGACTTTCCGTGAGAGGGGAGAAGACCCAGCCAAGAAAGTGAGGTTGAGCCTGAAGCACGAAAATAGCAAGCAGAGTACTGAGAATTCAAAGGTCACCTCTCTTGCCAGCTATGAGAAGGACTGGCATTCCCCACTGGAAAGCTGAAATGCTTTGCAAGAGCAGATCTCCAGAAAGAAGATGATCAGAGAAAGCAGGATAGCTCTGCTGATGGGGGAGCAGGATGTATCTGCTGGCTCCTGGCTCTAGCAGTTCAGGAGGCTTGTGAGCTTCTGGCTGACCACAGGCAATTTTAGCATCCACACTACAGCAATTTCAGCCTCTCAGCCTGCAGCTAGCAGCCCTGTAGTGAGCCAGGCTGGACTGACAAGCTGGCCTCTCCTACCTGATGGCAGATAACGATCCCTGTAAATTACTAATATCCCCCCAGGGTTAGACAGTGCAAGGCTGGGACAGCAGTGCTGCCTTTAATGGTATCGGAGGATTGCACTGCGAAAGGGCGATCGAGCCTTGCGAAAGCGAAAAGCCACAGGGCAGGATGTGGGGGGAAAGGGCACGGCAACGCATCCGCTCGCCGGCGAGTGCCCCGTACGCTGCAGGTTTACAAAAGCCACCCCTCGGCACAGCTGGTCCTCAGCAGCTCACAAAGTTCAATAAAGCTTCCACTTACAAAAATGTAAAATGCAATGGACTGATAACACTGAACACTAATTCACTGATTCACACTGTTTGTGTGAATATTGCCCTGCTTGCACATCCCAAGGGGGAGGCAGGTATCTGCCCAGTCATGTATTCTCAGCAGACCCTGCCTGCACTTGGTCCTCAGCAGGACTGAAACCCAAGACCATCTTTAGCAGAGTGCTGCTGCCAGGTGACAGATCCTTTTTCTCTGTCCCTTGGCTGGCTCTCTTCCAGACAACGAGCAACCAAAAATTATGACCAATGGATGGCCGTGTGGTGGCCACCCTCCAGTGCTCTGCAGACAGGTGGTGGCACTCCACAGATCACCCAGACTCCTTGTTAGTGGCCTCAGCCAGTGGGCAAACAGTGGATGGCAAAAGCAGACCAGGAAGTGAGGGCCTTGGTGGCACAGCTGGGCACAAGGGCTCAGGGTGCAGATGCACAGGGGAGAGACAAGAAAAGTCATCTCTTGAGCAGCGTATCTGCACTGCAGTCACGGGAGAGACCTCGTGCCCCATGGCCAGCTAAGTTTCCTCTGCTGTCCCTGAAGGTCATCCCAAGGTTGGGCTGTGATAAAGGGATAAGGTGTCTGAGCAGCAGAGGGCTGGCTGAACCCGCTACTCTTTGGAGAGCAAGCAGCACTGCGGAGCGTGGTGCTACAGGGCATCACTCCTCCACAGAACGAGAGAGGATGTTTGACATGAGCTCATCACCCTCCCAAAAAAACCATTCAGGGCTGAGGGACTCTGGACTACCTGCCAACAAGCACCGTTTGGCCAGATGTCAGTGCTACCAGAGGTTGCTGTGGCTGCTTCCACCCACCAGAATGGCTGGAGCCAAGAGGATCACCCTGAAGGTTATTTCAGTGTCTTTATTTCCAAACTACACCTGACTGGGAGCTTGCCTATGGTGTGTTGTGCATCAGAGGATACATCCTGGTGTCCAAGCTGAAGGTTCCTGACCCTCAGAGTCACCCCTGCTCCTCCTACTACAAGTGGGGCACTGCTCAGCTCCATGCAAGAGGTTTCTCTTGCTTCTGTGCAGACAGAAATCACATGCTACAAGCTGTGCTGTCTGCCAAGAGCCATCCCCACTTCCCAAACAAACTGAGGCACAAAATCCTTCCTCTGAGCTGCTGGGAAGTGGAGAGCTAATTAGCAAACAGGCATTAGGGTGACAATTACAAACCAAAAAAAGACAAAAAGCTGCAATTTTCTTTCTGACTCATTTCAGCCCCTGCATTAAACCCACACTTTCTAAGGACAATAAAGTTTGCTGTTTGCCTTGCTGCATCTTCGGACGCAGTGTAGAGGCAATGAAGCTGATGCTTCCAGGCTAGCCTGAAATCTTTGTGCTGTAAGGATGGGCTAAAGACTGCATCTTGCATGAGTCACACACTTTAAGCTTCTCCTGGATACTTTTCTTTTGATTCAGATGAAATTGATAAGCCAATACTTTTCAGCTGAACCTAAACACAAACCTCCAAATCCCCAGATTTATGTGCTTATTCAAAACTTTTGCTTTGTTTCTACCCCCCTGCGAAGCAAACATATGCTCTTATCTCTGCCAGGAGAACGAGTAATCTGAGAGCACATGCACCCCTGACGTTTGGCAGCTGGCAAACTCTCCTGAGCATCTGTACCTGGAAGGAAGTCATGAAAAGCACTCGCCCTTCACAGGACAGAAAGCTCAACCTTTGCTCACTGAAAAGCAAACTGTGAAGCAACCACCAATAACCTAACTAACTGAAGCTGCACCCTGAACACTGCTGGGGAACCTCCCCTGAAGGTGTTACCCAGCCTCTGCAAACATAAGCACGAGTTCTTGATGCGAGACCAGGACGGGGCAGTAAAGAGACCTTTCCTTGCCTGTGTTTAGGCAGCTGCCCACTTATGTGTGGATACTGGTGAGGAACAAGATGGGCATCACCAGCAGTCTGTGCAGAGGTGCTGGCATGTGCTTGGGCTAGTAACTTTCTGGGGTCACCAGGAAGAGGGTTGGAGGAATAGCCAGAGACCATGTTTGCAGGAGTACCATGAAAGCAGTCCTCACTCCCAGCCTGCTGACCTGCAGATCAATACCTTCCCCCTTCTCTGCCTGCCACAGTTATTGTTATTTGAACAGGCATCATCACCATGTCACTTCAAAGGAACTGGAAACACAGCACTGAAGAATGTTCTGTAAGAGCAGGACACTCAAGAAGGGAGACCCATTGAAATCAAACAGCTTCGAGCACTCTACTGAAAGCAGTGTGGGCCAGCTCGGGGCAGGGGCAGATGTAACTCACCGTGACTGTGTCTTGGCTGAGGATCCCAGAAAGGCTCCCTGTCCCATAGTGGATGGCAAACTTGGTGCCGTTCTTCACATAGGTGCTGGATTTAGTGGAGTCGTACTTGTGGTGCAGCACTGCAGCCAGGAAGAGGGACACCGGGGGACACAAAACATTAGTGCTCCTCCATACCCACGGTTCCCCAACACCTAACCCCACACCACATGGCTTATCTGGACAAATGGACACTCAATGATGTGAAGGTGGGCCTGAACCCAGTGTTTGCCAAGCCCAGACTGCTTAACAAAACATTTCCAATGTCTGGGGAATTAGGTCGGCAGATCCAATTCAGGCTGTTAAATCCGATTTGGCCACTGAGTATTAAAAGCCTAGAGGTTATGTGGCTGGTGTGGTGCATTAGTCAGCAGAGTGAAATGTGTCCCTCCCCATGCCATGAAGAACCAGGGTAGCTTTAAATATAGCCTGCTCTGGGCATTAATGTTTTCACCTCATGGACTTACCTGTTTCTTTTACTAAGAGTAGCTGGAAATTTTTCATACACTATTTTAAATAAAAAGAAAGCTCAAAATATTCTTTTATTTGCAGAGAAGAAGGGCTTTCCCCCAGTCTAAGCTGTTTTTCCCCTTGGATGGGTTGGGAGCTGTAAGATATCCCTGGTTTTATGACCAGGCAGATTCCTCCTCCTCAGACTCCTCCCGAGTCACGAGCTGGCCAGCACAGCTCCATGGCTGGTTATTGAGTGGTGCAGACAGCTGCTGAGGATGAACCAGCTGAGCCCTACACAGAATGACAGTGCTACATGGGGAGTTTCCCAGCTAGGCTGTCTGGGTTCCAGTTTGGATCCTAGTCTGGCAGGAAGTTAAGCTCCTTGTATATTCATAAAACGAGCCCTTTGGTCCCAGCACCTCCCGAGGCACTGCCTTCAGAAATCAGCTGCCTGCTACAAATCAGGAACCCCGAAGACAGACCAGGTCTAAATCTCATGTCACATATGCAAATAGTAGGTCTGTCTTCTCTCTGGACACTACAGGGCCATACAAGAAGTCCAAATTTCCACTCTACTCCCAACGAGCACTGTGGAATGCCTTTCATGGTTGCATTTGTTGACTCCGCAGGTTTCTCCAGTTTACTTAAGCAGCACAACCAGTGGCCTTAAATGGCATTTTTCCATAGCCAGGTTTGACATCTTCAGCTGTGGAGGTTTACTGCATAGGAACGCCACAGAATAAAAAACACTTGTAGTCCCTGAGACGTTCTCATTTCATTGTGCCTACCTGGCTCTCGTTAATTATAACTCCATAAACATGCACGCACATGCTCTGTGCAGCAATAAACCAGAAACTAGGACAGTTTGTATCAGATCTGGCAAGAGGTTGACTTAAAAAAAGTCAGCCTTGCGCAATGGGATAACAACGGCATTGGTCTATAATTTGGGGAGAAACATCACAACCGATGATGCTGCTCCCCTGCTGCAGGGCTGAAGCTGCTGGAGAAGATTTGGCCCTGTGTGGGAGTGACTTGGAAGGGAAAAAACCCAGGAAAGGACCAATGAAGGATGGAGGCAGAAAGCTGGGATTGTATTTCCAGTTCTGACCCTAAAAAGCCCATCAGCCTCTGGCAAGCCTTTTCACACTGCTGCCTCAGTTTCTCCTCTTGCAATGCAAGGCTCTCCATTTTGCAAGGAAGGAGAAGCTGTTGAGCAGTGAGTGGCACCCGTGACACTTACTGCAGGCGATGTCCAACAGGGAACAGCGCACGGATGGCACCCAGAGATTGGAGGAGCCAGTGTCGAAGATCACGGTGAAATTCTGGGGGGGTGTCCCGATGCTGATCGGCCCGTAATACTGGGCCTGCAAAGGAGAAGAAGGCAGCCATGAGATGAGGCAGCTGGCTAAAAGCAGGGATTAAAGACCAAAAAATCTCTTAGGGTTGAATAGAGCACCAGCTTCCTATCTAGACACTGCCCTCCTCTTATCTTTGGCACTGAGGGGTTCCCAGCCTTTGTCGTCTGGAAGGGAGGTTCCCCTTCAGTGTTCACAACTCATTACAGCGGGTGTGAAAAGGATAAATCAAGGACAAGTGGGATGGGTGCATGCGGGGGAGGACATTTGGGGCAGGAAGACAGGGAAGAAGAGAAGGGGGAAGGTCTGCAGGCTAGCATTCAGTTCACTATAAGGATAAGAAAAAATGATGGAAGGAAGCCAAGCAAAACACCTGAGTTATTGAAAAGCTGAAACTGGCTGGGAAGTTGCTTTGCTCATGAGTTCACAAAGAAACTGTGGGTTGCAGCGAGCAGCAGCACTGCCCACTGCAGGAGGAGGTACAGCTGCTGAGCGTTTTGGTGCTTGCTGGTGAGCTCCTGGGGTGGGGAAGAATAAACAAATGCTCAGTCTCAAGAGCTGGAAGGCTGGAGGAATGGTGGGAGCAAAGGGCATCAGCAGCACCACGAGAAGTGGATTTAGGCCTGCGGGGTGAAAGATTGGAGAAGTCCCCGTAGCACAGGTATCCAATGGACACCCCCCTGCTCTGCGACTGCATTTCTACTGGGACTGGAAGAAACCTGAACGGCTGAGTTGTTAGCAAGGTATCCCTCTATCCATAAAGGAGAGGATGAATGGAGAATGCTAGGCAGGTCCTACATCGACTCATTTTTCCCCAGTCCTCTCAAACAGGCAGGGAGCTGTGTCCTGCCTGGTGAGCACTTGGTTCAGGGTCCTGGAGAGAAGGCTGCTAGCAAAGGGAAGTCAGCCAGTAGCTTTTCCAAACCCGCCGTGTACTTAATTGGGGGGGGGGAGGGGGGTGGGCAGAAAACAGGATTATCAAAGCTGTTCACCTCCTGTGTGCTTAGTTTGCAAGGGCTGCTCGCTGAGTAATTAACAATCCATTGCAATTAGCCATAATGGGAAGGCAGCACTTGCTTCTAGTGGTTCTGTAATCATTGCTAGGGCTTGAAACTTAACCCCTGTTACAGGGGCCCCGTACATCACATACACAGACCCATGAAGGGTCCCAGGAGCTGGTAGGCAGCATACAAGACAGGATAGTGGGGTTGTCCCAACAGCTCCTTCAGAAGCAAAAGCATTTTCAGCCAGGCTGGGAGGGACCCAATGGTCCCTTATCTGCCACCCCAGGTTGGGCTGGTGCCCCTGTGACAAGGGAGAACAGTCCTGCCCTGAGCAGTGGAGTGAGCTGTGGTTGCAAGAACAACACCATGACACAACCACTTGGCCTGGCTTTCAACACTGCCAACAGAAACACCGGTGGCCCTTCCCAGCACAGCACGGCGCTGGCTGGGTGACAAGAGCCCCTGCAGAAGAGCAGTAGGGGGGATATATCCTGAATTAATGCCTAAATATCTGGGGACAGCTTTATTCTGCCAGCCAGCGCTCACACCCTACCCCACCATGAGCTATGAATGTATCCAGTAAGGAACCCTGAAACAGCAAACCCCACACGTGTCTGGCAGCTGGGCAAGGGCAAACTTCACGTCTTTTATCTGGCTTCTCCTTCCTCCATCACACAGGTCCCTTTGCTCCCTAAGTTGCTGAGAAGAAAGTGGAGGTAGAAGGTGGTTTTTCCCAAGGCAGTGCAGAAGATGAAGGATAGTGAGAGGAAGGGTCCTGCATCCCCAGTCCCATAGTAAGCTAGTGCTCAGTCTGAGCCTTCTTCCCCTACCCTGTGCTCACTCATTTATGCCCCAACACCTCAAGAAGTGGAGCATGACTTTTACGCCCCATCTTGCCAAAAGTAAAGTCCAAATGGGCCAGAATATGCTAGGAAGGATTGTAAGTGAGCAGGCCACCATGGGGCCCCGTGACCTCCTCCTGCTGCTCGCCTTGGCTGGGTCCCGATTATTATGATTGTTAATTAGTGACAAAGGGGAAAGGAAATAGATCACAAACTGAAAAGCTCACGCTTAGGTGGCAGTGGGTTGTTTGTTATCATTGTTATAATTACTAGTATTAGTATTTTCAGTTTAGTAATGATGGGAAGCACCTTTTGGCACCCACTCACTAAACCATGGGGGTGCATGAATCTGTCCTGCAGGATGAACATCTCTCCCTCCTTTGCCTTCCTAGCTGGTGGGAGGCTGGCATGTCTCACCATCCCCCTGGGATGGGTTACCCCCACAAGTGACAGCCATGTGTCCAACATTGTTACAGGGTCTACTGCAGTGGGGGGTGGTTGGTAATGACATTGTTACTCACATCCATGTAGTTCTTCAAAATCTCCGGAGTGGGCTCAGCCTCGGCAAAGCCCAGCTTGTACTTGAGAGCCTGGGTGAGGGCGTTCACATTTGGGATCTCACTGCCCATGTCATTCAGGACCCGCCGCATGGAGGGGAACTTGGTCAGGGGGATCCTGTGTGGGGAAGGTAAAAGCACACCTGTTAAGGGGGGTGTGTATCGGAGGGATCCCCAGGGAAGGGGGGCAGCAGGGCCCCACTGAAAACAGGGGATGTGCCAGCACCAGACGGATGAGGCTTGGGCTCCTGCCAGCACCCTACGCTAGATCCCCCTCGCTGTGCTGCGCTCAGTGTTTTTCCCAAAGCCGTAGGATTGGGGGAAAGGCGGGGGGGGCTGCCAGAGGTCACCAGATGTAGGGGAAGCTCGGGAGAGGCCTCTCCATGGGCAGGATAGGGAAGGTCTCGCACTTTCCCCTCTCTGCTTCGATGGAGGGGGAGCCGCCCCGTACGGAGCTGCCTGTGAGAAGGGCCCGGCGGCCACCGCTGCAGCAGCACCGGGGGTGCCTGTCCCATGTCCCCCCCAATCCGGGGGCTCAGCAGCCCCCGAGGAACCCCCTCGTCTCACCTGATGAGGGCGGCGCAGGACCCGGCCAGGGCGAGCAGCAGGAGGAGGCCGCGGGGCCCCATGGCGGCGATGGCGCTGGTGGCGGCGGTGGTGAGGGGTCAGAGGCTGCAGATCCCGACACTGAGAGGCCGCGACGCCGCTCCCGGTTTCCGTCCCTGTTTTTGTAGGCACAGCGGGCCCTCTCCACGGATTTCTGGAGTCAGCTGACGGTCTAAAATTGCAACCGGCGGCGTCACGTGAGGGCGGGCCGGGGCGGGGAGCGGGCGCGGGGCCGGGGGCGCCGCCTCACGGCCCCCCCGGGCTGACCCTCGGCGCCTTGGGCCGTGACTCAGCCCCTGGGAAAGGGAATAAACACCATGAAATCAGTCACGAGATGCCCGCCCGGCCGCGCGTGCTCTTTCTGGTCTGCCTTTAACTTCCTTCTGCTGCGTGGTTTTTTTGTTCTTTCCAAGTTTTGTGGCTTTTTTCTCCCGGGGGAGTGGAAGAGGGGACATGCTACACACGCACTCCCCGGGCAGCAGACCCCGAGTCCCCGCCGATCGCAGCCCCCTCCCAGCCAGGCATGCCGAGGGCTCGGCTGCTCAGGGCCCTCGGCCACCCACCCGCTGTCACCACGGGGCTTTCACTGTGCACTCCCCGCCCAGGGGGGCCGTGGCAGCCCCCCAGCCCCGTGCATCACCCTGGCCCCAGGACACCTCCAATCTGGGGGACTCATCCCTCCGAGATGGGCGTTTCTGGAGAAGATGGCATATCCTAGGCCACAGCTTTTTAGGGAGGCGCTGGGGTGGGGGGAGTACCAAGCCGTATCTGCCATCCCTCAAAATGCACCGTGGTAGTACTGGGCCACCTGCAGCCATCAAGAATGATGCTGGTGCAGAGCAGAGCCCGCGGGGGCACCAGCCATCAGCAGACCCTGGGGTCTGCCCCTCCCTCAGGATCCAGGACTGAGCATCGAGGACCACCGGGATGGGCTCTTTGCCACCACCGGGGTGTCATGGCAGAGCTCAGAGGTGCCACCCCACCGGCTCAGGAGGCACTGGATACAGCTAATCTCTGCCCAGTTTGCCCCAACGGAGCTCTTACAGAGCCACGAGACCTGCTAGAAAAACAAAAAAAAATGGAATCGGATTTACAGACATTTTCCCTTACAAGTCCTGAGGGCTAGGGGAGCTTGTTTCCTGCTCCTGCTTGTGCCCAGTCTTGGGGATGGGAAAACAACAGCCTGTGGGACAAGCTGGGCACTGCTGGAATGGGGGATCCCTGGCTTCGTGCTGGGATCCGTGTTCCTCTCCTGTCACCTTAATGATCATGCAACTTCTGGAAAATTGCTGTGTCATGTCACTGGCACCTCACTTGCGCCATCTCTTTCCCACACTCTGTCCCTAAGTCTCTGCCATCCTCCTGTGGCCTCACACAGGATCCTGCTGCCCTGTGTCCGTGCATGCCATTCCCCAGTTGTGGTCTGCGCTGAGTATTTTTAGGGGGCGTTTCTGCCCTGGGCTGTATCTCATCCCAAGAACTCTCCAAATTGCCACGCCTTGGTCAATCTGATGAGCTTCAGGAAACCTTCTGCCTCCCTGTGGGACACAGCTCCCATTGGGATGAGGTTTTCTGGAGCGATGGCCAGAGGCATTGGTCGAACTTGGTGGGTCCCGTTATTTCGGCCAGCACCTGCTTCCCTCCTGCCCCTGCGGGTGTGTGGTCAAGCCGAGTGCCACTGACCATGAGTCAGCAAAACCCGGCGCCCTCCCGGCCCCGTGGCACTGTGTGACTCAGCGAAACCCCGCGTGGCTCTTGCGGGCAAGGGGCCAAGGCCTAGCGGGTCCCCAGCATCTGTAGCTGACCCCATCTGTAGAGGCATCGCTGCTGCTGCTGCTGCTGTGGGCTCCAGCTCACGGGGCTCCTCCTTTTGTCCCCCTGGATGCTGGCAGCCCCGGTGCTGAGCGCCTACGGGTGGGAGTGGGTCAGACATAAACCAACCCAACTGCAGTCCCACCCAAGCAAACCCACCCTCCCCAAGGGCTCTAAACCCCTTTGCAGA
The DNA here is from genome assembly GCA_013398175.1 of Climacteris rufus. NCBI lineage: Eukaryota > Metazoa > Chordata > Aves > Passeriformes > Climacteridae > Climacteris > Climacteris rufus. Next base: position 1,041,131 of record VZRZ01003773.1, on the reverse strand, counting down.
TGCGCTTGCAGACAAAAAGGATAGTCCTGACACCAGGCCCAGGGCTCCCCTACATCCCATACAGGCTTTTCTGGAGCCTGTGGCAGAGCAGGTGAAGTACCAGCCCTTCTCCCTTCTCTTTGAAGTGGGTGGGAAACTGTAGCTGGCTAGGCATCCTGCACCTTGGCCCCCACGCTGGGGCACCTATGGCAGCTCTTCGAGCATTTCCAGTCCAGCCAGTCTCTGCCAGAATCCCGTGGCTGTGGAGTGGGCTCCAGCATGCAGGGACGGGCTGGTGAGGACTGCACGCCATACTTGTCATGTACCATTACATGGTGCACAGTGAAGTGTTTCAGCAGAGTAAAGCACTCTGAACCCAGGCTGTGTCTGGTTTTTTTTAATTCCAAGGAATTAAAGGCAGGGGCTTTGCTGTTGTGAACAAGCCTTTGCTTGAGCTTCAGGGTAGCAGGGCTTTTGTACGTATCTGGGACTGCTCTCATACCAGTGCAAGAGGGTTGCTGCTTTTACAGTTCTACTCTAAGCAACTTACATGTCCCATATTCCCAACGGTTTATTGGGAAAAAGGGAGAATGGGGCTGTGTCAGGGAATATTATGATACTGATCCTGTCCTGGGTGCTTGCAGGATGGGAAGGGATTGGGGGGTTTATACCCAGTTTTTAATCTGACTCTGTCCCTTGGCACCAGCGGTTTTGGTGCCTGCGTGCTGGAGAGCCAGTAGCTCCAGCAAGGAGCCAGGGTTTCTGCATTCAGGCTCCCTCAGCACCTCTGTGGAATGTTTGCCCTGATGTCAAAGCCTTGAGAGGTACAGTGGGTATGTTTAACCAGGAGCTGGGAGCATGTCTGGGTATTTATAGGCTGGGTCCATGAGAGTTGCACCATATTATCTTAAAAAGATAGAGAGGCACAAGCCTGGGCTTGGGGTTTTTTACACATTTTTCCTTGTTTGTGGAGCAAACAAGGAGTGCCATGGCTGAGGCATCTAGGGTAGGCAGAGATGTGTGAGAGACAGCCAAGGGAACTGTCCCTCCTCACTCCTATTTTTGTCACAGTGAATAAATCCCTTTCCTTGCTGGTCTGTCTCCCTAGCCCCCTGCACCCTCCAAGGCTCCAAGGGGTGAACCAGAGCATTGTCCCCTGCAGCCACAGCTGTGGGCGTGCGGTGACGCGCCCCTGGCGCAGGGCCATGCTTTTGCAACCTCGGTGCCTGCTTGAGAGGATTCCCAAGGGGGGGGGGTCAAATGACTCAGCTCCAGCACCTCCAATTGGGAAGAGCACCCCAGCCCCAGCTCTGTGAGATTGGGGTCTCCTTTGCATGTGATACCAGGTTGTCCCACCTGCCCTTTGCCACATGGGCAGGGACCTGACACAGCTTGGTTTATAAAAATAGAATCTTTTAGATTGGAAAAGACCTGCAAGCTCATCGAGTCCAACCATTAACCCAGCACTGCCAAGTCCACCACTAAACTGTGTCTCTCAGCACCACATCTACATGGCTTTTAAATGCCTTCAGGGATGGTGATTCCACCGTTTTCCTGGGTGGTCTGTTCGAATGCCTGATCACCTTTTCAGAGAAGAAATTTTTCCAATATCCACTCTAAAGCTTCCCTGGCACAACTTGAGGCCATTTCCTCTCATCCTGTCACCTGTTACCTGGGAAAAGAGGCCGGCCCCCACCTCACTACAATCCCCTTTCAGGTACCTGTAGAGGGTGATGAGGTCTCCCCTGAGCCTCCTCTTCTCCAGGCTGAACACCCCAAGCTCCCTCAGCAGCTCCTCACAGGCCTTGTGCTCCAGACCAGCTCTGTTGCCCTTCTCTGGACATGCTCCAGCACCTCAATGTCTTTCTTGTTGTGAGGGGCCCAGAACTGCACACACGACTTGAGGTGTGGCCTCACCAGTGCCCAGTAAAGAGGGAATATCCCTGCCCTAGCCCTGCTGGCCGTATTATTTTTGATACAGGCCAGAATGCCATTGGCCTCCTTGGCCACCTAGGCACACTGCCAGCTCATGTTCAGTTTCGAATGCCTTATTTTCTGGGGGGCTCTAGCAGCTCTCCCATTTGCAGTCTGGAAGCGCTCTGCCAGGGATGCTATGGTGGCCTCTTTGTCCTTGCATATGGCTGTGTGTTTGCCTTCACCCTTTCCTCAATGTTTATTTTTCCTAAATTTATTGATTACAATGGTAGCCAATGTCCTGAACTGTAGTGACCTAAAGGGCAAGCAAAGCTTCAGCTCAAAAATGCAGATTATTTTTTTGCCCAGCTGTAGGTGGGATTTTTCAGAGGACAAACATCTTCAAATTTGAAAAAAAAAAAAAAAGCATTTCTGATGTGGAAGCTCATTGCTAAAAGAGAAAAGGAAACTATTCCTGTGCCTGAGCAGAGCAGAGCCTACAGGCACACAAGCCTGGGCAGGTCTGGTTTCAAACACCCTGCCTCCAGAGGTGCCAGTGTCGGTATGAAGGTGCTGGATGCAGCTCATTAGTGGAGCCTGATTCACCATCCCTGAAATCCCGAGTGAAGCAGTGGTAACTTTTTCCCGGCACGGTGCCAGGACCTCGCCCACTCCCTACACCATTTCCTAAACTGATGTACAATTCACTAGGTGAGGGTGCGTTTTCCAGTGGCACTGGCACATCCCAAACTACACCCTTTTTCTGGGTAACACCCACAAAAGCAAGCCTAAAGGTGGTTTAGTAGCAGCTCTGGCTAAGAGGAAACCTAGGAGCAGAGGAGGGGTTGCACTGAGCACGACAAAGTGACTTATGTAGGCCCTGGCCGTTGTGTGTCAGCTCTGTGGGCACTGGGGAAGATGTCCTTGGCATCACGGGTGGTGGCATTCCTGGTCCATTGGTGCTGGCTGGCTGGGGCTGGTTTGGAAGCAGAGCTGGCCAGCAGCCTGCTGAAACATGTCTTGGCTGCCATCATGGGCTGCAGTGACCTTGGGGAAATGCTAAGTGGAGTTGCAAAAGGCCAAGGCTGGGTGGTAATTTTTCACTTGGTGTTCCTCACACTGCAAACCCTGATCCTGGCAGTGGGTGAAGGTTGCTCACTGGTGGCTGTGTGACTCAACTGGGTGTCGCGACAGGCAGGAGCCCTGAGCATGGCTCCATCCTCATCAGGAGCATTTGCAGCAGCCTTTGAACATGGAGTGTTTTGTTTTGACGCCAGTGGACTTCTCCATCACACCTTGCTCTTCCATCTTTTCCCTAGCTATTAAAAAAAAACAAAACAGAAAGAATTTCTAGGTGAAATATACTTATGGTCTTTAAGATTGTCAGCTGCTCTGGTATCAGCTTTAGGATTCTTTAGGATTTACTTACACACTACCTTGCTTCAGTGGGCTGCTGCCAAGCTCGGCCTCACCTGTCCCTGTGTCCCACACATTCCATGGCCCTGCCCAAATCCTTGCCACCCCCGCACCACCTGCCCGCTCCTGACCCTGCTCGGTGTTCGATGTTCTTCGTCATCCTCTGGCCCATCCTCCCCCATGGCTGGTGACACACCTGGCAGCCACCTTGGGGAGGAGAGGACCTGCCTCTCCCCGGCTGCTGGCCCTGTCTGCTCCTCGGGGCAGGGATCTCGTGTTGTTTGCCTCACTGGGGTTATTTTGCAGCCGGCTGAAATTGTCAGGGACAGACAACAACAATCCTGGCAGGCGCTGGCAGCAGGCAGCATGACCTACGGCTGACGGGATGGGGTGGTAAATGGCAAGGATGGTATTGATTCATCCCCACCTACGCCAGGATGTGATGGGGAACACAGGGACCCAACTCACCTTGTCACCACCTTGAGCAATTCCTGCTGCTGTCCCCCGTGTGAGCCCCGCTTGGGGTGGGGGGGTATTGGAGTGCTGGTGGGGTTTCATGCATGATGGAGAGAAGTGCCTCCAGCCACATCAGAGAACACCATCCGTTTCATTTTCTTTGCCAGTACTAGATGTCATTTAATTATTTCCTTTAGTTTCCAGCAGAAGCTGCCCTAAGACCATCATTTATGCAATCATGTCTCCTCCATGTGACAAAACACTGAAGTAATTGAGACTTCTGATCCTGAGAGGAGTGTGGGCTCAGAAAGATGAGGGTCAACACCGCATTGTAACCTGAGGGTCAGCTTAAAAGTTGCAATGTGTTTTCTTGGAGTGGGAGAAACCAGCTCTCACTAGTGATTTGGTGAGTCAATCTGGACCTCCTGGGGCGGTTTCTGCTGTGTCAATATTTCCACAAAGGCTCTCAATTCTAATTTATTGCCATTCTGCTAAGCTCCATCTTTACTTGCCACCACAGCTACTATTTTCTATGTGACTGCCTCGGGTTAAGATCTTGAATCCAGTTTTAAGCATGTCGGCAAACACAGTCTGTGGCTTTGCACACCCTCCCTCTGACCTTCTGCATGCAGAACAGTCTGTTAATAGTTTTTTGCAGTGTGGGACGTGGCATCTCAGCCTCTCTGGCTGAGAACTCCTGAGTGTTTCTCAAGGCACACTGCCACGAGGGTGACTTAGGGTTAGGGTCATGGTCAAAAATGTAAAGATGCCTTGCTCCCTGCTCGTGACCAAAGGTGCTTGTAGGTTATAGGTGGAGGGAGGTGTGGGAGCATCCTTGGCAGACACTGCAGCTGTGCCCAGGTCCAGCAGCCTCCAGCATCCTCTCCCACTACAGCCAGGAGTCACTGAAGCTGAACAGCTTAGACACTGCCACTGCCGATTTCTATTAGCAGATAAACACCCTCCTGTCTTCCCTCCCCACCATTTAAAAAAACCCTTGCTCTTGCTTAGCACTGAGTTGTTTTGTTTGTAGCACTGAAACCCTAAATTGACTGGTGCAGTGAGTGGGGGATTAAGGGCATGGTGCTGGGCAAAGGTCTCCTGCAACTCCTCAGGGCCAGCCAGCTGCAGCCTCTGATCCCTGGGGTCATGTGCCGCACCCCGAAACAAGGGCCACTTGTTTGGCATCGCTGGCAGGACTGGGCTCTGCAGAGGAGGCAGCTGGCCTGCCTGTGACTGAGCAGAGTAGGGGCCCACTTCCCTCTTTGGACCAGGAGGGTGTCCCAGAGGGGAACCCAGACAGCGGGCATTTTTGGCTGGGATTGCAGGGGGTTGTTGGAAAGCAATGGTCAGAATCAAGTGCAGGTCCTCAGTCACCTTTGCACCCCTTTGCACTTCGTTTCCCAGAGCAGAAAGGTGTAAAACCCAGCAGGGTTTAAAGGGACTCTATCTGTGGTGGTGACCCGGCAGTGTGGCCTGTTGTGGCCTTACCCTGGCCACCAAAACCTGAGATGGATATCAGAGAAGCATGCCACAACCAGCCCCAGCAGCTAAACCCCCTTCAGAGCACAAGACCCTGGGGCATCAGCAACCCCTTAAAGGGGGCTGCTTAAGATGCCTCAGAAATCCAAAACCTGAGGAGCATCCCAAGCATTAATGAACTTATTACACATGCCTCTCAGACAGAAACAGCAAGTTTGTCCTTGCAGCAGGCCATGAAGCAGCAGCAGTCCTTGAGAGAAGGTGTTTTTAGTGCTCCATCTTCAGAGCAGGGCAGAAGAGGCTGGTTTTTGGTAGCACATCTTTGGAGCAGGACAAAAACGGCAGTTTTGATGCTACTTGTTTCAGCCATGGCCTAAAGCAGCTGCACTTGGCCCTATATGATGCAACCCCACAAGCCTCGAGTTTCCTTCCTTTTTTCTTATTTTGGACACGTTTTCTCCCTGTCATCCCCCACTGTGCTGACAGTGCTGGAAGAAGGCATGTGGCGCTTTCCTCCTGTCTCAGCATCCCATGCACTGCCGCAGCTCACATGCGTCTGTCCCCACCACCCTTGACTCAGCTAATTTCATCTCTCCCAAGGCATTGACCAAGCTCCTGCTGGCCCCATCCAGGCAAATGTAATGAGTCAGAATGGTGGAGGATGTCCAGGACCACCTGCAGCCCCACCACTGGGTCCGTGTCCCCAGCATGAGTTGCACGGGTGGCTGTGAATGGTGGGCAGGTCTGGAGGTGGGCGCTCGGATCAGCCCAGTTAGCCCAGTGGTGTCTGACCTGCATGAAAGTGGGACAAATATCTGTACCTGCTTACTGGGCATGTTTGGAGCATCCTGTAATTAATGTTTGCTCAGCTGATGGCTGCTTAGTATTATTAGTGGATGATGAGTGGCTGATGTTATTGATGTTGCTACCTCGAAACATCTAATTTCAGCATCTGTACTGAGCAAAAGGGCCAAGGGCCAGACTGCTGGTGCCAAGACCCTGCCAGGCTTTGCTTCTTTGGAGGTGGCTTCCTATCAAATCCGTGCACACGGGCATCCCTGCCCTGCCCTGGCAGCCCCAAATTTGGACCCACAAGGTGGTCACGGTGGCAGGGACAGGACTGGTGCCAGTGGCATGGCAGGGCCAGCAGCTCCTTGCTTGCATGAGATGTGCAGTGTCCCCATGCCCAAGGTAGCAGGAGTGAGCTTGGAGACAAATGCAAGATGACATTCAGGGCCTAATCCAAAGCCCATTGAAGGTTTCTTGTGTATTTAAGCCGTCTTGACAAAGGTGTCTAACACCTGATAAATAACCGAATATCTGTAAAGGAGCACTGAGTTATCCCACCCTTGCTCCCACACTGCTGGACACAGGCATGAGGAACAATCGCTCACACTGGGATGCTTGTTTATTTATTGGGGGGAAAAAAGCATTGGTGAGAGCAACACTTGTGAAGCCTTTAAAAATAATTACTTTCTGATTACACTGAGATAAAAAAAAGAAAGCCAGCATCATCTGTATCTCCTCATCCATAATCCCGCTGCTGCCTGAGCAGCCAGTTTGTGTTTTTTCACGAGGTGGTTTTGGAAAGTTGGCAGGGATTTGAGGTGCCATGTCCCCAGGCAGCACAGTGGCCTCTAGTGGCAACTCACGTCCAGCCCTGGTCAAAGAAACCTGCAAGTTATCCTTGCGGGTGCCTTGTTCCCCAAGGAAATTAGAAGCAGAGTCCAAATTGCCAGAGGAGAGGCATCCCTGCACGTGGGGTGGTGTGATGGCAGGCAGGAAACCGAGCACACCTATGAACCCCACCTGCAGGGAGCAGTTGCTCCTGAGACCCCCAGCCACGGCCCTGGAGACCTATTTAAGACCGGCTGCAGCACCCAGGCCTGCCCTGGCCCCTGCAGTGCTGGTCTGCAGCCCTGGCCCCTGCATGGCTTGTACTGCAGGCAGCCCATCTCCAGTGCCCTCTCCTAGTGGGGCATCGGAGCTGTGTGGCAGCTCTGTCTCCTGGGTGGACCTCAACACTGGGTTGCAGCCTTGTCCTTGTCTTACAGCTCCAGGAGCTAAATGTCCTACAGGTCTGTGTCTCCTAAGGGCATTCTGTGAGCAGTCTGCATGCCTAAGGAAAGGTGTCTTGTGCTATAATCTCTTTTATGAGGAGGAATAGCTTGGGCTTTCTTTCTTCAACCCATTCACCATTTCTAAAAGGTTTGTAGGTCCTGTACAGCTTTGAAGTCTTTCTCCCTCTTCTGAGTTTGGCTGGAGCTGCCTGAAGCACTTGCTAGCACATCAGTCTCCTCAGGAAACTGAGATGAGTGTGCCTGGTGAGGCAGGGTCTTGAGTGCTCCCTTTAGGCAGAGATCCTGGGAATAACCCATAGAATGGTTTGGGTTGGAAAAGACCTTAAAAGATCATCCAGTTCCAGCCACCCTGCTGTGAGCAGGGACACCTTTCACTAGCTCAGACTACTCAGAGCTCCATCCAACCTGGCCTTGAACACTGCCAAGGATGGGGCATCCACAGCTTCTCTGGGCAACCTGTTCCAGTGCCTCACCACCCTCACAGTAAAGAATTTCTTCCTAATAGCTAATCTACACCTTCCCTCTTTCAGTTTGAAGCTATTCCCCCTTGTCCTGTCACTACATGCTCTTGTAAATAGTCCCTCTCCATCTTTTCTGTAGGTTCCTTTCAAGTCCTGGAAGGCCGCAATTAGGTCACCCTGAAGCCTTCTCTTTTCCAGGCTGAACAATCCCAATTCTCTCAGCCTATCCTCACAGGAGAGGTGCTCCATCCCTCTGAACATCTTGGTCACCCTCTTCTGGACTCATCTCAACAGGTCGATGTCCTTCCTGTGCTGCTCCATCTTGGAGACTGTCTGAGCACAGCCCAAACTACCATTTTTTCAGGCTTCCCTTAACTCGTGTGTGTGGCATTAACTTCACTTATTTCTTTGCGAAAACTCCCCAGGTCCTACAGGGCAGGTAGGTGTAGTTCTCAGTGTCTCAGCAAAGGTGTCTCTCCCTCCTGGAGGAGTTGCATCTTCTGGCTTTATCCTAAGACATAGAGGAGCTCCTAGCACATCAAGCTTTGCATGGGGTCCATTCCCTCATCCCTTTTCCCTGAGATTTGCTTGCTGCATGTTAGGAGATCTTTCCTTCTGCACCAGAAGGTTTGCCTCCAACTGACCCAGTTCCCTGTGCTGCTGGGAGGGAGGACTGCTGGCCTGCAGACTATCAGCAGCAGGAGGGGACCCAGGCAGAGGGTACACCCACATTTTGAGCCCCTTGGATATTATGAAGTCCATCATCAAAGAAAATGTGAGGCTGGATCTGGGCTAGGATGGGGCCCTTGGGAGCCCCATCCATGAAGAAAGCCTCGTCGATGGGCAGACCCCATTCCCGGAGCGTCTTGATGGCTCGGATGCCCATGTCCCGGCCACTGCGGGCTGTCACCAGGTACGTACGGATGGGGGACTTTTCCTGGCTGAACTTCTTACGCATCTTCCCAAGGTGCATGGCAAAAGCCTTCAGGGGACCCTGGAAGCACAGCAAGACAGTTGGGAGTCAGTGGGAAATAAGGAAACACCTACTCTGCCTGTACAAGCCACTCGTTCCTCTTCCAGGGTTTCTCAGGGTTCTGCAGAGCATGGGAATGCCTGTGGGCTGCAGGACTGGGCAATGCTGGGGTTGGTGCTGTGCACTGGGGTCCTCGGGAGGAAGGTGAGCCTTGTGGTGCTCATCCTAACCCCAAAGTGACCAGGAAGGTACATTCCAGTGAGCAGTGCCTCTGGGATGAGTCCTGCAGGGACTTGGACAGCAAGATGTCACAGCCTACAAAAGGTGATATTGGGAGTAACCACAATCCTAGATATTTAAGGAGCTGATGTTCCCTAATAGGAGATAACAATCCATTTCCAGTGGGACTCCAGATTAGGCTCACACCAGGGATTGAGAGCTGGATACACAGGGAATATGTAAGGATTTGTGCTTTTTTGGCTGCTCGTGGCAAAGTCCTAGCGGGAGAGATGGAAGTGAGGTGGCATGCTCACCTCTCCTATGGGCACGGCCTCCATCGCCCGCTCGTACTGCACTGCCCCCTCCAGCCCCTGCTCCTGGAAGATCTGGTCCGTCTCATCGGAGAAGAGCACGGCATCCCCGTCGAACACCACACGGAGTGGGGTGCTGGGGGCCTGCACCTCTTGCTGGAAGACGAGTGCTGCTGAGACCCCTGTGAGACAGAGCAAGGTGCGGTCAGGAGGGACACCCCTCCTGGGGGGCAGCTCATGCATGGCCAGCTCCTCCCAACACATCTGTTGTGGCCCTGTCCCACATTGCCATGGCAGGGTCTCCAAGCCAGGGAGCTTTCTGTGGGAGTCAGCCCAGCCTTTCCATGGCTGTGTTATCTCCTGAGACAGTACTGCTGATCAGAAACTGAGGTGTGGAGAGATTCTGAGGTGTGCTAAGAGATGGTGGGTGGCTGTCATGGCATGAGCAGCCCTCCTCCTGGTGCTTGCTTACCCTGCCAAGCCTGGATTTAACATCCAGATTTAGCGCTCTGTGCTGTGAATAATACGGACTGGCATCTCCATTGATTGTGGTAATTGGCTTAATTACAGGTCTCTTCCTGCAAGCTGCTCCCTGCCCACCCTCATCCATGGAGCCAGGCTCCCAGATGGGAGATACTTGTCAGAGCAATGATGCTCTCAAGGAGGTTCCAGGAATGTGCTGTGTAGTGAAGGAAAGTCCAGGCTGCAGATGGCTTGCTCCTGACCTTGAAGGACTGTGGCCAGCTGATGTGCTCATACCCAAGTGAATTAAGAAGGCCATTAACTCCATTAGAGGTGTTGGGGAGACTGCACTTCCTCTGATCGAGGTCAAGCACGTACTTACATCTATCACTGAGCACACAGTAACTCTGCAGGTACCAAGTCTGCAAATTTCTATGGCATCCTCACCAAGTCCTGGGAACTGCTGATAAACTCTCATTCATGAATGTAATTGTATCTTTGGTTAGAAAGGCTTAGATGTCTGGCAGGGAATGAGCAGCCCATGGCAGAGCTATGTCCAGAATGATGCATAATGCACTCAGTGACTTGTGAAGGCATCTGAGCAACCCTGGTGGGTTTGCAAGTTACTGGGAAGGATAGAAGAGATTGAACTGTTCAGGACTGTACTGGTAACCAATGCGTCATTCACCCCCCGCCTCTGTGAAATCAAGCTCTGGCGTTGCCTCTTGGTGCTGAGCTGCTTGGCAAAAGTGTGGTGGGTTTGGGGACGTGGGATGGAGGGGAGAACGCACCTCTCCGGAGGGCATTGCAGACGTCTGTCCTGTCAGCTGAGAGGAACAGCTTGACACCATGGGATTTCAGGTACTGTGTGGAGTCCTCGTCACTGACGAAGCAGAACTTGGAGATCTCCAGGCCTTCAGGACAAAGGATGTGAGTGAAGTGTTATGGAGCAACATCCTCCTCACAGCCCACCACTCCCTCCCTGGGTCTTGGTGTGCTTTGCTGCAAGAGCTCAGGGCAATTAATTTCCCAGTAGTGTGTGGGGAACCCGCCCATGCTCTTGCTGCATCTTCTTGGCCTGTTGCTCCTATAAAACTGCAGAGGGTAGTTAAATATTCCCCCATCTCTCCCTTAAATGAGCATTCCTCATTACAACACTCTGGGATTTAAGGTGTTCTTTTAAAAAACATTTTTTTATTTTCAGTAGCTGCCTGAAGATGCTCAAGCTGTGCAAAATGTTGCCAGACTTTCTGGTACAAAGGATATGGCTGAAGGGAGCCAGGCTCCAAGAGAACCCATTCCCTCCTTCCCCTTGTATGCCCTGGCTCTCTATTTGCCACTGATGATGCCACTGTGGTGCCTGATCTGCTCTGCAGCCTCCCAGGGGAAGCAGGCACTGCCAGGGACAGGTTCCCCTTACCGTAGTGCTTGGCGCTGTTGATGATGCGCGTGCCGCTCTCTGGGCTGTTGTTGGAGAGCACAAGGATGTCAAAGAGGTCCCTCTCTGCTGGGTTGCTCTCCAGGATCTTCTCATTCACATACTGCACTGCCTGTGAGAGAAGACAGGACTCTTTTAAAGAGGCATGACTGCAGTGGCTTTGCAGGGGCTCTTCTGCAGCTACGGTTAGTGGTTTGTGCTGCATCTGCCATGTTATGGAGAGCCAGACAGAGCAATCATCCTGCAAAAGCCATTGTCAGGAGGGCAGAGAGCGGGATACCTCACCAGGGGGGAGATGGACTGGTGAGCACAGGTTTTGATGCCTTGCAAATGAGGCCAAGAGGCCAGGATAGGCATAACTGCACCCCGTGATGGGACTTGAGGCTTAAAGCTGGGAAAGCTGAGCTTTCACCCCATCCTGTGAGTGTCTGCATGTGCCCCTAGCCAGGTGTGGGGCTCACCTGGATGAAGGCAAAGGCTGTGCCTGGTGGCAGGGGCTTGTCCTTGTTGGCCTGCTGGTGCCTTGTGTACTCCTCCTTGCCCTTCTCCAGGTAGAGCTTGTGCTCCTCCTCCAGGCTGAAGATGGCTCTGGTGGTCACAGCAATGACCAGCGCCGTGCTGGGGTCTTTCTGCAGGACAGGGAGGAAAGAGGAGTCAGGGGACAGAAAAGAAGGAGCTCACAGAGGGGCGTGAGCAGGGGGCACTGATCAGAGTGGTGGGGTTGGGTGCTGGAGGTGTCACCCATGTGTCACAGTTCCTGATACCAGAGGTACCACACCCAATCTTCATCTTCAGGCCACCAAGGATGGGACTGGCAGTTGTGAAACCCTAACCTGTCTGATAAGTGTCACATGCTCCAAGGACAGCTCAGCAGAGGAGATTGCTTCATAATTTTGCTGTTTGTGGGCACAGCACAGCCATGGCCATCTGTTTGCGCTGAGCTGGGCACTGCTGGGTTTCTCTGCACCTATTGGTGGTTTTACTCTTTGTTTGTGTCTGTTCAGGACAGTCTAATAAAGTCTCTGTGCATGTACAGAAGCTGATGCTTTCTCCCTGGCTGCTCCAAAATTTACGTGTGAGCAAATGTACCTGCCCTGTCCATGCAACTGTAGGTTCAGCCCTGCAACCTCTTCCCATGTGGAAATCACATGGACCTCACTGGAATCAGGTGCCCAGCAGCCCTGGGACAGGCCACTTCTGCTGAAACCCAGGCACAAGCAATTCAGGCCACCACAGCTCTGGGTTGTGGTGTGATCTCTCCTGTGGTGGCATTTCAAAACTTGGTTTGGAAATACAGGATGCGTGTTTTGTAATGAACAGCCCTTTACCTGTTTTACATCAGTGTTTATGACTGTGCTTTCAGGCTCTGCCATCTTCAACTTTCAGCCTTTAAGAGAGAAAGTAAAATTAAACTGATAGATTGTAATACGGTCAATCAAGAGAGTGGAAAGAGTGGAAAAGAGACAGAAGATGTCTTACACACCAAGTACAGCAGCCCAAATGAACCTGTTTCTGCTGTCAGCAGCTCTGCTCTGAGAAAAACTGTTGTAATAGTTCCAATTAAATATGATGGAAAAGTGGCTTTTCAAACACAGATCACTGCTTTATTTTTTACTTTTGTTTTTCTCAAAGAGTATTTTTCTCTGTGTAAAACTGCTGAAAGGTGTTGTGGAGCTCTTTTCTCAGCAAAATAAGGCGGTCTTTAAAAGCCAAAATAGGTTAGATCTTATAGGTAGGTTTTTAGTTCACATCCTTATTGCCTTTTTTTGCTACTTTTGCTTGAATGGTGAATTTGTATCTACAAATTAAAGAGTTCACTGCATTAGCAGCTCCTTTGCATCTGTAAAAGGTCAGACTAAGTAGAGATGTGTGGTAAGGGCTGCATACAGGATGGGACCACCCTGATGGGGCTGGTCTGCCCCTTCACAGCCCTGTGAGCCAGTCAGGCCCTACCTGATCACTGGGCTGAGGGGTTGTGCAAGCAGAGACCAAAGCCAGCATGCAGTGTAAAGGGCAAGTCAGAGTCTCCAGGGAGACCTTTCTTTTGCCCCAATTTTCTTTAATTAATTTTTACTGTTCAGGGACTGCAAAGTGTTGCCTGAGCTGATAGGCAATACACTTGGCTGACGGCAGCCCTGAGAGCCAGAGCCTTGCCATGCGGGGCTCAGTGCTTGCATGTGTACTCCCTGACTGCCCGCGGGGTGGAAAGCTCTGAAGCAGGGCTATTGCCCCAGCCAGGGGTGCTTGGAAAGCCAGGAGATGCTGAGCATCCCTCTGCTTCCTGCCATGCTGGGAAGCGGTCTCCTCTCAGAAAGCAGGGCAGAGGGTGGGAAACGCCGGCCCAGCTGTGCAGGCAGAAGTTTTCCTCTGACAGAACCTCAGCCAAGTATTTTCTGAAAGTCAAAATTAAATGCAAAGAGGCAACGGAGCTGAGCAGCCCTTCCCGGTGGGACAATCCACCTCTAATTTCTGCTCCGCTCTTCCAAGCGCTGCAAACCAAACCTGACTTCTCCTTTCCATCTCCCTGCCCTAATACCCGCAGTGCTGTTGGCGCGCAGACACACAGATCTGTACGGGCACACGCCGCGCACACAGTGCCAGACACGCAGGAAAACATTCCCGGCGGCTGTCCCCGCAGCTCTTCCTACAGATGTGTAGGTGTTACTCCCTGTAGGCAGACAGACTACAGAGAAAAGCCCAGACTCACCCCCAGCGCTGCCTCTGCTCCCCGGCACAGCCCGTCCAGCGGCAGCATCCCAGCTGTGCCCAAGGTGCTGCTGTTTATATTTCCCCCTCCCCGCGCCGGCAGGAAGCGGGCAGGAGCTGGGATGGGGAGCACCTCCGCTCCCCGGCCTGCTGGGATTTGTAGGCAGCCAGGTGGCTGGCGCCGTGCCGCGGCTGGACTGCATTTCCCAGCTGGCGTTGCACAGGATCACGGTCACCCGGGCTGGGCTCGGACACAGCCGCGGTCACCCTGGGCAGGGGACTCCGCGCTGTTCCTGCTTCCGGAGCTCCCGCGGGGCTTGTGCTCAGGGGCCCGCTTTCTGCAGCCGGAGTATTTCTAGCGTGCCCCTAGTCCTCTCATTTCCCCGCCCCTGAGTACATAATGGTTGTATTTTTGACCGAAAATGTAGGGGTACCTGCTCCAGAGCATATGCAGGGATGCAGGCAACAAAGGCAGGTGCAGAGCGTGGCTGGGTGCAGCGGGGGCTCGCCGCGTCTGCAATTTTACTGAAATGTTTTGGGTCTCTTTCCCCTTCTTTTCTAAACTCGTTTCTCACACACTGCCCTAGGCAGGGGTGAATTTGGGGCTAGGATTTTACTTTTTTGGGTAGGCTGTGTGGCACCCAGCCCTGTGGGCCTCATGGTGCTGGGATATTTCAACACTCCCTTTCTGTCCAAGAGTGCGATTGGCAGGGACATGGGGGGAGAGGAGGAGGGAAGGGAGTCTGACACAGGACCTGCTGCCATCCTGCAGATTTTCCCTTGCCCCACTACTGGAACAAGGCCCACTGCAGCAGCCTGGTTCCTGCCAAAGGTGACCAAACTCACCTGCACTAGGGCAAAGCAGCTGTCCCCCTGCATGGCACCAGGTTATCACCAGTATGACAAATCTCCTCCCACAATGTGGAAGGCCACTGGGGTGCTGTGCCACTTGGCTTCACTGAGATCATAGAATTATAGAATGGTTTGGGTTGGAAGGGACCTTTAAAGATCCTCTAGTTCCAAATCCCCTGCCATGGGCAGGGATGCCATGCACCATAGCAGGTTGCTCAGGGTCCCATCCAACCTGGCCATGAATTCTTCCAGGGATAGGGCCACAACTTCTCTGGACAACCTGTTCCAGTGTGTCATTACCCTCTGAGTAAAGAATTTCTCCTAAGAGCTAAATCTCTCCTCTTTCAGCTGTCTCTAGCAGATAGCCTGTTGAAAAGGCTACATATATGCTCAGCTTTTAGTATGCATTTGCAGACCCCCTTTCCCTGACTGATTTTAATATTCCGCATTCCACCATTCCCATAATGCACTTCTCCTGGCATCCTTTGGGACTGCCAGCTTAGAGCAAAAAGTTCCCCCAGAGGTTTGCTGCAGCATCATTCCTGCAGCATCATTCCTGCATGTCCTGCTCTTGGAGATGATGCTTCTCTGAGCAGCAGGAGTGCAGGGCCTTTGTGAGCAGGGTTATGTTTTGGGTGGCTGAGGGGCAGCCCTAGCCCCTCTCCCATGGATAAGCACTTGGTATGGCAACACCTTGGTGGCCACATGAAAATCTGGAAAGACCAGTGAGCCAGGGTGGTGAGGAAGAGCTGGGATAGGTCTGGCTTCCAGGGCATCTCCTCCCATGGCAACATCAGCCAGTAGGCACTGGCAGTATTGCTCCCTGCTTCTGACACCACCCGAAATTTACGTGGTGATAAGGCAGGTTTCGAGCAGACTTTGCTGAATTGGCAGCAAGGGAACAAGTTTACAGGCATAAATTTAATGCAATGGAAGCCTGTGAAATTGCTCCTGGATGTGTGCCTGGTGCTTCTCCTCTTGGTGCTGGAGGATGAAACCACCCAAGCAGTACTCCCTTGCCCTATCTGTCCTCCCTGCTGTGTTAGAGCGGAGTATTCCTGTTCATCCCCACTGCTGCATGCATTTCCAAGGCCCTCACATGGTGCATGCCCTGTGGGCTAATGAGCTGGGCTTTCCAAGTGCAGAGCTCAACATGGATGGATACAGTCATGCACCCATCCCCTTGCAAGTGTCCATTCCCTTGCACTACGTGCCTGCAGCCACATAGTCCAGCACACTATTGCTGCAGGGATAACTTGGAGAAGTGAATTTCCCAGTGCATGGAGCTGGGCAGCAATGCCCTGCAGCTTCTCACAGGCAGGAGGGCAGGTTTTGCTTCCTGGTCCAGCAGGGAGTTCCCCACTGGCTTTTCGCCTGCATGAACACTGCTTGGGTCAGCAGCAAGGTGGGGCCGGCCGAGCTGCTGGGGCCACCCGGTTCCTGGGCTAGCAAAGCAGACTTTCCTGTTTCGGCTGTGCAGTGCAGCCACCATCCCTTCTGCACCCTTAGCTCGGTGGGGGTGCCCAGTGGGGTCTCATCTCAGCTCACAACATACCCCTGCCACATGTGGTGGCTTGACCTGGAGCCTGCACAGCGGGGAAGGGAGACTGAGCCTGGGAAGGATACTTGTCGGTAAGTCTGGATTTGGGAACCCTATCAGCACATGCTGGGAGTGAGAACCATGGTTCCTCCAGCCCCTTTTCCAGGAACACGGATGCTTGATGCTCCCTGCACACTGAGACTATGCTGCCTGTCCCAGACTGCAGCAGGGCTGTCCCCCTCATTCCCAAAATGGTGGTGCAGGTCATTCTTCATGTCTGGGATAAAGGGTTATTTTAAATTATGGTCAACGTCAGACTAATGTGACACAGCCCATGCGGCTCTGGCACGCACATAGGTACTGAGACACCTAATTCTGTGTTGGGTGGGTGCCTGCTTGCCTGTGCTGTCGTGTCCCCCCTTCACTACACTCCAAAACTGCAGCCTGGCACCTCTTAAACACCTGAGCAGTGCTTCGGCCGTCCAATGACACAGATGTCCCAGATGGCCCTGGACGAGGCACTTAACCAGCAATGACACCGCAGGGATGACAGCAATTCCCACGTCTCTCCAGCCCTATGCCCACATGCGGCAAAGCACACTGATGGAAAAAGAAAGAGCTCGTGCTGGCTTGGTAGGCTTAGCAGAAGGAAGTGCAGACGTGGTTTCTCCCCGGGAGGATCCCCATGCAAGGAGCACCTTGGGATGGGCAGAGCATGGGCAGAGGTAGGCAGAGCGAGGTGGCGTTGGCTGCTTGAGCAGGCGGCCAGCGGGATGCAGGGCAGGAGGCTGGGGCAGCCGAGGCAAACAGGCACGTACCTGCCAGCCCGGGCACCGGGGCTGGGTGCCACCCGCGCCGAGGCGGCTGCGGACCCGCTCGCCGCGCAGCCCGGCTCCGGGCACACCTCTCCTGCTGACGCGAAAGGAATTCGGCTATGAGGAAGCGTTCATGCTAGAATAAGAGCTTTGCCACAGGGACAGCAGTGCTGTGAAACCATCCTGCTTTGAATTTGAAGCGTTCCCTTAGGCTGTGTCAGCGTTGCCATGTGCACAGACCGGGCTCACGGAAAGTTTCCGAGCCGGTGTGACGCCAGCCTGGTGCCACCACTGCCATCGGCAGCGAGGGCACCAACCCTGCTGCAAGCCCAGGAGCCAACCATCCCACTCCTCAGTCCTGCGAGAGAAGGGAAAATAGCCAAAAAGAAGTGTTAGCAGATGATGGGGCTTGCTGGAGCTGAGCAAACCCTTCAGCTCATGCTGCATGGTCAGGGAGGACCCAGCACAAAACAGCTCTCGGCTTTTGTCCCCTACAGCCAGGTGATTCCTCGTCTCAAAAAATCTCCCGAAAACTCCCTATTCCATCTGCTCAATCTCTCTCTTTTCAGCAAGCAGACTTCCAAGGATATGAAGGAGAAGGCTGTATGGGAGGGGCCGGCTGGCTCAGAGCCCTCCCTGCCGGTGGCTCCCTCCTGCTCAATTTCGCACCTCATTGTCAATGTGGCCAAGCCCTAACCGCTTAGCCTGGCCTCTATATTTTAATTGTGTTTGCTCTTATGAGAGCCCTGGGCCACGGGCAGCACACGTGCTACCGGAAAGGAAATCCACACCCTGTTAATTTTGCCTGTGTCCCTAGGTCACCCCAGCTTATCCATGGCAGTCACAGCCAGGAAAGGTAGGACTACGGCCTCCCCGCATGCCAGCATCACCACCACGGCTTGGCCGGGCTCCCTGGACAGCTGGCTTAGCTGGATCCCGTGTGAGTACAGTGGCTCTTGCCCTGCTCTCTCAGGCAGCGTTATCTGGTGGGGCGTCTGGACTCTGAGACTGTGTATCCACTTCTCCTGCCCTCCAAATCCCGTTTTCTAGTGGGTTCCATCAGGGTGGGGATACTGCAGAGTGGTACCCTGCTGCTTCAGGAGCACAAAGCATCTTTACTACCCACTTGGGGAATGGTCTCCAGCCGCAGCCTCCCTGCACAGGGCCTGACCAGGATTATAGGGGCAATTTTGAAAGTACAACTCCTTAATGCTGAGCACCAGGAAGGGGTTTAAATGTACTTATATGTTTCACTTGGTTTTAACTCTTCTGTCCAACTCTGTTCCCTGAACATCGCACCAGTACCCAAATGGGCTCTCATCACCGTGGCTGTGGCAGTGGCCATTCTCCTCCTTCTCTTCCTCATCTGCATCGTCAGGTGCTGCTGTAGCAAGAAGAAGCCCAGGAAGAAGGAGAGAATCGGCTTGTGCGCTGTCAGCAACTCCACCACGACCAGCCTCGTGCGTCCTGCCTTCCCCTCAATCCCACCTCTCTCCTCCCTGAGAGGTTTGCTGCTGCATTGCCCAGTCCCAGGGATGATGGGAGCACAGCATGGCAGGGACATGAGGGTGGTGTTGCTCTCTGCAGGTCCAGCCTGAGATGGAGGACCTGGAGCGGCAAGTAGAGCAGAAGCAGAGAGGAAAGCTGCAGTACTCCCTGGAGTACAACTTCCGCATGCAGGAGGTGGGGATGCTCGTGGCCATGGCACGTCAGGGAAGCAGCTTTGCTCTTGCATGGTTCCTCTTTGCTGCTCACTGAGGTGGACTGACGCTCTCTCGCCTGCCTGCAGCCTGCCAGCTCTCATGCCTCTGTGGTGGGAAGGTGCCCTCACTGTTGTACTCACTTGCTTCTCATTGAGCCCCCAGCTGTCTGACCCTGTGGCAGTGGGCGGCAATAAAAACACAGCACACAGCTTGGTTCGTCGTGAGCAGAGAGCGAGCCCCGTTTATTGTATTGTCCTTTATATAGTAGGAACCCAGGTACATGATTCGCTAGGGTCCAACCATCCCCCCAATACTGTTGGCTAGGTTCTACACCACCCTAATCCAACCATACCATGCCCTCTCTCACAACAACAGGTGCTTTATCTTATTGTTTCTCATACCTCCCATGGGAAAGAAGGATTTTTCCCACAAGCGGCCCCAGGCAGCAGCTCCGGGCTGCTACATGACCCCATCCTCCTCCACCCAGTAACCTTGTGCCTCACTCCTTTCCAGCTGAAAGTTGGCGTGAAGCAGGCAGTTGAGCTGAAGGCCATGGACAGCGGAGGCACATCTGATCCATATGTGATTGTCTACCTAACATCCGATATGAAGAGGAGATATGAGACCAAGGTTTATCGCAAGACCCTGAACCCCATCTTCAATGAGAGCTTCATTTTCCAGGTAGGAAACTATGGCCAATTTTTGGTTTCATCAAGAGTGCTGCATAGACACTGCTCCCTGGTCAGAAACCTCTCCAGACAGGGAGATGCTTGTGCAACCAGGATTGGGAAGTGTGAGAGAGAAATACCTGTTGTTGTATCTGCCTCTCCATCCCATGGGGAAGGTCTGCCACTGAGGAGCGAGTCTGGAGTTTTGGGTCCTCCCTTACAGGTACCCCAGGCTGAGGTGTCTGAATCCACACTGATGATGCAGGTCTATGACTTCAACCGCTTTGCCAAACACGACATCATTGGTGAGGTCCGGCTGCCCCTGGCCAGTGTCAACCTGCAGCATGTCATCGAGCAGTGGAGTGACCTGGTGGTGGCCAGTAAAGTGGAGGTTGGTCCTGGTGGGTGGGAAACTGCCTGGAGGGATGCACTGTCTCTTCTGCCTGGTACTAATTGTTGGCATCTCTCCATCAGGAAGAGCATCTGGGTGAGATCTGCTTCTCACTGCGCTATGTCCCCAGCACTGGCAAGCTGACAGTGCTCATCCTGGAAGCCAAGCAGCTGAAGCGGATGGACTCTCATGGACTCTCAGGTCAGTGGGGGCTGCTTGTGCTCAGATCTTCCTACTCCTGCCCAGGCCTCAGTGATGGCACCAATAGCTGCAAAGCCTTGAAAACTCTTGGTGTTAAGACCTGCTTCCTGCTGCCACCACCATACCCAGCTCTGGCTAACTCCCAGCCTCCCCCAGCACAGATACTTCAACTTTGGGCAGTGCTGGAGGTAGCTCCCAGGAGATGTCATGACTGGATTGTACAGGGAGCTTGGCAGGAGGAGGTGAGCTCTGAGGTGGTTGTCTCACCCTGAGAAGTGACAAGTGGGATACCATGATCTCCTTGGGAATGGCTCAGGGAAGCTGCTTTGTGGCTGGGTACCTCAGTCAAAAATTGTCACTTGTGCCAGGTGTGTCCCCTCTCTCTTTTCAGATCCTTTTGTCAAGGTGCATCTCATACTGAACAGGAAAAAATGGAAGAAAAAGAAGACAAGTGTGAAGAGAAACACCTTAAGCCCTTACTTCAATGAGGTGTTTGTTTTTGAGGTGCCTTTCAGTCAGATCCAGGTGGGTTTCCCTGGAGTGCCCAGGGCTGAGCAGGTCCCCACTGCAGCAAGCCCCTTCCCTCTGACCCTCTTTCTTGTGTCCCCCCCAGAATGTGGACTTGGTCATCTCCGTCTGGGATCATGACAAAGTGACCAAGAATGAGCCCATCGGCAAACTGTTCCTGGGCTGCCGAGCCACCGGCAACCAGCTGCGGCACTGGTCTGACATGCTGTCCAACCCGCGCCGGCCCCTCGCCCAGTGGCACATCCTGCAGCCCCCAGATGTGGTCGACAAAGCCCTGGGACTGAAGTCCCACCTCAAGCTGCCCCTGCACTCCAGATAGCGGGGGTCTCCTTCTCTGCCCAGGGAGCGGGGATGGTGGGCTTGTGGAGGAGCGAGGGGCTTCTGCTCAGCAACCTCTAGATGTGCTGGTCCCAGCTCAGTGTCAGCAGAGAGGGGACTGGGACTCCTTTTGGACAAGAGATGATGTGGCTGCTGGTGCAGCTCATGCCCGGTGTAATGCCTGGGGCAGGGCAGCTTGGCATCCCAGGACAAGGCTGGACATGGAGCACAGGGTGCTAGAGGGGATGGCATGGGTGCAGGAACCAGCTCATCCCAACTGCTCGTGGGCTGGGGGGCGAAATACACAGAGCTTCAGGCTCGTGCACAAACACTGTGTCCATTGATATTTTTAAAGCTTAGGGTTAATGTGCTGGTGGCATGGGTGGAAATTTTTTTTGGTTGTAAATAATTTGGCAAGAAATGTGTTCTTGGAAAGGCTTTATGTGTCCTGTGAAGGCTTTTAAACAATACCAAGGTCTTGAAGCACCTAAGAGGCTTGAGAGGAGTACAGGTTGGTGAGGAATGTATTGGAGACATAGGACTAGCTCTCTAGTGCCTCTGCAATAAGTGTGCTCTGTGTCCTGGCTAGAGGCTAAATGAGGAGCACTGTAGCTTCATACTTAGCCCATTCTCAGCCTATAATGACTTGTGCACACTAAGATGTGACTCAGGTTCTGGGACTCATCAGTGACCATCCCCATGGACCACACAGATGAGGATGCACAGTGTCAACTCCATTCACCCCACATGGTCCTACAGGAATGGTGCAGCAAGGTTTGCACCTCTGGCACCCAGAGGCCCTGCCAGGGTGGAGGAGCTGAGGCTCTCGCTTTCACACAGTGATCACACTATCCTGGTAAATGCTGGGTTGCAACCTTCCCATTGCTTCTGGGCAGATTTCATGTTTAATCTGGGAGGTTTTTGTGGCCACATATCCTACCCCGCCCTGCTTTGTGGGGCCTTGGGGTGGGGGCTGCATAACTAAAGATCGCTCCTAGAAGGATGGGGGCATCCAAGTGGTGCCCCTACAAGCTCTTGAGTATGCTCTGGTTTGGGGTGACTCCAGAGCAGCTTCTCTGAGCCATCTGCAGGAGGAAGCTCCCTGCATTGGGCTAGAGGAGGAGGTGCTTTAAAATACTTCTGCTACAAAGCAGCCACAGAACACAAGATCTGGGCTCATACTGTGGAATTTTGGCCCAAAACACAAAAGTCCTTTTCACCACAGGGAGCTGCAGGCACAGTGCTAATAGCTATTGCCTGGGCTCTGGAGGGGAGAGAGCCTGGCACATTAATGAAAAACCATTAATATTAAAAAGCAGTTAATCTGTGATTACCCAGAGCTCCACAGAGCGACTATCCAAGAGTTAAACAAACATGAAGCTGAGGAAGATTATGAAAACTCTCGATAGAGATTAATGACCTGAGCTTAACCATAAAAAGCTGCTGCTGTGTCTGCTTCTTGATAAATATTCTCCAGGCTTCTCTGTGGCTGTGAGGAGGGAAGAAATGACAGGGTGGTTTTGAGATGACTGTAACAAGTGAAGTGTGGCTTCTGCTGGGGAAACAGCATCTGCTGGCAGCCGCTAATGAGATGGAGGAGGAAATCAGTCACCTGAGAAAGACTTGTAAAGGGATGTTTTAAAGCCTCAGCCTTCAGTCTCAGCCTTAGAATCAGCCTAGAGCAGTCTGTACAGAAGGGAGCATCTCTGAATTGGGTTTGGGGTTCCAAAACTATTACCAGGTTGTTTTTTGGTGATGCTATGTGGTTATTTAGGGCCATGCAGCATACAGAAGGGCTTTTGGAGGTGTTTGGAACAAGCATTTCTTATCTGTGTGTGCATATGTGTGTGTATATGTGTGCTTTTTCTAAACCCCCTATTTTGAAGTCATAGCCTTGAGGTTCACTACATAATTTATGGGGCTGGCCTGTGTGCATATTAGTCCCAAAATAGATGCACTTGAAGAAGGTGCAGGGACAGCCCCTCCTTGAGAAACATTGCTCCCCCTAGCAGTGTCTGCCCCTTCTCTGTCCAGCTTGGCCCTGCTCAGTGCCTGCATCACCAGTGCAGTCCTGGGGGAGCAGAGCTGGTGAGGGAAGCACGTGGTGCTTTTAGGGGGAAGGCCAGGAAACCTGGGAGTGAGCACCCAGCTGGGCTGGCTCTGGGCAGCCTGGGGTGAGCCTTTGTGCAGTAAAGCTCAGCAAACCGAGTTGTTTGTTCAGGAGGGAGAGGCGAGCAGGTGGGGATGTTCTCCACCCAGCTCCAGTTTTTAATGTGCCGCCAAGGCTGCTTTTCCCCTCTGTCATCATTTCTCCTTCTCAATAACCCTTGTGTGGTGACAACAGGGCTTTGAGCACTCTCCTCCTCTGGCAGGATCCTCTTAGTGTCTGCTGGCAGCTGTTTGAAGCAGGGCTGGTGGATCTGGGCTTCATTTCATGCCTTATTTCACCCAAAATGAGCACAGCCTGCTCGGAAGCCTGTTTGCAGGAAGGCAGACAGCCCTGTCTCGTGTGCAAACCATCTCCTTTTCACCTCCCCGTGGCCTTGGCGAGCCTGGTTGTCCCTCATCCATCAAAGCCAGATGTCTGAGCATCTTCTGCCTCACCAGTGCTCCTCCTGCACTTGGAGGGTGGAAGATGCAACAAGAAGAGAAGTGAAGGAGGGGGAAAATCAACTCCTCAGTTTGTGCTGGATTCCCGTGTCTGCATCTAGAGGGCAGGGCAGGTACGTGCTCTGAGCTGGGTCTCTGTGTCATCTGGTCTGTGGTCCCTGTCAGAGCTTCACCAGCCAAGATTTATTCTTCTGGAGATGGAGCCCGTGTGTGAGAGGCACAGAAAGCAGGGATGCTGTGCAAGCCCGTTCCCATGGCTGCAGAGCCAGTTGGTAGCCACGTGGCGAAGCTGGAGGTGTCTGAGTAGCTTTTTCCAGGAGGCAGGAGCCAGCCCTTGCCCGATCCTGCACCACAGGGGCAAAGAGGGTGTTGCTGTTGGGTTAAGGGGGGCAAAAGCAGGTATCCAAAGCCATCCAACGTGCCCAGGTGATGGATGGGGATTTTGTCCCTCTGCATTTAATTATCAGCTTTGCAAGTTGGTGGCAAGGTGAAAAGCAGGGCTTGGGCCAAGTACAGGTCTGTTAAAGAAAACAAGAAATACTGAAAACTGAGGTGTTTATTTGTTATTAAGATTTATAATCTCAATTATTTACATCCAGATCCAAGACTTTTGACCTCCAGAGGTTCTTCCCAAAGTGAATTATTCCTTCATCCAGTGATTTTTATAGTATTTGTCCCTGCACTCAAGGAAATCAAATGGGAGAGCTGCACAAGGAGAAGGCTGAGCCTCATATGTGCTTGTCACCAGTCGTCTGCAGTGAGACAAAAATTATTACGGGCTGTCATCATTCGGCCTGGGTATGGGCTGGCTGTCCTCCAGCCACAGATTTTTTGGCTAGTCTTAGAGTTTTTGAGAGCTGGAGAGCATCTAAGCTCTTCTCACTAGGAGCAAGCATGCCTGCTTTATAAATATTCCTTAGTTAGCATCTTTGTGTTTTGCAATTTTATGGGCAAAATGTGTACTTTTGTAATGTATGGGTTTATTTTTTAAAAGCTCTAGCTCATGGATCCTTATGTCTAGTCCCCTTTCCCTATCCCCTTTTTCCTACCCTTTTCTCCCCCTTTTTCCAGTTCCTTTTTCCCAGACCCTTTCCCCTGCTCTGACTGCTGCTGGGGCTCCTGTGTCTGGGACTGTTCTGACCCATGTTGGGCTGGTTTTGCATCTGGATGAGGAGGTATTTTTTGGACCACTTTACATCTCAATGCACCTTGCCCTGCCATGGGCAGGAAGGCACCTTCCTTCTGGGGGTAAAAACCTCTTGCCCCAAACAGTCTGCTGTGAGGACCAGGAATAATAATGGGTACATGGAGGCGCTTTCTGAAGTTCCATTTGAACTTTGTAGGGAGACCTGGAAAAAACAGACCTCCCATTTCTCCATAATTCAGGTCTAGGCAGGATGGAGCCAAGGGAGAAGCAGCACAAGAATTTCATAGTTTTCATGCTGCTGGGCAAAAAGTGTTCTGTGAAAAAGTTTGGCATTACGGGTGAATGGGTACCCATCAGTGATGACTTGTTGCATGTCAACAAGACAAGAATTCCTCAACCAGCCCTGCTGACTTCACACTGAGGTGATGAAACCCCTGCAGGCACTTATTGCCACTCAATTTGAGCAGAAATAAGCACAAAGTCAGTTAGGAAGAGGAGTTTAACTCAGCTGAAAAGAGGCCTCGACCTGCAAAGAACCCAACCCATATAATATTTTACATTCGGTGAGCAGTGTCTGGGAAGATGGTGGGTTTGCAAACAAATGTTTCATCAGCCTGCTCATAAACACGGACATTGCAGATGTCCCTGTCTGAGCCCAAAAAGCTGTCTGTGGGACATGGGCACTTCGAGCGGTGAATCAGGCATTGTTTGCTTAGTAAGAGAAACTTAGCCCCCTTGGAAGAGCTGGTAGAGAGCCCGTTACCTGGGAAGGAGGCAGCTGTCTCACATGGAGACCTGCTCAGTTGGCATATGGCTTTGCCCTGGATGGAGAGAATTTTCCTCCCAGCTTTTACATAAAAGTCAGAGCAGTTTAGACATAGAAGCCTGAAGTTTGGCATGAAGCTCGTCACTTAAAACAGTCCAGTTAAAACACCTGGCTTTGGTTTTACTCTGGATGTGACAAAGGATGTGTTCATATCTGCAAAGGCCTCTGCTGAACACTTCTCTGCTTTGGATGCACTCATCCTACACTACCCCCAACTTTTGCATGTGTGCTAAACTCAGTTCTGAATCCATAGGGGAAAATTCATGTCTCAGATACCCCCTGAATTAAGCAGCTCTGGCGGTGTCCTTGAAGGATGCTCGGTGGGGTTGGGTGTTGAGTGTTCCTGGCACAGCCCTCTCCTACTCTGAGCTCATCCCTTCCTTCCCAGGCCTGATTGAGAAGCACCTCCAAAAGGCCTTCCAGAGGCCCATTGCAGCTGTCTTTTCCTGTGGCTCTCTCAGTGTGTGCAGGTAGGTGGGGCTGCCAAGGGTCTTTGCAGCTGAGGTGTCTTGGGTCACACAGCATTTACAAAAAGCCAGTGTGCTTGAAACAGATAAATTCTGGAGAATCATTCCTTGCATGGCTACTGATTTGTAGGGCAATTGCTGACCTTGGGGAGAGAAGAGCTTTGTGATTTATTAGTGTTTCTTGACCTCTATGGCCATTTTTTTTTTTTTTTTTTTGCTAACACCATGTTCTTGTTGCTGCTTTGTTTTGGCACAGACAGCATGAGAGACCTTTTGAGAGCAAAGACATGTTTCAGACATACTCTTTTGAGAACACAGAGGTCTCAGCTTGTTCTCCAGACACGTTCTGGGTCATGTCCTGGTCTTAACCAGGCTTTGAGGATGTGCATATACATGAAGGATTGTGATCAGGTGTTGGGCCACTTTGGTAACACGATCCAGGGGCAAGCTGGGTGGGAATTCCAGAGGGATCACCTCCTGGACTCATCAACTGCTGAAGGCCTGGGCACAGACCAGCGCTGGGCAGAGGTGTTTGCTTTCCAGAGGGCTGCCAAGTCAGCCTGGGGTCATGGAGAAAGGGCCATGGTGTGGAAGAATTCAAGACTTCTGATCCTGGGCAAAAGTGAGAAAAGCTCCTGAGAGGAGTGAGGTGTGTGCCCAAGGCTGAACTGGGAACCGAATGATCCTAGCCCTGGCTATGAACACAGATGGAAGAGGCTGAGAGCAGAGGGGCAGCCCACAACATGGGGTCCCTGATGCAGGCCCACACATCCAGTCCCACCCCTGCTCTTCTCCTGCTTGTGCAGCAGACTGCCCTTCAAGGCCAAGCTCTCCAGTCACTCCTCCCTCTTCTTGCCGCTGTTGTGGGGCTCTGAGCCCAATTCCAGCCCCCTGCCATATGCCAGCTCCAAGAAATCCCTCGGGGGAGCTGGAAGAAAACCCCACATCCCAAGGAGCCCACTGGTCAGAAATCTGCATGTTGCCCCTTTACAGGACCCCTCATCACTCAGATAGCTGACTGCATCCACCTAGGGGACATCAATGCCATCAACAGCGGGCAGCAGCAGTGCATGAACAGCACTGACAGCTTCATCAGTGACAGCTTCATCAGTGACAGAGTGGCTCTGTTGTTTGGCAGCAGCTCTGAATAGGAAAAGCCAAAAACCTTAACCCCATTTCATGGACAATGAGGTGACTGCAGCAGTAGGGCATGTAGGACAGCATGGCACAAGATGTGCAAGTGATGGCCTTCCTTGGTAGAGTTCCTAGAAGCTGGTGTTGGCAGAGAGCATGGGGAGCTCTTTTAGGGATACACTGGAGGAAGTGGCTATGTCCTGGGTGGGATGGGAGCCATGTGCTTTGCTTTGGTCCAGTGTGATTTTGGGAAAGCAAAGGGCAGTCAGATACAGGTTTCCCCAGTGGTCCTGCCTGAGCTTTTACCAGGAGCTTTACAATTGCTGCTGAGCAGAAGGCTTGTTTTTTGCTAATGGTGTCATCCCTGGAAACAAGACATAATATCATATGGTGTCATGTCATTCCATAGTGCCTGTCCACCTGACGCTTGTAGGATGTTGAAGAGGAGGCAAGGTGTAAAGGTGTAGGAGAGTGCCATGAGGGACAGCTTGCATGGATTCGTCAGCCTAATCTCTCCAACATGTAGCGATTCCGTGGGGGAGCCTGGCCCAAAAAAGCCACATCTGAGTCTCTAAAACATAGTGCAGAACCTCCTGTATGTGACAAGCCTTCCCTCTGTCTGACCTCGCAGGATGATGAAAAGTGCTCCGAGATGCCCATGGTGCATTCCTCTGGCTCAAGCGGAGGGAAATGAGGGAAGGGAACAAGGTCAGCTGCTTCACAGGAAAGGTACCCGAGTGTGAACAGTGCATCCATTCCTGGCTCCTGTGTAATACCCTCACTTATACCTAATATTCACAGAGCCAAACACCTCTCTGAAGGATGTGCCTGGGCACTTCCTTATGCCTTCCTTGAGGTTTTCTGCAAGCAACTTCTTCCACTCAAACATTTACATAATTCCTTTGGAAACCTCTGTCTTTCCTAATGTTTCCTAGCTTCTAACTTTGACATGGTTTTGTTTTCCTGTTCTTCCCTGTCCTCACTGGGTTTCTTCCTCATGACATTTAGGTCTGGTGCCTCTTTTTCTGGGAGAGCTGCCCTACAGCTTGACCCTTGCACAAGTCAGCTCCATGGAAAGCCTTCTGCAGACTTGGAGGCTTGACCTTCTGCTCAGCCTATTACCACACCCCCACCATCCATTCCTTCTGTATCCTACTAACATTTCTGTTGGCTAAAATTTTGTTCATGTGACTTCTTTCTTTGAACCTTTTTCTTCCACTATTTCAGCCCAACACTTTCCTGTCCCGAGGTGATAATGAAACACTTGAACTACAAGAAGTTCTCTTTTGCTGTGCTGCATGCCTGGACTCTGGGAGGTCCAGAAATCCTTCATCTCACAGAGCTGAAGGAAACTCCCTTGCTGTGGGGAATTTTGGAATGGAGAATCCCCCCAGTTTTGATTCCTCCACCAAGAGCTGAGCTACGCTCTGGAGGATTGATGGGCCAGCAGTGGCCAGAATGTGTGCAGCTGCAATGTTTCAGAGGGACAAATCCTGAGTGGATCCAGCCTTGCCCACACTAGGGGTTTCTTCCTCTTCCACCTGCTACCATGGCAAACCCCTGCAAGACACCCCGTCCCAAGGACTTGCTCTTCCTTCACCAGCATCGGCAGCACTACTTGTGTGGTGCTGAGGTGAAACAGGAAGCCTGCAGAAGGGGATTTGCCACTATCTATATAATGTCAGGGAGGTGCCTGGAAAATATTGTCAGGGCCATGTCTGAATCAGCCTAAAAAACCCCGTCTGGAAGAGGAGGGAGCGCCTGGCCTGGGGGAGGAGAGCAGGAGCTGTTTGGATCCCTGTCTCCATGGGATCCCCTACACACACGCACTACATGTGCTGTGACCAGGGCTGGGGAATATTTCCAGCTATGTTTCCACCTGCTTCTCCTTCAGATCCATGGAGATAGAGGTCTGGGTCATCCCACGGAGGGGATTACCCTTCTTGCTGTCAGCATGGGTCTGCTCCCCCATGCTCTGCTGCCTTTGCCCAGCCTCTGGCTGGCTGTGAGCCTTGGGGCTGCCTGCAGCAGCTCCATAGGCTTGTTTTTGAAAAAAACTGGGGTTGTGTTGAAATATTTCACACAGAAAAGAGCTGGAAATGTTTCCCATGTGAGGCAGATAAGTGATATTAAAAGAGCATGCTAGTGCTGGATGGCTTATTAAGGGATTGTTGTTGCACACGCTGCTGGCAGTGGATTTTTGGGGTGCAAAATCTTTCCTCTCTTCCTTCCTGAAGGGCAGAGCTGTTCCCAAGCCCTTGGAGGCAAAATGACTCATGCCATTGTCCATGGACAAACCACGCTGTATATCCAAGGGGATATTTTTATTAGAGGCCTTGCAGATGGATGGCTATATGCAGGGAGCCTGGGCTCCGCACAGATTTGAAGCCATATCTATTGTGACTGGTTGGCGGTAGGAGGAGGGAGAGGAAGGCTCCCTCCTTGTCACTTCTGAGGGAAAACACCTCCCCAGCTCCTCTGGACCCCACGGGTAGAAGATGTTCTCCTCCTCCTCACCCCTCCTCCCCTGGGGGCTGCCCTCTCCTGTTCTCCTGCTGGCCTGGCCTGCCCCAGCCAAGGGAGGTGCACAGGGGACTCTTGCACATCATTGGTCTGAGAAGGTCTCCATGCCCTTAAAGAGAAGGTGGATTTTCTGCTGAGCCACCCGAGAAGCCCTTTTATACCTCCTTACTCAGCCAGCTGCCTGCGGCTCGTCTGTCCATCCTGTCCAGCCAGCGGGACTCTGATTTTCTCCTCCAGACTTGGGTGAGCCTTTTTGCCTATCTCTTAATGACCCAGCTTACTCTTAGGGAGTGATGGGGGAGCACACTTACTTACTGGAGTATTAAGGAGATAAATACCAGGTGGGAGTGACCTGCTGGGAGAAACAGGCACGCTAATAAAACTTTCTCCCTCCTTTTTGCCGGTGGGAGAGGGTCTGTGCATCGGAAAATTTCCCTGTGTCTGTTCCACTGAGCTTTTTTCTTTTTGGTTTAATGCTTTTTGCTCTCATGTTTGGCACTACTCTCAGCTTGAATGGCGAGGGCAAGTGGAGCCACAGGCTCCCTAACATTGACCTCCCCAGCGCCATAGGATTCAGGATCCTTGCCTGCGTTAACTTGGCTATGCTCCCTACTTACTCCCCTCCCTCCAGCTCCCTCCCCGGTCCTTGCAGAGCCTTCCTCCCCCAAAACACCCTCGGACAGGCACCGGCATCCACATTTATGGTGTCCTCGCCGCTGAGCAGGTGATCCAAAGCCCACGTCGCCGGCAGCGAGCTGCAGCCTGGCGTCGTCCCGCTGCTTCCTGGCGTGGCTGCGGCGGCAGCGGGCGCGGGTGCCCGGGGCAGGGGTGCCAGCGAGAGCAGCCGGCGTTCCCCGGCCGCCCGGCCCAGCCCCGGCCCAGCCCCGCCACCTGCGGCGGCCGCGCTCCGCATCGCTCCCGCCTCCCCGAGTCACGGGGGCTGGCACCGCGGAGAGGCTGCCGCCCGAGGAGACAGCTGCAGCTCCTTCTGCAGCTCCCTGGCCATTTTTAGAAGCACTTTTCCCCCCCTCCTCTCTAAAGTAATGTGATGGGCCTGCACATTTTCCAGGATAAAGTTTCCTTGGCCCCGCAAGCTGTGCCTCCTGCCTCGGGCATGAGCCCCCGTTAACACTTCACCTCCTGAGTGAGCCTCCCGGGTCGGCAGACGGCTGCGTTTCTGCCCTGCCAAGGACTGGCTTAGGACGTGCAAGCAGGAGGTATTGCTCTGCTAGAAAAGTGGAATTCTATTTATGTGGAAACAATTTACAGCAAAACAAAGGTGCTCTTCCATCTCTTCCCTAATATGCTGTGTAGTATGTGTAAAATTTCCACTTAAAGCAAATGCAAGGAATTGTCTGGGGAAATTCTTCGTGCCTGTACCAACTCAGCCACAACTTCCAACCCTGCTCTATGTCTCCTGTGCTGAAGTTGCTGGAACAGGCTCCCCTGCCCCATGGAATGAGTGCATACACTGGCAGCAGCATCCTCTGAAGTCCTTCCTTGCCATCTGGGGTCACACCCAACCCTTTGCAGGCTTTGGGATATTTCTTGTTTATGAAGTGAAGAAAGGCTGAATGGCAGAGTGAAGCAAAATAGCTTTTGCTTTTCCTTCCTTCATTGAATAAAGTGTTTTCCTGGGGGTCAAACAAGAAACATATCTGTAGGAATCACCGTCACAGATCTCTCTTTTTCTGGCCCAGCCCCATTTGGTCTTTTCCAGAAGTCCTTTGAAGCTGAGGTTTGTGTTGATACCAGGAGACGCACGTTTGGCTCTCATCTACAAACTGCAGCCTAGTTCCCTATATGACGAAAAATTGGTGAAGTTGGGAAACAAGAACAGACTTGTTCCTCTTTTTTATTTTCTAGAGGAGTCTTGCTTTGTTTTTAAACCCAAAAAAGTGACCACCAGCATGAATAGTTATGAACTTTTTTTCTTGGTTTTCATTTCAGGCTCACAACCATCTAAACCAAGATGTCTGAGTAAGTTCCCATTTTTCTGTCTCTAATATATTGTTGGCATTTAAAAACTTTTGTTCAACTGCCAACTTTTTATGCTTGTTAAGATTCTTCTGCTTGTTTCCATTTAGGATGCTAACTAAGTGCCTTTTTTTTTCCTCTTTCCCCTTTCTCTTCCTTCCTTTCCTTGTCCATCTGCTTTTCCTGAATAGTGAAGAGGTAAGTGAGTCTTGCTGGGGTTTTTCCTTTAACGATGCTCATGGCATCAGTCCTGGCTTCAAGATTCCTCCTTAGGAAAATCAGCTGCTGGGTGTGTGTGTGGGAAGAATGGTTCATGGCAAGGTTGTCTTGCTGACTCCTCCTGGCAAACATGGGAAGGAGAAGAAAAACTCCACTTGAAACACTTTTCTGTCTCCTGGCTTGGAGTTAGATGCTCTTTTCCCTCCATTCCTGCTTCCCCAGGTGGCCACGAGATGGTGCTGGGAAGGCAGTGGTCCAGAGCTGCCTCTCCATCATCCATCCACCATCCAGCCCTTGGCCTAGCGTCTTCTCCTCCTTCCCCACACTTTGTTTTCTACCCACTGAGCACTGAAAAATCACTTATCAAAGGCAATCCAAGGAGACCTGCATCCAGGGGAGTGTGAGCAGGATGGAGGTTGCATTCTTAGCAAGTTTTCCTTAGCTTCTGGTAGAGCCAGGTGGGGCTGGGGGTGGCTGAAGAAATGCAGGGGAAGGTGTGGGAGGATTGTTTGTGGCTTTGTCACTCCACATTTCCTCTTACAAAATTGCTCCATCCTTCATTTCTGCTTGGCATCTCCCCATATGTCTGAAACACCACAAGCTCAAGCTTGTTCTCACTGAGAGAAAAGAGGATGTCAGGGATGCATAGAAACTCCACAAAATGATGCTGATGTCCAGCACATTCTTTTATTCCACATCAAACCCTGAGCTCTCAGAAAAGTTGGGAGGGCAATCTTTGCTAAGGTACCAGTTTTCAGATGGAGAATAAGCCCTGGACTAACAGTCCTCAAGGGATCTGATTGTTAATCTGCTGGTTAATGGTGTGCTGCATCTCTGAACTGCATTTCTGCTGCTGTTCTCTGCAGAGCCCTCCAACCTTGTCAAGAGGGCCTTGGCACCATTTGCATAGGCAAGACCTGTCAGATTTTGTTACATTTCTCTCTGCGCATCTTTGTCCAGTTTCTCCTCTATGCAGCACAGACTCACACCCAAGTGCCGCTTTCTATTCTCACCCCTCTCACCCCCCCCACCCCCCAGCATATCAGATATGTTTTCCCTGGGCCAGCATAACTCAGCCTTGCCCAGCCTTCTGGGCAGAATGCTCAGGAAACAGCTAAAATGCAGAAGTTGTGGCTTCTTTTATAAATAGGAGTCCTGTTGCTGCTGTTCCAGCATGACAGTGCAGAAGGGCAGCCTGTGGTCTGTCTGTCCTCCACCTGTGATGAACCCCTGCTTCAGCATCACTTGAGCTGGGTTTTATCAGCTCCAAGAAATTACACAGTCTCCATGTTTTCACCTGCCTGGCTGTCCTTCTCACCAGAGTGTTAGAAGGACATGTGCCCTAGACTGCTCAGAAAGACATCCCACAGGTCCTGAGGGCCCAGGGACATGGGGGTCGTTAGCTTGAACACACAGTAAAACACTGAGTCTGAGTAAAAAGGAAATTAGAGAAATGGTGTAAGTCCCAAGAACCTAAGTGTAAAGTCATATTTTATATGCATATTTTCAAGTTCATCACCCTTGTCATCTTCTCATGAGGGAATTTGTAGGTTTTAGCTACCTGAAGTTGGCAAAGCTGGGTTCAGCAGGGAGCCTCTTCCTTGAGTGCCACGCATTTGGGGACCAAGTGTGTGTCAAACTGTCCGTCTTGGCTGGAGCCATCTCCCTGGCTGGGCTGCAGGGCCTTGGTGGACTGTGGCATTGCATGGGGAAGGGCAATGGAAAGGGGAATGGGCACCTGGTAACCTGCTTTTCTCTTGTTTCTTCCACTTGCAGAAAAAGAGGAGGGCAGCCACTGCCCGTCGGCAGCACCTGAAGGTAGGTGGCACTGCTGTGGCTGTGTGATGTGATGTGTGTCCTGACCATCCCGTCTCTCATCCCAAGCCAGACAGCTCTCAGCACTCTCCCTACTAGAAGAGGGCATGATGCACAATGTGGGGGCCTCCCATGCCACTCCTTACTGGGTCCCCACCATGTCCCTTGCTTGGAGATGGTGCTATTGATGGGAACTCCCCACACGGACTCTCCATCAGGGCTCCACTCCCCTATGACTTCCTCCCTTGCCTCCACCCTGTGCTGACCCTTCTCCTGCTGCCTTCCAGAGTGCTATGCTCCAGCTTGCTGTCACTGAAATAGAAAAAGAAGCAGCTGCTAAAGAAGTGGAAAAGCAAAATTACCTGGCAGAACATTGCCCTCCTCTGTCGCTCCCAGGATCTATGCAGGAACTTCAGGTACAGACTTCTTTAACCCTTTCAGTGCTGGAACAGAAAAGATTTGACTCCCTCAGTCAACTTGGTGGATCTAGGCTGGCTTTCCCATCTTGACCCTCTTCTCACCTGTGGTGTCCTGGAGACAGATGGACATGGAACTGGCTTGAGAGGCAGGTGGGGTCTCTGCAAAAAAAAAAAAAAGAGGTCTGGCGGCAGACGAGATGTGTTTTTAATGATGTGCATGAAGATAGTATCATGGAGATTAGGAGCTGGGTGACAAGTCATCCTTCACCTTTTGGTCCTGATCCTATCTAGTCTTCTGGACTGAGGTGTTTCAGAGCCAGAGCAGTCAGGAGAGAGGAATTGTGTGTGTGGGTCATAACAGTCAATATCCCTCTCTGCTTTCCTCCTAGGACCTGTGCAAAAAGCTTCATGCCAAGATAGAGTCAGTGGATGAGGAGAGGTATGACACAGAGGTGAAGCTACAGAAGACTACCAAGGAGGTGAGTTTTTCCTGCAGCCGTCCCTCAGGGAAGTCTCCAGCCTACTCCTCATGCCTCTCCACACTGCTTGGGTCCATCTCATGAAACCCACTCTCTGCTCTCTCTCTGCCCTCCCTCATTTCATCCCCCACCAGCTGGAAGACTTGAGCCAGAAACTCTTTGACCTGCGTGGCAAGTTCAAGCGGCCGCCGCTGCGCAGGGTGCGCATGTCCGCCGACGCGATGCTGCGGGCCCTGCTGGGCTCCAAGCACAAGGTCTGCATGGACCTCCGAGCCAACCTGAAGCAAGTGAAGAAGGAGGACACTGAAAAGGTACTCCTTCCCTTTCTCCCTAACAGGAGCTGGCCCCCACTCTTCAGGGCTCACACCTCCCTGTATGATAGACAGGGTTGAGGATGGCTCTTTCTCCATAATGTTCTTCTTCCTGCTCAGTATTTCCTCCTCTGGCACCCATGATGTTGAAACAGGAGGGTGCAGTCCCAAAGGATGTATAGCACGGGTGGAACTGGGTTTTTCTAGCGGACGTGGTGGGGGGCTTCCATGGGTGGAGAGATGAGAGGCCCTGCCGAGGTGGGTTCTTACCCTGGGGGGCACCATTCTCACCAACGCAACCATCCCTCCCCCAGGAGAAGGATCTCCGTGATGTTGGTGACTGGAGGAAGAACATTGAGGAGAAGTCCGGCATGGAGGGCAGAAAGAAGATGTTCGAGGCTGGCGAGTCCTAAGCACCTGCCTCTCCACACCTGTCCTCCTCTCCCTGCTGTCCCCGCTGCCCCGCCGGGCTCAGGGGCACTGGCTGAGTGCCATTTCTCTCTAGTTTTGCCAAGAGCTGCGTCCTGGCAGCAGTGATGTAAATAAAGCTTTGGTGGGAGAGGTGGGTGTTGCCTGCCTGGGTGGCCAGACCCTGACTCATGCCATGGTGCCAGCAGGCACTGCTTCACTGTGGGGGTCTTGGTGGGGATGGGGAGGCTTTGGCAGGGGCTGTGCTGAGGGGTGGGGGACCTCTCTGCTGTTGGTCTCCCTCCAAAGCTGCGGATGCAAAGTCAGGACCACTTCAGCAGCACCTGTGGCAGCACGCTGGGACTGATGCAGTGTAGGGTGCTGTGGTTTAGAGATGATGGCTGTCACCACAGTGGCATGGGCAGCTGGGGGGGCAGTGGGTCACTCTTCTGCCTGCCCTGGTGGGAATGTCCATGCCTCCCACTTTTCTTTTGGGTTAGCCCAGCACTTCCAAATTTCTAGCTGCCAACAAGTAAAAGCTTAAATCAATCTCAATGGTTTAAAAAAAAAAAAGGCAGAAAAATCCCCAAATTCACCTTCCCTCTGCCCTGCCCCATCCCCCCAAACCCTCAGCCCATGAAGTTTCCGGCACAGCTCACTTCTGCTGTGCACAGGAAAAGCGAAACGGCGGCAGCGCCCTGGCACTGGAGCTGTGTGTGGGGTCACCGTGCCAGCCGGGGGAGAAGATGTCAGACTCAGAGGGGTGCCAGGAGGGTGCGGAAGGAGTGAGCCAAGTGGGAGATGAATCCCCTGGGGAGAGCGAGAGGTGAGGCCTGGGGACACCACGGATGCCTTCCAGTCCTGGGATGCTGGGAGGCTGGGAAACTGGGGGGAGGCAATGGTGGGAATGGAGGATGCGCAGCCAGAACAATGATGACCCATGAGGCTGGAATGGGTCAGAAGTTCTGTAAGGCTTTTGACAAGTTTCTCCAGCTAGGCAGAGACTTAGATTTCCTGAAGGTCTCATCCCCTTTGAACTCCAAAGCCCTTGGGAGGGGGTTGATCAAGCAGGGAAGCACAGCTCCAGAAGCAGGCAAGCTCAGTGAGGGGGTCTGGTGACCTGGAGCTGCTTCGTGGCTGAAATCAGCCCCATCTTTAAGACTTCTCTAATATGGAGATCAGCTGCCTCCTCTCCTTGCTAGGCACATCTGATTGCTGCATTCCCTACGTCTCCAGCCGAATTAACCTGGCAATGTTTCAGGCTGGCTGCTGTAAGGTTATACATCTCCTTGTGCCTCCGCTCTGCTTTATTGCTTTA
Source organism: Climacteris rufus (assembly GCA_013398175.1). Classification (NCBI taxonomy): domain Eukaryota; kingdom Metazoa; phylum Chordata; class Aves; order Passeriformes; family Climacteridae; genus Climacteris; species Climacteris rufus. Next base: position 1,004,564 of record VZRZ01003773.1, on the reverse strand, counting down.
TCAGCAGAGACTGTAAAATGTGGGGTCTCTGTGCTCCAATGCAGACAAAAGAAGACAGGTCAGTAGCAGAGACCACATCTGTCTGTGGTGGAGGCAGACAGAGATAAGCTCAGCCAAAGTGCATCACCCAGAAGTACTTAAATTTGGACTGGGTTCAGGTTGAGCATCCAGGGAGCTTACGAGGTTGCCTGATTTTTCACCTCCAGCTTCAAAGCTTGCATTAGCATTTCTCCCCAAGGCTTCTGAGTGCCAGTGCAGCTAATGTTGACAGGAAAAAAAAGCCTTGAGTGACAATGAGAGGAGAAAGGTGTGTCATCTCCTGTCATCAGTGGTTGCAGTAAGTGCTTCGCCTGACACCTGACAGCAATTAGCCTTGGCTGAACATTTGACTGGAAGCTTCAAAAGGTGCTGGAAGGTTCTGTGCATGACTTGCTGCTGAAACAAAGGGGAAGTCTTGGCTGCTGGGGGAGCACAGGGGTTTCCACAACACCGGGATCGATGTGATTCCCAGCATGGCTCCAGCCTGGCTGTGCCTCTGCCACAGGCTCAGCTCACCTTGCAGCAGCAAGGAGCAGATGCTGTGTGTAGCCCAAGGCAATCAACCCTTCCTGCTCCCCTCTTGCTGCAGTAGGTGCAGGTACATTGGTGCAGGCAGGGCCACTGGTGGGGCCTGCTGGTGGGGCTGGGTCAGCTTGTTCCCTTTTCTGTTTCCTACTGGAGTTTCAGCTAAATAAAAGGCTCTCTGGAGGAGTCTGTTCTATAGCACTCAGACCCTTACAGCCTTTAGAAACTTGTTTAAAAAGAATGTGAACACTCAGGACAGCAGGGTGACACATCCCTTCCTCTCTAGCTGCGTTTCAGAATCTTAATGAAATATGAAACTTGATGGCAAACATAGCAAGCAAAAATGAGTTCCTCTTTGTTTTAAAATTACTTTCCTTCACAATTTGTATAATAGTTTCATATGCAGCTCTAAACTTCTCTTTCTTTTACTTGTGCTGTTTAAACACTTGCTAGACTGGTGATTTCCACTCCCAAAATGGAGGAAGGAAGGGTTTACTTGCTGGTTGGGAGTACCTTTTCTTCCCGTGTCTAGCTTAGATCCATGATCTGTCCTTGATAAAAAAGTTTCTTTCAAGCTGACCCACATATGGATGGAGTCAGGACAACGTTCCTATGACAGCCTAAAGCATGATGGAGGTGCGAGCAGTGAGTCTTGTGATGGAGCTGCCAGGAAAGTAAATCCCAAGGCTTCTGGGTGTAAATGCACAGTGGGAGATGATGGGAGAGAAATATGGATGCTGTGTTTCTCTAAACCATGCCCAGTGTCTACAGAAAAGAAGCTTGTATTAGAAAATGTCCTAGAAATCTTAGTTTGAACATAGCCTATTCTGTTTCCCTATACAAATTGGGACATGCTGGCAAAGTCCTGATGATGCTGGTGCAACACTACTTAAACCAGACTGGTGTTATGCTCTTTTCCATGAACTGGAATTACTATGTAGGAAACTGCTGCGGTGTGAGCCTTCCTAAATAAGCGAGAAGCTGGGGGGAACTCTGGGGAGGTGGCTGTTTGGGTTGTCCTGCCTTGAAGGGGAGAGGTTGGGAGCCCAGTAGCTGTTGGATCTGTTACTCAGAGCTCTCTCCATAAAGCTCTGGAGACTTCAGGGAGCCCCTGACCTCAGTTGCTGCACCCATGGCTGTGCTCAGTCCTTGTGATGTGCTCTGTAGGATATCTGCACTTGAGAGGAAGCACGGTGTATGTGGTGGTTTCTCTTGTCTGTGGGGTCTGAGATGAGACTGGGCTTTCCCAAATTCCCCTGTCTCCTTCCTTCTGGGGCTTCCCACCCCATGAGCTGCAGGGAGCCCTTGGCAGCCTTGTTTGGTCACTGCCTGGGGAGAGGCTCTGCCATGCCAGCAAGTCCCTGGCTTTTCCTTGTCATGTCCTTCCCCACCTGTCTTGAATTCTCCAGATCCTTAGAGGAGTCTCAAGGGTCTTTGCTGAAATGACTGCTGTTGCTAAGTATACCCATGGTTGGAAGGAGTTTGTCTGGGAAAACTGATACTTGGAGAGTCTTTGGACCCCCTCACTGCACCAGATTCCTTGGTGGCAGGATGGAGGGATGGCTGATCCCTGCTCAGGAGTAACTGGTCACACTTTGACCCAGCTGGGCTCATTAAAGTGGAAAAATAGTAGGGAAATGAACAGGGGAGGACCAGATGGATTATTTAATGAAGCTGGGTTATACTTATGGTTTCCAAATTGGATATAGGTGCTCTGGCAGTGGTATTAGGGATAAAGAACTGTCTCTAATTATAGGAGGTATCAGGTGCCTTCACTGTCCTTTTCTCCTTGGGGAAAAAAAATAAATTAAGCCTGGCTTGCCTTGCCTTGCCTCCAAGCTTATTTTGCTATGTAAAGCTATGGGTTTGGAGAAGTGTGTGTTAAGGCAAGGGATTGCCCAGCAGCCATCATTTGAATTGCACTTTTCTTTTTAAAACACAGAAGACTCTCTGCTGGCTGGAAGGCTGGCTCTTTTAAAACTCTTGGTGCAAAGTCTGGCTCTGAAGCTTGTGGGAATCCCTTGCCCCTGGATTTTGTAAGGTGAACTTACTTCAGAGGGTTTAGGGCTTTTCCCAAAATCTGTAAACCTTGCAGTAACAGGAAGGGCTGGCTGTGCAGCAGGGAAATGCTTAACCTTGGCATGCCCTGGGGATCCTGGGCCCCTCTGCTTTGACCCTCACTGACCTTGCTAATCCAGCCCTGGCCGAATCTCTGCCTGCATCCCCCTTTGTATCAATCACCCCTGTGACACATGTGCCCAACTGTGGGGTCTGCCTGGGGGCTAAGGTGACTTCTTGCTGCCCTGGTGCTTTCCCCAGAGCTGGGCTTGCTCCCAGCAAGGCACTCATCCAGCCTGGCTGCTGCCTCTGTCAGAACACTGACTCACATCTGGACAGACCACCTGGCCGGGAGGTGCTCCAAAACCTCATCAGTGCCATGTTTTTGTTGGGAACAGCTTTTTCTTTGAAGGGATGGGAGTCCTGGCCCAAGTAAAGTTGTTGCCCCGGCTCTAGAAGGCCTTGGTGTGACCACCAGGCTCCTGGGAGTGCAATCTGGCTCTGAGTGACTGCAAACCTGCAGTGGTCCTCAGGGGCTCAGAGGGAATGCCGCAAGGATTTGGTGCTTGCGCTTTATCTTTCTCATGCAGCCCTCCTGGCACAGTCCAGCTTTGCAAACCTGCCTGGAAGGGATGGTGCCTGCTCACCTGGAACAGCTGACAGAGGGCTCTGCACCCCCAGCTTGCATGGCAGCTTTGACCTCCTGTAGCTGCAGTTCCTGTTCCCTTAATATGAGCCTAATAAATTCCTCATCAGGCTGAACCTTTGGGCTTACTGAGGAGGTGCTTTGGCATTCTTGGAAGCCAAATGCATGGGGAATGGGTCTTCATGGGGTGGTTCTGTTCTAAAGTCTTTCATAAGGAGAAGCCCTGGCAATGTACATCAATGAAAGGAAGATACAGGGGTGTATTTCTGTGCTAGGGACTTAGAGGCCTCTTTACCCAGGTTGTGTTCTGGATCATGGTCATCTGGTATGGATAAAAAAAAAATGTCCTAGGAGGTGCTGTACATTCTGGGAAGGCAGCTGTCCTTCATCACATGATTTTGGGATGATCAGCAGAGCAACACCCACAGTGCCCAGCCAAGGTCAGGGTGTCACCATGGTGGGTGCTCTGTGGCTATGCCCATGACCTACTGCCTCAGGGAAAAGAGGACAGATTATCTCTACTGCAAGGCCAGGCAGCTGAATTTGAGATGTTTAGGAAGGATGAGGGATGCCCTTACTGGAGGACTTGCCCACTGTGGATTTGGTACCCAGAAGAGTTGGTTTCCTATTGGACCTGTGTGAGATCTGCCAGGCCTTGGCAGCTGCCTTAGGTAACCCAAGGCAGATCACGCTTGACACCTATGTTTAGGTGCCTGAATTGCACCCTGATTTCCCAGTATCACCTAGGAAGCACCAGTGAGATCTGAGCCCAGCTGTCCTGAGGCTGGCCAGGTATCTCTCAGTCCTCAGCCTGTTGGCATGTTCCACAGAGGCTCGGTCATGAGTGGGTTAACCAGCCCCACTTGGAGCCCATGTATGTTTTCCTTGCCAGTGTATCTGTCCTAACACACACCAGATGTGTGAGGCAGCCGTCGAAGTGTCTTAATCCCAGGTTTCGGCACTCAGGGTTGTCTTTCTCACGGGCAGGCCTCCAGTGGCTTTCTGGGGGCTCCACTCCTGCAGCCCCCATCCTCTGCAGGAGAACTTGCAGCAAGGCAGGACAAAATAGACTCTGTTATTAGCTACTTTAAACAAGTCCCTCCTGTGCTGGGCTGCTGGGGCTGGCAGCAGAGCTCCATCTTGAGTCAGATGGGGGAGTGTCAAACCCAGGAACTACTTGGCTTCACCCTGTCTCAGAGGCACTGTGGTGGTTCATAGCAGGCTGGTGCATCTGGTAACTGTCCAAGGAATACATGGGTAAAGAGGAAGCTACATGAGCAAACCCAGCTGGATTTCTTAATGAATGGAAATGGCAGTCAGTGGGCTTCTGTTGGCTTAATTGGTGACTTGCACCCAGTGCTCTAAAAACTTGGGGCCACCTGGGAGCAACTGATCCGAGATGTGCAAGACTCAGTTTGGTTGGATCTCAGTTTATTTGGATTTCTCTTGCTCTTGCACAGACATCTTAGGCCCAAATGCTTTTGCCAGTGTATGTCAGTACCACTCCCCTGCCTGCCATAAAGCTCTGCCAGTTTGCATCAGCTGGAGATCTTCAGTTCTTTTGCTTATGTGCTCATTTTGAAAAGAGACTTTTTGTTAGGGATTCATTCTGCATTACCGAGGAAGCTCTCTCCCAGCTCTAGGTATCTGTTGCTTGCTGCAGCTGAGTAGACAGTTTGTGCAGTGCCTTTTATCAAGTCCTTGCCAGATAGTTTGGAAAATATGATCTCTTCTTCTGTGCTTGTGCATGCTTGTGCTTTTCTGCTGCAGAAGCAGTTTCCTTTCCAGTGCAAGTTTGTTTCGAAGCCATTAGCATTGACAAACCCTGAACTATTGAGAGACCCCAAACAATCACAGCTGCCAGCTATTTGGGAGGGGCAAAGTTCTCCTCCAATAGAATTGATGACAATAATAATTTCCTCTTAAAATAAATGCCTCCTTGCAGTTGTCACGTAGTTTCCCATAATAGGAGCTGACAGCACTGTGCCTGAGCTGAGCTGCCTTGAAGGGCAGACTAATGTGATACACAGGCTGTGCACCCCTGCTCTGGTGGGACTTCTTCCTTGGGGTGGCATTTCTCCATTCCAGGTGCCATCTTCCTGCATAGAACATTAGCTGCCCTTTGTGCAGAAAGGCTCCTCTGAGCTTTCTTCTGGGCCTCGCTTTGGAGCATTAGTGACCGTCTTCCCCCTTGATGGAGCCACGTGTCTCCAAGCTTTTTGGATGCATGCTGGTACTTTTGTGGCCCTTTCAAAACAGGTCGTGCCTTTTGCCAAGCTTAGTGAGGGGGGCATGGATGGATATTGGCATCTGATATTGGATACCTTTCCCCAGGACAAGGAGTGACTTGAAGTGAGGGTATGGCTTGGAAGCAGGAACTGTCAGACGGTGCTTGGGAGTTCCTTCTCACCTATTTAGTCTCCCCTGAGCCCAGCTGGAGTACCCAGCCTGGCAGTGTAACGCGGAGATTAATGGTTGCTAAAACTGCTTGTGCTGCACAACGTGGTGCTGCATCAGAGCCTGGAGCCAGCTGCAGATGAGCTAATAAGTTTATATTGGGCAGAAGCTGTATTTTACTGCTTGAAAACTGTGTGGTCAGCTGAGCAGCATGGCTTGACACAGGGCTGCGCTCCTGCAGTGGAACTGTCCTACAAACCCATCAACAAAATGTGTTGTGTGGCTTTAGGTGATGCTTAAACACGTCACACAGATGCCACCTGGTGAAGGAAGGTGGTGCCTCTATTACAGGTTCTGCCCCTCTTATGCCCAACGTGGGAGAAGTCTGAAGGTGTCTTCAGATGTCCAGTGTCCATCTAATGCACCTAATCAAAGCAAAGACCACTCAATTTATTTTAAATAGTCATTCAAAATTCAAATTCATTCAGCAGCTTTCCAGACGTTGGTGAGCAGAGACTAGTGACAAGGCAATGTGATGCTGTAAGAAGGCCTTTTTTGGACATTTGCTACAGTGTCTGCTGGGGGAAGACAAACTCTTGGCAGCAGCTGCCTATAGCTTATCCATCCTGGCTGGAGTCCTTTGTCCTGCTTCTTGGCCTTGTGGTAGAGAAGCATCCCTAAGAGATGGAGCCTGTCTCCTTGGGGCCAATAGTTCTCCTCTTGTCCTGTAATGACCCTCCTGCGTGGAATGGGAGTGTCTTATCTGCAGCCATTGTTTTGTCTTCCTGTCTCTTTCCCAATGGCTTTGTTGATTTAACTGAATATATAGATAGCAGGCCACAGTATCAGTAATAATGCTGGCTCGACATGCTGGACCAGCTGCACTCCTCCAGGGCTTGGATGCGTCACTTGGCCTTGGCCCTGGTCTGGAAAACCCGGATGGTGGTTCACTGCAGTGGCTCAGGTGGTATCTCTCACTGTTTGCACAGCCCTTATTGCAACAGGGGCTCAGATCTCCTTTAACTGTGCTGGGCTGCCCCATTAAATGCTTCTCTCCCTCCCTGCTTTTGAAATTCATCCTTTGTCCTTGTTGGTATCACCCCTGGATCAAAAGGATCTTCTCTTACAAGGCTTGTAAGTTTGCATCTTCCCCTCTCACTGATAAATGAAGCAAACTCTTGGGATTTTAGGTTTATGGATGTACCCCTTAAATTCCCCAGGGAGAGTCCCTTTTCCATTCTGTGTGCGGGTGAGGGATAGTGGTGGGGTAGAGGAAGAAGGATGCTCCTTCTAGATTTGGCTTCTGATTCCCTCTCATTTCTGTCTCTTTGGATATTATAGGAAGAAAGTCATCACTGATACCATGCCAAATATTTCAGATTTAGTATGACACAGTGTTTGTTGGCTGTTTGGACCCAGCCCACAATTATCCATGTTTTTCATGGTGCTCCTCTGAAGTGCGTGGGCCTGGAAAAAGCTCTGAGCCACGACAGCTCCCGCCTACAGCACCCTCTCCCTGAACACCCATAGGGTCATACATTGGCTTGGGAATATCCTCTCCTGGCTCGTGGCCAGGACAGAGGAAGTCTTGCTGGGGAGCATCGCTGGGGCTGGACTCCTTGCCCTGCACCCTGAGCTAATTGCAGAGGTGAGGTGCCCTGCCCTGTTGGCAGCACACTTTGGTGCTCATAAAGAGCTGTTCTGGGGGGAAGGAGACAACGTGCTGCTTTTGGCTGCTAGTCCTGCTGTTTCCTTGTCCTGCTGTTTCCTTGGGATTATCTTTGACTGCCTGTCTTGGTCTCTGTATTTGGCTGCCCAAAAGTGAGTGCTGACAGAATAAGCTGGACTGAGTTAAGCAGGAATTCAGGGTGAAGGTGAGGTAGGCAAACACTATCCATGAGGTCAGTGTATAAACCACACAATCTATGCAGCTGATGTACCAAATGGTGTATCCCTTTCCCTGAACTGGGGGTCCTAGGGGGCTGGACAAATGCTGATGTCTGCCAGGCTGATTTCCAAGTGGTGGATGCATGTGCATGGTGAAGAGAGGCTGGTAAGATGTTGGGATAGGGAGAGAGGTTTGGCATAGCAAAGGGAAAGATGCATCACTTACAAAGCAAATCAGAGATCATCCCCTCCTCTCCTCCCCCCCCCCCCA
>VZRZ01003773.1:911543-996730 GCA_013398175.1 Climacteris rufus | reverse complement strand
CCCCCCCCCCCCCCATCTACTCCACTGTCCTAGGAGGGCTGCTGGTGGAAGCACAGAGTCTCCAGCTGAGATAGAGCTCTTAGTCCTTGCTGAAGATATGAGGCTGTTCCTGTGAGAACATCTCAAGGTGGGATCCCGCCACTGACATGTAGGCATGGACCTCTGGAAACCATGCTGGCAGATGGTGGCACTTGTAAAGGACTGGCCCTGGCAGTGGCTGTACTTTGGGGCTTATGCTGACAGTGGTTTACATCCTAGTAATACTGGAGACAATTGTTTGGGCTGCATTTGCTCACTAGCAGGGCTAGAGTATTTTTGTATATATCTATTTTTTTTTCCCCTTGACCATGTGTGAGCCTTCAACGGATTTTGCAACTAGTGCTACATAGCAGAATGATTGTGTAATTAATGGGAACTGGAGCGGCCCTATCTCTCTGGGACTCCAGCCCTCCTTCCCACAGTGATGGAGGCAGACCTGCTCTCCCTCCCGCCATCTCGCCTTCTCTGCTGTCCCTGCTGCTGAGAAGAGCTTTGGGAAATTCCAGTGCTGTGCAGTATGCTCCTGGATGCTCCAGGAGCCCCAGCTCCTGTAGTGGAGTGCAGTTGTGCTGCAGAGATTTATGGTGGTTCTCCTAGCTTAAACTGTGCCAAAAATTAACAGATGAATTAATTCCTTGTTTTTCTTCCTGTGTCCACTGTACTCCTACCCGCTTCCTGGTGGGAGCAGGGGGTTTGTTTCTGTGAAAGGATTTGAGCAGCTGTGGGACTGATGCTGACCTTACTGTTCCTGGACACATGGTGTGACTCACACTGATGCATGTGGGCTCAGCAGCCAGAGGCAGGAGAAGAGAAGGGACCCAAGGCACCTCTGCACTGTAAGGGGATGGTATGGGATTTCTCCTGCTCCTCCTCCCTTGTCCTTTAGGCACAACCTTTGTGCTTTTGAATAGTGGGTTTAAATGCTCCCTGCCCTGCGGAGATAAGGATAGTGACTCTGTCCCTGTGTCAATTAGTGCACAGTTCCCTCTCTTCTTGCAAGCTCTGGGTCCTGTTCTGCTCTCCTCTCCCTGTGGTCCTGCAAGACCCTGCTGATGCTGGAGGAAGGATGAGTTTTCTTGTCATATATCTTTCTCAAAGATGAAAGCCAGGGAAAAGGGCAGGACATTTTTCCCAGAGGTTGAGTAGCCCAGACACCTTGAAAGATTTTTCCAGGCAGAGTTCAGTACCAGAAATTTCTCTTGCTGGGAGCACCACAGAGTTCAGTCTGCTGCCTGTTGCAATTAAGGGACCCCTTTCCTCACAGCTTCACTTCTGGTGTTTCCAAATTATCTTAGCACCTTAGACCAGTAAGAGCTAATGTCATGACCTCTCTCCAGTCCTGGATTTCATCATCCAAGCATGGTTTTTGTCAGCCTTGTTCATTGAAAGCCCCACCTCTGAGAGGCAGTCAGTCCTGGAACTGGGGTGGAAGCCTGCCAAGAGGTTTCAAGACAAGGAGCTCATGCTGGCATCCTCCAGGAGACAAACATGGTGTGAAGCCAAGGCTCTCTTGCTGGGAGAATTAACAGCTTTTCCCTTTGCCCATTCACACGAAGAATCTCGCCTCCCATAGGTATCCTGTTGCCTCCACTAGGCTCCTGCCTTCTCCTGGTGACAGTGGCTGCATTCCTCCTTGCCCCTTCTCAGCTCCCCGCAGATCTCTGCCTGAAGTGAGAGTGCCTGCAGTGATTTCATTCAGCCCCCAGTTGTTGCTGGCCCACGGCTGCTGGCTACATCTCGGCCTGCCAGGGCTCCTGCAAGTTGCATCCTTGTCTGGCTTGGACCATGGGAGTTAGTGGCAGGTTTGGGCCGATTCTCTCCCAAAAGAAAACCCTGTAGGTGCACACTTCATTTCAACTCTGGCCAATTGTGGTGAAGTCAATAGGAATGTTCACATGCTTAAGCCTAATTACTCCTGCAAGCACTTGCAGGGCTGGGACAAGCTCTTTTTCAGCAACAGAGGTATTTTGTGGTGGATCTCTTGCATCTTCTCACCAAATTTAGAAAGAAAAATATGCAGTGTGATATCATCTGAGCAGCCCACAGAGTGAGGCCAGCATCTATGTCTGTGCTTTGTGGTTTTTGTTGTTCATAATCACTTAGGCGATGCTTAGTAAATACCTGCAGGGAAAAGAAAAAAGCTGTTTTGAAATGAAGAAACAGTGGGAAGGAGGGCAGGCACTTCCTTTTTTTGTATTGAGATTTCTTGGTGTATTTCATGGGCAGCTTCCCCATTTCAGCTTACCAGACATCAATAAACATTTCTGCAGAAGTGATTGAAAGGAAACGTGTAAATGAGACAAGAGGGACTGAAAGCAGAACGAAGGTGAGGGTCTAAGCAGTGTGGTTCCATCCTAACTGCTCCCATTTTGGAGACAGCCAGAGGAATATTCCCACTTACCTTGGGGAACGTGGGCAGGCCATGCCATGAGCACCATAACGTGCAAGTATAAGGCATGGCTGGGACTTGCTAGGTACAAGTCCAGGCACTTGTTGGTTTGGCATAGTAGAAGATTTCTTCCCCAAAAATAAGTACATGTGGACCAGGAGATGCAGGTTAGGGAAAAAGACTCTATTCCCTCCCTCCCCCCAACCCCAGGATTACTCCCATGAGGAGGCAGCATGAAGAACAACCATCTGAATGCATGGCAGATGGGCATTTTGTTTTAGCAGGTGGCAATGCTAGTCCTTCATCAAACACTCACACACTTCTTTAATCCCCTGAAATATCAGTGTTTCGTGGAGACAGGCCAGATTTAGCCAGATTTTTTTTTTCCTCTTGCCCAGTTTGATGGCTGGGAAAACTGGGATGCAGGGGAGTTGGTCAGTTAGGCAGGTGAGAGGGAATGTTTGAGAACAGTGGCTCTGTGGCTTCCCCCAAAATCCAGCTGCTATCTCCATCCCAGGAGAACATTTTTCTCTGGCGTGGCATTTCCCAGTAGAAATCCCCTTTCCTATTAATCTGAGTCTTGGCTCACCTCCTGGCGTGCAGGGACTGTTTGGAGGTGAGACCTTCACGCAAGACTTCTGCTGTGAATGGACCGGGAGTGATTTACAGCCCGGCGAGTGCAAGTTGCCAACCTGCATTTCTGCTCCCTAGTTGCTCTGTGTAATCAGGAAAACAGTGGTAAAGGTGGGGAAAAAAAAAAAAATAAAGAGAAGGGGGGAAAGGAGGAGGGGTCTGGAGAAGATGAAGGAGGGAGAGAAGAGAGTTAAAGCGAGGAGAGAATCCCCCTCGCAGGGGAGTGTGGAGCACCGCGCTTTGTGCTGGGGAGCCCGCCGGCGGCTGCGCTCCCAGAGATTCTCCCGTGACACTTCCACGAGGCAGAGGGGGAGGAGGAGGAGGAGGTAGAGGTGGAGGAGACAAGCCGGGGGTGTGGAGCAGGGGGGGCGAGCAGAAACAAAAGGAAACCAGCTGCAGAACTTCCTGAAGGCGGAGAGGGGGCCGCGGGAGCGCGCAGTGCCGGGCGGCTGCCTGCGGCGCTGGGGAGGGGGCGGCAGCGGGACCCTGCCCGCCGCGGCTCGGCCACCATGACCAGCGCGATCCTGAGGAGGAACTCCAGCAAGCAGGGCCTGCAGAACCTCATCAGGTGAGCGCCCACCTGCCCGGGGATCCGCGCCCGGCTCCGGCGGGATGTGCCCGCGCCGAGGGGCGCGGGTGGGGGGCACGGCGGGGAAAGGGAGTGTATTTCGGATCGACCATCTTCGCGTCCCTTTAAATCGGCTGAATTTCGTCCTCACCCTGCTTTTCCAGCAGACCCGATGCGTTGGAAGGAAGGATAATAGATAACCCCCCCTCCCTCCCTCCTCCCCAAAAGCTCTATGAGAAAAGCAGATTTGAACTTACTGATGGCTTTTCCAGTTGCTCCCAACTGAAATAACTGAGCACAACTGTGCTGTGACACTCACCTGAGCGGCTGGTTTTCCCCGCCGTCCCCCCTCCGTGCGAGGGATGTCTCAGTACGTGTCTTTTTGTGTCCCCTGAGCGCTGAACGCTTCTGCCTAGAAAAAGGATTTTTCTCTTTTTCCCTGAAGGAACTGTTCGCTGTGCACGCTGTGATGTGCATTTTCAATTCAGAGATCAGTAAAGGGCCGGATCCTCCCAGGGCTGCAAGCTGGCACTGCTCTTTTTTTGATTTAATTGATGACAATAGTGCTTTGAACCTTTTTCTCAGAGTATAATTGCCAGGGCAGGGAGGTGGATGGCTCAGTTGGGCTTATTCCCGTTTGTTAGCCGGCGCTGAGCCGGGGAGGAAGGCTACATTGTCTGCTGGCTCTGGGATTCCCTGTCATGCGGTCACTCTGTGCTTCCCTGGGGGTTGGAATAGCTGCTTTCGTCCATGGGTTTTTGGGATCCATCTCTGGATGATGGTGGTGTGCCTTGCTGATGGCTCTTACTAGGCAGAAGAGAGGCACTTCTCACCTCTTCATATTTAATTGAGCAGCTGGATGGGTGAGAGGTGGAATTAGGGAGTGCTGGACGCACATTCCGTGTCTTGGGTGCCTCTTGGCTCCCTTGTGCTCGCTGTGTCTGCTGGTTTCCAGCTGAGAGGTGGAGGATGTCAAGGTGGGGTTTATTTCACCTGGCATTTCCAGTTAATTTGGGATCTCCTTGACTGGTAATGCAGCTTTCAAACCTCACCTCTCAAATAAGTTTCTCGCTTTGGAAGGGAAACGGCCTCCTACAGCCCATCCAGTCCCTGCCACTTTCTCCTCTTCTGGCCCCAGGGGAGTTGGCAGAAAGGCTCCCACTGGTTGCGCAGACCCCTGGTGTGGAAAGTGGGCAGGAGAAGCTGACTCCTCTCTGTTCATCTTTTGTTTGGCCTGTTGGACCCATTCCCTGGTCTCAGCCCAGAGGGACTGGGATCTCAGTTACACATCCCTGTTTCAGAATGAGGCTTTGTCACGGGCTCGCAAGGCGTAGGGAAATCTCTGGGTGTGCAGAAGGCAGGGATGGGCTCAAATTTGGGGCCAGCTGGTACTGAGGAGGGCCAGGCAAATGAACTGGGGTGGGAATCATCTGCTTACAGCTGGGTGGCAATTTATTTTGCTGGGTGACAGATGGGAGGGAGCAGGGGGAAGCACATGTGTTTCATACGCAGAAAAGGGGTGTCCAAAGAACTGTTCTCAGCACAGCCTAAACCAGAGGTGTTTTTCTGTCCTAAATGATGTCTCCAAGTTCCTCCTGCTATGGATAAGGGACTTCTGCTGTCCCAGAGACTCATAGGGGCTTTTATGAGGTGACATTTGTCCTGAGTGGGGTTATTGCACTTAATCTGGTTGAGGTTTAGGTTTGTGGCTGTGTTTGCCAGTCCTGCTTACAGTCGAGAAGTGTAGTGGGGTGTGAGGGATTTCCGTGGTTTACACACAAGTAGCCTCACTCATGCTCACGGGATTCAACAGCAGAACAGGCAGGATCTGCTCCATGCACACCATAGCCTGTTTTGCAGTTGTATTTTTCTCCAGGAGCAGTTTCTCCTGGAGACCCTGAGATCGGCCGTGGGGCCGGCTGTGCAGGCCCTGCCACCCCAGCTGCAGGAACAAGCTACTTCAGTCAGTGAATGGCTTGCGGCTCCTGGCTTGAGGATATGTTGCTGTCAAGATTGCTGTGCTCTGCTTTTCTCTGTTCCAAGGTGACTGCAGGCAGAGTGGTTACAGTGTGTAGGTCCTGGACTCTTCGGGTGTGTCTGAGTGCTTTGGAGACCTGGAGCACAAGAGTGAAAACGGCTGCTCAGAGCCATATTGTGAACACTGGGGCTTTCAGTGTGGTGTCAGGATTTACCTGCTTAATGCTGCTGGGCATCAGCAGGGATAACCAGGATATTACCTTCTCTGAAGCTAAGGGAGCTGCTTGCTAGTTGTCCAACAGCTGGTTAAGGGTTCCTGAGCTGAAACCAGTGCAAGTCTGTTGGATTTTGGGTTGAAAAGCTGAGTCCCAGTGCTTTAAGCATCCTGCCTTGTGCTTGATGCAAAACCCCAGCATTTCAGACAAAGGGCATGTGGAGACATGCCACATGTGGAGCATCACCCAAACATTGGTCCCAGGAGCCAGATTTGCATGAAATGGCTTTTCCACTGACTGCTGACAGCTTTAGTGCACTGACCATGCTCCAGAGTGGTTTGGTGTTTTTGGGAGCACTGGGACATGTTGGAGACTCTCGGAGGCTGAAGCACTGAGCCAGAACTCTGGGAAACATCTTTCACCTCTGCCCAGCCAGGGGGTGAGTTGGAAAAATCAGCCCTCCTTCTTCCTCACTGGCTTTGCAGAAGGTGCAGGCATCGACGTGCCATTTACATCTGAAAAGTTGGAGGCTGAAAAGAGCCCAGGGTTATGCCTTGCAACTGCAGAGCACGAGTGGCTGAGTAATTACCTGGGAAAGGTATGAGAAGAATGGACAATTGCAGGGCTATCTCCCTTCCTGCTTTGCCCCATGTGCCCAGGCACTCCCCTTGTCCAACATAGTTTCTCTATCAGGATATCACTGGGGAAATATTTCTCCCTTTGTAGCACGTTTACAGCGATGATCCCTCACACGCCCACAAGACTTTGTGTTTTTTAGTCTTCTCCAAACATGAGCTGCTTTATCTTGTTATCACTATCTCTTTTTCCTTATCCTTCTAATGAATTCCTATAAATAAGATAGGGATCCAGCACCTGTCATGTCGATTCATTCAGTTCATTATCTGCTCCTGCTGGAATTTTACTCTCCCTCTATTTATCAAGCCTCAAGTGTTTCACAAAAGAATATGGCTGTTTAATTAACCCACAAATCAGCCTCTCTGTAAAGCAGCTGTGCTGCTCCTTGGAACTGGATTATTGGTTGACACTGCTCCCACTGAGTGCTGTGGTGTCTCGCTGCAGTTGTGTCCCCATCACTGGGCTGTGGGGGCCTGGCTGGGGCGTGCAGCCGTGGGGTGAAGTGTGCATGCAGATGGATGTGTGTTGGAAGCACTACTGCTTTTGTCTCAGCTGGTTCATTTTTTTATCCAGCATGTGGGTCGATCTTGGGTGCCATTAGGAAGTGAGCTGTGATTTGTTCTTGGGGAAAAAGGACAGTGTTGCACACTGCAACACCCCATTGCTTCCTAGCACAACATGGACTTGGTCCAGAACAGGGGCTCCAGAGCATGGCTGCTGCACAGGCAACACATAAAGCAGCATCTCTAATTTTATGTCCTTGCAATGCCATAGAGTCTGAAGTGCAAATAATGCTGTAGGGAAAGAGACTGAATCTTGAGGATGAAAAAGCTCAGGGGAAGAAAACAAGTCAGAAGATTTGATCACGGGATAAAGCTAATTATTTACTCTGTAGGATGGGATTTTTGCTTTGTTATCTTCTGTGGAGTCATTAACGTGGGAAGCCAAAATGTGAGATCTGGAATGAATCTTGCATGCCCCTGTGTTTTGGCCTGCTATACATGAAGAGATGTTTTCCACCTCCAGCTGATGCCAGCACTCATGTCCTGGCACCCATGAGGCGGTTGCATGGCCCCTTCTTTCTCCCTGCAACACGCTACTATATTGTCAAGCAGTGCTCTTGGAGATGCTTAAAGTTCCTCAGCACTGCGGGTAGCTTTAAAATTCCCTGAAGTCCTCGAATTTTGGGGTATGTCATGAGTGTAATATTTAGTTTGATCAGGAGATGGGGGTTCTGTCCAGCTCTGTGGGGTGCCTTCCTTTCTGCCTGCTTACGATGTTTCCCGAAGCTTGCCAGGATGTGTCTCAGCGGGGAGGATGCTGCTCCCATATTTCTGTCTTGACCTCCTGAGTGCTGAGCTGGGAACAAGGATCTTGAAGCACTTGGGAGGGCTGGATGGCGCTTTGAAGGGGAAGAACATTTTTGGCAGGATGGAGGTGTGTGTGGTTGATGCCAGGACATGGTCTGGGCACGGTTTGTTGCCTGGGAGATAGCCACAGCCTCCAGGGGCTGTTGCAGAACCACTTCACTTCAACTCCTTGGCTTGTGGATAGGTATAGGGAACAACGAATTCTTGCTGTGAAGAAGTGGGGCAGCTCTTTTGGGGTAGAAGGGGAAAATGAAACGTTCAGGAAAGAGCCAGTAGCAGAGCTGTTGCATGGGAAGGGGAGGGAGGGATTCCAGCATGGGGACAGCAGGGGACATGGGACAGCAACGTAATTTATGCTTTGCAATGCTGCCTCAACATGTCATGAGGAGCCTATGGTCCCTGCAGGGCCTGCCCAGCAAAGTGCTGCCCTTCTTGAATCCTCCCCGTTTTGATGTTTTTTATTCATAGCCTTCATTTTTTTTATCCCTCTGTGTCCCATCACCAGGGCCAGGGCAGAACTGATGGACACCTTTGTGGACCCCACAAGTGGAGAGCACATGGGAAGTGGGACATGGGCAGAGGCTGTTGAGAGGGACGAGTGTCCAGGAGAGCCCTTTGGACCAGGCTGACAGCATGCCTAGGGAATTTCCACATCCCAGTGCAGCTTCTATGGTGCCAGCTGCTTGCAGAGTGATGCCACCATATTTTGCAAGCCAGGAAGGAGCCAGGGATTTGCAGCCCAGCTGAGCCGGGGGGCAGTGTGAGGGTGAGGGGCTAAGCCAGTGTATGGTGGGTAGTTCCTCCCTGGGTGCCTTGTGGGGTGCCCACCCTCAGCTTTCACTGCAAGGATAACAGCTCATCCTTTCTCTCCAGTTGAAGCAGCTCATCTGTCCCCTCTGACTGCTTTGTGGATCCATGCCCAGATTTTCCCAGCCCTGGGGTTTGTTTTGTCAGAACTCCACCTACCATTGACCTTTCCCAGAAACCTGCAGATGGGTTTTGTTTGCTTTTAGCCTGGCTTGACTCAGATTTTTACCTGCTTTTAAGCAATTGGATATTTAGGACCTGAACTTTGAGCCGATGGAAATTTTGGGAAGCTGTAATGAGCCTTTGAGCCCTGCAGGGCTGCAAACACAGGTTATCCGCATCTTGTGGTGGGGTGGAGAAGGACCACCCTGTGTATCTGAGAAGGTTCAGTTAGGAAGGGCACTGGCTGGAGAAGCTGAGGCCTGAGACTTTGCAGCTGGGATGGTGTATCAAAACCAATTTTCAGCTTTCAGATTCTTTTTTTCTCCTTCTCTCTCCATTTCTAACACTTTTGATGGAACATCAAACAGGCATCACATAGCAGCAGCACATCCCTCAGCTCTATGGTGGGCAGAGGGCAGCTGGGGCTGCTGAGTGCCTCTGTCCCACATCAAGAGGCTGGGGTGCCAGGCCCTCAAACACAGGAGTTGCAGTCAGTGTTTTGGGGCAAAGACTCCTCTTTCTTCTGAAGACAGGCTGCCTTCGTGCAGCCGGGACCGAGGGCTTGCTGCTGACTCTGGTTCCTGCAGCGGTGGCCATGAAGGAAGAGAGCCTCAACTCTCCCAGGGAGTGGAGCAGCGCGTTCTCACGGCCTCCCTGCTGCCTTCTGCCAGTGCTCAGACAGCAAACTCCCTCCTGCTGTTGGGGGGACTGCATCGCCCCAGGGGCTGCAGAGTGAGGGCCAAGCCAGCTGTGCTATAAAAAGCACCACACTGATAGGAATCTTGCTCTTAATCCTGGCTTGAAGAAAGGCTAATGCTATTGCTCACCTTTCTAGGCGTGGACTTGCTCTCCAGCACGAGTGTATCAAGAAGGGGTCTGTCTGACTGTAGCCAAGGTTAGGGAGGGAGGCTGTGGAGGCTTGCTTCCCTCTGAGAAAGGAAGAAAAATAATATAAAAGCTGGGTGAAGCACTCTGCACCTCTTTGACAAGTCTATTTTCTCCTCTGACATGCTTCTCCCTTGCAAAAACAGTCCAGATTTCCTGCCCTTTAGAAAAAACCTCAAATTCCTTGAATCTTAGGGCTGATTTGGAGAGACCGTGAGAAAGCGTTGTGGTTCGAAGTCCTACACAGCACTGATTTCTCACACCTACTGAAACAGGGAGTGCTGGGAGGGCTCGGACTCCAGCCCTTTCCTCCCCCCACCAAATTCCTGACTGGTGATGTTAATACATTATTGCACCAGCCTATCTGTGTGCTAAAAACTCACGGTCCTGGAGGTGCAATTCATCGTCTTGTAAGGGATTCATTTGGATTCTGTCTGCCATGATTAAAATCAGTAATAATAAAAAGAAACAGTTGTTCCCATTGGTTGCCTCGTGCTGCTATGAGTGATTGTGCATCACCTATGGCGTCGGGAAGCATGAAGCATTCCCTGTACCTTTTTGGAGCCACTGTCCTGTGAGTGACATGAGGGAACAAATGAAGCTCATGATGAAGGACCAGCCCTGCCTGTATCCCTTCTCCACATCCTGCTTCTGCCATTTGCCACCAGCTTTCTTAGATGTGTCTTGTTTTGCTCCTGGAAGCAGTAAATGAGCATTTTGGGGCTTTCCCCTCCTGCCATGCCACAGTGGCAGGTCAGTCTTTGCAGGGAATGTAATGAAAGCTAAGCCAGGCAGAGTTTTATACCCGGCACGTGATGCATGACTGCACATCTGCACATCCTTCTCTGGGCAGAAATGGGATGTACTTTTGTGGAGAAAACCCAAGATCTGTTTAAAAAAAGAGCTGCTTTTATTTTAAAAAGGGAGATAGGTCTCTGCCGTGCTGAATGTGGTTTTCCTTCCCTTCCTGTTTGATGCGAGTTTGGGCTGTATCATATTCTGTTCAGATGCCTTGGTGTGTCCTTATTGCCCCCTACGTGCTGCCTTTCCACACTCCCAGTTCCAGCAGGAGGTGAGGATGGGCTCCGTGGCCATCCCTGGATGTGAAAGTGGCTCCATCCTGCTGTTCACGTCCTGAAGGTGACCTGTGATTTATAGGAGAAATGGGGAGATGCGGCTGAGATTGCACAGCTACGTGTGGGGTGGGGACGCTTGGTATGAGAGAAAGGCTGAGGGGGAGCATAGAGAGGCATTTTTTCCTCTCCCCCCTGCCCCCCTTCTTGTTCAAACTGTAGCTTGGACTCTGAACGGAGCAACGCAGCTGAGGAATTACATGAATGTATGGGAGGGAGAGGCTTGTGGAATATTTCTGGCTGCCTTTGACTGACACACTGCTGTTTCAGAGCTAGAATAACTCTCCCGAGGTGAGGCTGAAATAAACTCCAGACTGTGACATCATAATTCTTGATTTTATTTCTTTTCCCAGTCTCCCTGTATCGTACTGCTATCCACCCCCCTCTCCTTATTCAGTGGGATGATGACCCAGCTGTAGTCTTTGCTATCTAGCCACGTTATTCCTAGACCATGGAAACCCATGACTTATGTGGTGGCCTGACACCAGTGTCCTGAATGACATGAGTAGAGACATTATCTGGGTATTTCAGCATACTTGACTCAGTCACACAGACCCATTATATGCCACTAATAAGTGATTAATTTGTTGGCAGAAGGTCAGGTGGGTGAGGGAGTTTTAGCCTTCTGAGGATGTCCCCTTCCCTTTCGTGTGACAGGGTGAGCTGCACGTCTCCTGCCATTATCAGAGCCCTTCATGACTGTGTGATAAATGCAATATGAAATAAAGCCTGGCAGCTCTGCTTGGCAGCAGATGAATTTGTTGACAGTCCTAGGCCATATTCTGCACTGATTCTGTATCTGGTGCTGTGACAAGGCAGTGCAGGATGCAGTGCGTTACATGGAAGGGAAAGGTCCCTTGCATGGGTTTCTGGCATCTCCCTTTCCCCTAACTTCCACAGAGCAGCCCATGGGATGGCTGCCAGAGCTACCCTTCCCAGTTCTTCTCTAATTCATACAGCCCCATTGTTTACAAGTGGTAGTTTCAGCTGTGGCGGGCACTGGGTTTTTCACAGGGAATGGTGCAATGTATCTTCTGGGGTTGCACATGGTTCCTCCTAAATCCTGTTCCCTAAACCTCTTCCTTTTTGAACCCTGGCTTTGCAGGGGCAACCTACAAAAGCAGCAACCAAAGTCAACACACTTCTGACCTGATACCCCAGTGAGCTCAGGAGACAGGAATGTCCAATGTGCTGGTAGAGGGTTCCTGAGTTTTTCTGGCGCAGGTCTGCGAAGCCCAAAGCCTCTGGGAGGCATTTGATTTTCCTTTCTGGAATTAGCTTTAGTGCTGAAGGTTGGGTTTGGGCCAGCAAAGCTTCCTTTGAGCTGTCAACCATGCAAAAGACTCTTCGAGTCTGCAGAGTTTCCCTTAAACACAGCTCATCTGGTGCCAGAAATTTCCCTTGCCTGAATGTTATAATCTCCTCAAGTGCTGGTGAGAAATTGCCCGAAGGAAACGTGACCTTCCCAGCAATGCTGGCTTGTCTGGACTGGGTGTTTGTGACCATGTGGAACAGTGCAGCCAGAGCGTGGGTGCCTGCATTGCTGTGATGCAGGAAGAGGTGTTTTGTGGCAGAAACAGAAATAAAACCCCTCCCTTTGCTGGGGGGCCTGAGGGAGGTGAGGTCAAGAGCTGGATGTGAAATGGGCAGCTGGCCCTGCTCAGAGCAGAAGTTTTAAGCATCCCAAATGCTTGGCAAGCAGTGGCTGTGTGGCCAAAGCTGAACCAAGGGGCTTTCAGCTCATCCTTAGACCTGCAGGATCTCTTCACCTCCTCAGGAAGATTTAAGCCCTTTCCACAAAGTGTATGTGGTTCAATCAAGACCTCCAAAAGCTGTTGGCAAAGGTGTAAGGACCATGTAAGAGAAATGACCCAGCCCTGTGATGAGTTCTTGCAGGAAGCTCTGGGCTGCTGGGGCCCCAGAGGTTTTTGTACCCTTCTTCTCCAGTCCCACTAAAGTTTGCGTGAGGGAGTGAATTTCCCTTCACATCACATGAAAATCCCTCTGTATGGGGATTTTATAAAGGCAAGTGGCTGGATGCAGGAGTCTAGCACGCTGTAGTTCGTCTTGCAACTCTTCAAGCTTCAAGTCTTCTTGCTTTCCATTTCCCTGCCCTCTGATGGGTGAAATGAAGTTGAGAGCTCTCAGTCCCACTGGCAGCTGTGAATCTTCTTCTTCCCGAAACCTCCCCAGCCTGGGACCGACCTGGGAAGGTGCTGGCTGGAGGTGAAGGCAGATACGTGGGATCAGCCTGATCCTGAAGTACTGGGTAATTATTTCTAGAATTGGGAAAGAGGGTTGTGAAATACCACTGTGGGCTGAGCATGTTGAGTTTCTGAATGCAGTTGTGAACAATTAGAGCAAACGGGAGACATGGCCCCTTTTTAGTAAATGGAACCATTTGGAAATTAAATCTTTCCACCTTTTTGCTTCGAAAGGCAATTTAACAGCTGACCCCCTGCTCACACTTGTCCTTGTCCAAATTGAAATGGCACATTTTGTCTGGGGTCCAACAAACCCCTGTAGCTGACCCAAACACAAGGACTTTGGCAAGGCTTAGTTTGTCATTTGCTTGTGTTTTTTGTTTCATTTTGTTTTGTTTGTTTTTCACTAAAGACAAATATTTGTGCTGCTAGGTCAGTCAAAAAGTAATCATCCTTTTTCCTCTGCTTATCGGTGTGATTACTGAACCCCAACGCATCACTTATTAAATCTTGCTCCCCTACCAGCCTGTCTGGGCATGAGAGAGAATTCATAATCCACAAATAAATTGTTTTTAGGTGTTTGCTGGAGGGTGCTGGTATTTTTGAATCTGTGGGGGCTTTATCTGTAGCCCTTATTTTTGAGCAGAGGCATGGTGTTCCCAGCATTGCAGTCCCCCCAGGATGCTCAGTGTGCCTGAGCCACATCCCAGCACAGCAGCAGGCAACCTGGAAGCTGGATTACTCTGTGGCAAGGGGAGCTGGGAAAGTTATTTCTCTGCTGTTGCAGAAAAACCCTTCTCCTCAAAACGGTCGCCCCCAGCTCTGTCCTGAGCCTGTTCGAAGGATACAGGGACAGAATAGCGAGCCGGTGAGGTCATGGGGAGAGAGTTAGTCACATCCAACTGGGAAAGGGAGAGGGCTGCCAACCAGTGTTGCTCTCACAGTGTGGAAAGCTCGTGTGGTTCAGAAGGGACCCCCCCTCCAGGCTCCCTTAGGCACCCTGGCCAAGCTGGTGGTGTTGGTGCAGCACCGCCTCTGCAGCAGCTTCCCAAGGAGCTGGAGGAGGGGGTGAAGGATTTTAATAAAAATTGAACTTGTTCTGGCACAGACATGGACTTTTCTTCTCATAACTGGGGCAATATGGGCGAGAGGGGGTTAAGAGCCTTTCTGAATTGGAGACTATCTGGTGCTGTCGCACAAGGGAGGGAGATCATGGCAGAGTTTAATGAATGACTTCATTTATATATTAAAAAAAAAAAACAACAACATGGTGGCTTCCTGCCAGGTCCACAGACAAGGGTTTCTATGGGAACCTGAGGAAAAATAATAAATAGGAGTGTGGGATGAGTAGGGAAGGGAGGAGGGGAGCCCAGGCTCTGGTCTGGGTCCGCTTTGTTCCTCATGGAGAGCAAGATGGCAAGGGGTGATGAGGGGCTAAAAGGGGAAAGAGCTGAATTTGCTGCCTGCAGAAAGACCCCACCCAAAATAAGGCAGGCAGTAAATACATGGCAGTGGAGTGTTCTCCTGGGCTAGTCCTGGGGTCTGCTTTGTTGCCTGCTCCCCTGTGGGCACAGCAGGGATGGCAACCTTTCTTCATTGGGCTCAACATCCTGGGTTTGCTACCTTGGGGCAGGTGGGAGTTTGGGAGGGCAGTGATTTGGGGTCATCCCCAGCTTCCTGACAGGGTGGTGGTGGGACCACTGTGCAAAGGGATGCTATTGGGGCTAAGCTCAACAATCCTGCTCGCACTGCAGAGTAAAGTAGACTCTGATGGAATCTTCCTTGGAAGAACCTAACAAGGTTTGTAGTGTAATTAGAAAGGTTAAATTTTTCCTGAACAGAACATATCAGTCCCAATGGGCTTTTTAAAACCCCATTGCTGGGAGAGGGAGGTATCTGTCTTGAACCTCAAAAGAAAACAGCATTTTAGTGACACCCTTGGTGAAGTGAGGCCCTCTCACATGGTTCATAATCCAGACTGAGGGCAAAGCTGGGCAGGCTGAGAGAGTGGCACTTCTAGGGGATCAGCTGAAACCTGCTCTTCATTCACTCAAACTGAAACAAGTCTTAATGAAGGCATTTCTGTTTGGGTTTTTTTTCCCATTTTCCTTTCCACAAGCTCTTTGTCCCAATCTGAACTATGTTGCATGTATCTCCTATTGAGCAGGTTCATCCTATGGGGACTGCAGTCCTCAGGGCATGCCTGAGGGGGAGAAGTGCAGGTTGGGCTGGATCCTGCTGCTGGTGGGAGATCACCTTCCTGAATCCCACGTGTGTGCCTTGCTCAAGAGCATTTCTGTAAATAGGCTTGCAAATGCCAAGGGAAACAGCCTGCGTGGTCTGTTTTGGAGCTGGCTGAGCCAGGGGTGAGCAGGGTGAGGAGGCATCAGCGTCAGCATCTGCCCCAGCATCAGCCCTGGTACCACAAGGCAGACCTGCCCATCTCAGGCCCTTTGGGTGAGTGGTGGCCATCCCATGTCATGTCCCTTTCTGCCTGAATCTCAGCTGGTGCTGCCGGTGGAGCAGGAGCTCATCCCACATGGGGAGCGACTGGACTGGTGTTATCAGCAGAGGAGGAACGTGGCGTCCACCTTATCACTTCCTTGGGGATTCAAGAGGCTGTTCTGCTCACAGAGGCATTATTATTCAGCAGCTGAGATGTCTGGGGGAAGCCAGGATGGGTTTTTCTTCTCTGCAGGGGTGGATGGAACCCATGCAGGGCAGAGAAGGACATAGCTGCTGCCCTCCACCGCTGTTCCCTCAGCTTCTGGTCAGGCAGGAGCAGCTCAACTGCCTCAGGAAACTCACCCTCAGGGTACAGATCCTGCCTTCCTTGGGCCAGAGCTTGAGATGAGGGTGTTAGATATCTTGCAGCACTGCAAGATCCTTTACAAACCCTTCCTTGAGTGCAAAGCTGTTTTTGCAGGGAATGGTGCTTTCCAATGGGCTTCAGCCCACAGGAAGGTGGCTGTTCTGGGAGGAAGGGAATATACACCACATCTTCCTTGTAGAGACTTCCAGGTTCGCCTGCGCCCCTCTCCCAGTCCATACGTCCCACCTTATCCTTCCACATTGGTCAGTCCCACTGCGGAGCTGTGCCCATAGAGGTGAGGATGCCACTTTGGGGAACACTGCTCTTGGTGGAAGCACTCCTCTGCAGGAGGCTCCTGCTTGCTGGGGGGAGCACAGATGCCTCAGAGGATTGTTACCAAGTTTCACAGGCACTGTCTGATGGTACTAAAGATGGGTTTTCCCTCTGGCTTGGCAGGCTGACAGCACAGTGGAGCGTGGAAGATGAGGAGGAGGCGGCCAGAGAGCGGCGGCGGCGGGAGCGGGAGAAGCAGCTGAGGTCCCAGGCAGAAGATGGCTTGAATGGCACCGTGTCCTGCTCAGGGAGTGCGGGTCTGGCACAGGAAAACCAGTAAGAAATATTCACAGATAAATCCTTCAGCAACACACTTTCTCCTTGCAGCAAACCCCTCCTGCATCCACTGAGCACGTCTCTGTTGTTTGGGGTGGTTTGGGGAAGATGGAGAAGTTCTCAACTAGGTTTGGGTTGGGGAATTTAGCCCACACTAGCAAATTGTGTGTTTTATTCTTTGGGCAGAAAATCCCAGAAGTCCTGCTTTGATTTTTTTTTTGGCTGGAGGCTGGGTGTTTTACTGCCCTGTGCATTTACACTGGGACAGCTTGGATAAGGCTGGGCTCTGGCAGGGAGTCCTCATTGCCAGTGATTTCAGTGCCTGGTTAAATTTCAGCTTATGAGTCATCCTACACTGAAAGTAATGGAGGTTCCTGACATGCAGAGGCAGACATGTGCCTGAAGATATGATGCACAGCCCTGGGCAGATCATGGTGCTGATGCCTGAGCAAGCAATTGCCTATTCTGGCAGGGCTTCCCACTCCTTCCTCTGAGGATGCTGCCCTGGCACTGGGAAGCATGAAGCAGCCCCTGAGTTGGTGCAGTTCACAGCTTCAAGGGTTAAAATTAACTTTGTGCTTTCATGGGGCAGGTCCTAAATGGAAATAGCTCAGGAGGCATTTATGGAGATGCTCAGCATTTTGTTGTCAAAGAGGAAACACCTGGAGCAGGGATAGGATGACATCTCCAGCATCCGATGCCACATCCTACTGCAGCCTCCAGATGTCCATGGTTCAGCTAGCTGTGTGGCACTGGGACTAGCACAAAAACCAGTCTGCACTCCGAGTTGCCAAATTCTTGTCTCAAAGACCTAAGTCTTCCCACTATTTATGTGTTCAGCTTATTTCCAAATATATTTGACACAATGGAAAAGTGGCAGAAGGATCAAATGAAGCAACAGCTTCATTTTACTGGAAAAATAAAAGAAGTTATTTATGAAAACATATTATTTTGCCATTAAAAGATCGTTTTTTTTCTCAGATACTTTCAAAATTATTCAGGACCTTTTTTTTCTTTCAAATCTGAAAGCCTTGCAAAACACCTTTACAGTCTTTTTGTGGAAATACAAGTGGTGATATTCTGCAGACAAACCCACTGCAGTCTGCTCTGAAAGAAAAACAGAGTATCTGGAAAGTAATAATAATAGTTAGCTTTTCCAAACCCCCCTTCACATGGGGGCTGGAAAATAATTTATAAAGGTCTTTACAACAGCAGATGAGATCTCTGGTGTCTGCTTTGCTGGGAGATGCTGTGAGCAGCCTCAGGCCCAGAGCAGTGTGTAGCAGCCCCAATAATCCAGCTTGCAGGCTCCAGTCCTGCTGGCACAGGACTGTTGGTATTGCCAACATTTAATTGAGTGCTTAAGTGGGCAATGACAAGAACTCCTAATATGAAGGGGTTTGGTCCCTGCTCCATGATGCTTAAGCTTGCTGGGCCAGGCTCAACCAGAAGGATGTTTCTTCTTCTCTGGCCATGCCCTGATTTCGTTTACAGCTGCTGACAGCCACCTGGGCTTGCTCATGCAGCTGGGGTCAGCCCTGGCTATTAATCTTCTGAAAAGCTTCATCCTCTCTTGTGTAAATACTGCCCCTCCTTTCCCTGGCTCTTCCCATGCTGGGGTTCATTCTATCTGTATCATTCCTGTTAGTTCAAACCCACCCTCACATTTCCTTGCACCAAAGGGACAGAGTGAACCTCCTGTTGTCCCTCCCCCCCCCACTAAAGAAAACCAGAAACAGTCTGGAAAACAGTGGGTTTGCAGGAAAGACAGGGGTCTCCTTGGGAGCCAGAGGGACGGACATTAGCTAAAGTGGACATGATGAGGCTGTGCTGGCTTGATCCTTCTCCTGGGGTTGTGTTTGCAGAGGGACACAGGGAAGCAACAAGTTTTCTAACAGCATTCAGCCAGCCTTCCTTACTCCCTGGGAGTTTTTGTGATAGCCCAAGCACACATTTGTGACGAGGGCCATAAATACTGGAATGATTTTGCTTTGGCCATCTTCTACACTGCAGCTTGCCTGAAGCCTTGACTAGGGACTCAGCAGTCCTGTCCCAATTCCACATCAAACTTCCTGAGTGTTATCCTGGGGCATGCGCAAAGTACTGCTACACACAGAAAATAACCCAGCCCAGGCTGCAGTGCCCTGGACCTTTGTGGCCCCATTGCTCAGCACTTCAAGGGGATTCTGAGGCACAGCAGGAACTGGGCTGTGCTCAAACTTGTGATTTGAGCAGCTGCACAAGACTTCATTGCGCACCCCCTGCTACCATCCCTGGTGAAGACACATATTTTTTGTAAACACTTGGTTCCAGCAGTCAGTTCAATACAAGACTCCCAAATCTCATGGAATTACCCCATATTTTAAGACACTGGGGTCATGGGGGAGGTTATGAATCTCTTGGCATCTCCCAGGAGTCCAGAAGGGCAGAGAAAAGACACATCCACATTTACTACGTCTTTTGTACCTCTGAGTTTTAAAGTGATCTGTGAGTCCCACATCCTAATTCCCACTGCTGGGTGATGTGACCATCCTGCATCCCAAAAGCCACCTCCTTGCTGACACATCTCTCAGTGATGCCCCAAGAGACCCCCACTGTACAAGGATGCTCCCAAGCATGTGGCAAAGGTGTCTTTTCTGTAACAGAGGATAAGGCTTCAAGTGGGACTTGGGAGCAGCCAGAGGAAGGAAGATGGAATGACTGGAAGGAGAGAAGGACACTGTCAGGCTGCGGCTCATTCAGGCCAGGTTTAGGCCTTTTTTGCATGCCTCTCATCCTAATTTTCCTTCTTGCTGTCTTTCAGCTATGACTTTAAGCCGTCTGGGACTTCGGAGCTGGAGGAAGATGAGGGGTTCAGTGACTGGTCCCAGAAGCTCGAGCAGCGCAAGCAGAGGTGGGTAGGACACAGATGAACCAAGGGGAGGGGTACTAACGTGTCCCTGGGGGGGGTGACCAAACCCAGGTCAAGTCTAGCACACGTCAGAATGAGGCCAGTGGCTGGAGCACCAGCAGGACAGAACAGGCCCCGCACCACTGGGACAGATGCTCTGTGCCTGCCATTTGGGCTAGCAGGGAGGAATGGCCCAGGGTCAGCTCCAGGCTTCGGGGATGTTTGGATTGAGCTTTGTGCTCCAAGCAATGGCAGCCTGCCAGGACGCCTGGGTTTGGAGGAGTGACAGCAGCAGATTTAAGCCACCTGAGCTGCTGCAGGAACTGAAATGGTTTCTAACATAATCCAGGCCAGCCTAAAAAGCTGTTCTAAGCTATTGCTGCTTCCTGGCTCATGTCAGCATAGTGGGTGTTATGGTCCCAGCCCACCTTGTGCCTGACTCCTCTTTGAGCAGGGAAAAACAGGCAGCAAAGAGCCCCGAGAGGTGCTTGTGTGCCAGTGGTTTAGTCCCCATCTCCCATCACTCCCCCACCTTACTGAACTAAACCAAACTCCTGCCTTAACTACTTCCCTTGGACACCCTCTACCTGTACATGAACTCTGTGACTCAGTAAACTCGGCAGCTTGATTTTGTAGGGAATTTTTGCCAGACCTCTTCCTTACCCCAAAGAATTCTTTGCACAGAGAGGTGGTGGATGCCCTTTCCCTGGAAACATTCAAGGTCAGGTTGGACAGGGCTCTGAAAAATCTAGTTGAAGATGTCCCTGCTTATTGCAGAGGGATTGGACTAGGTGACCTTTAAAGGTCCCTTCCAACCCAAACTATTCTATGACTGAAAAAATGCTTAAGATTAATATTTACTGCTGAATAAATAAAAAGAGCTCTAAGTTTTGTTACTTTTTTTCCTAAATGTCATGGCTAAACCGTGCTGCAAGCTGTACCTTTGCAGCCCTGACCCCATAAGCACTACTGAAGCACCTCCAAGGACAAACATTGATTATAACATCTGTGGCAGCAATTAGAAATCATTTGTTTTTCAGTTTGCTGCCTCTTTTTCCAGCCTACCTTGCAAAGAGCTTGTCTGGAGAGAAAGGCTACTGCTTTCTCCCTCCCTTGCCTTCAAAGGAGAATTAGTTGGAATTAACATTATCCTCTCCAGGTGTTTTTCCTTGGGTTTTTTATGTGATGCTTGTGCTTATCCTGTAGCAGAACGGGAAAGTGCTGAGCAGGGGAGGTAGTTATTCATGGCAGGTGAAGCCCATCAGTGAGAGGTGGTACTTAAAAAAGCAGGAGCTGTAGCTGAAGGGGTATTTAGCTAGAGGCTGGGAGGTGAGCAGGTTCAGATCCTGTGGGCTTGCTTGGAGCAGGCTTTTTGCAAAGACTGAGCTTGCTTCTTGGCAGGAGGCTGTACCTTATAAAGTCATTTCAGCAGCTTTGCCCTTAGTGACCTATCTCATCCAAAGGACAAGCTTGGAGTGTGGTGAGACCAGAGGTAGGTTGTGTGTCTGGCTGTGATGCCCCATGCTGGGAGAAGTGGTGCTGTGGTCTGGATTTCCCAACTCCCCTCTCTCCTGCTTAGTTCAAGATGGAGCAAACCCTGGGTTTTTGTGTGAAGGATGTGTAAGTGGTCGTTGTGAAGGAGTGGATGGGGAAAGCTGCTCTCTGTTGGATGGAACTAAAACAGGCTCTGCATTCCCTGAGGGTCTTGGTGCTAAGGCACATTTGCTTTTTGGTTCTGGTTCTCTTCTTTGTGGTGGGAGATCCAT
Source organism: Climacteris rufus (assembly GCA_013398175.1). Classification (NCBI taxonomy): domain Eukaryota; kingdom Metazoa; phylum Chordata; class Aves; order Passeriformes; family Climacteridae; genus Climacteris; species Climacteris rufus. The sequence goes on along the minus strand of VZRZ01003773.1, from coordinate 975,635 downwards.
GCCATCAGCTGCATGCAAGAAGGCAAAGCTGTGCCAGCCTAGCTGCCTGCCATGCAAAATTGCTGTGGTGCAAAAGGCATCTTATGGACTCTGCTGTGTTTGCTGGCTTTAATTTTTATTATGCACTTGCATTGGAGCTGGAGGCAGTGCTGGCATCCTGGTGGAGTGCTGTTAGTCTCCTGGGCCTTCAGAACCTGCTTGCTGGTGGTGGGAGGATGCTGAGAAATGAGTCAAGTGAGCCAGCATATGCATCATCTCTTTCTCCATGTGGTCAGTGTGGAGGGCTGACCTGTGAGCTGCCTTCTCAGCAGCAGAGATGTGGGTGGAAAGGTCTTGTTTGAACTTGTTTTTGTGTTTTGGTGCTGGCTGTTGAGGGAGAAGCAGTGAGTCAGCCTTGCCCTTTGGCAGCTGCCTGCTAGCCAGCTCTCTAGCCTTGCTCTTTCGAGCCAGGTGATTTTCTAAGAAATGGGTGGGAGGAGAAAGCTGTTTCCTGGCTGGGGAAAGTAAGATGGCAATAACATCTTGGTGCATGGGTGTGAGCCAGTGAGAGTTCTGGGGTTCTGTACTCCCAGTGTTCCTGTGCCCAAAGGCTGCTCTGCTGTTGCTAAGCTGATTCCATAAACATAACTCCTGGGTCTCCTTTTGCAGCCTCAGAAATCTGGAGGAATTCTCTTGTACCAACCTCACTGTGTTTTTTTAAATACCTAAGCCAAGGGGTGACCCCCATCTAATTTGGAACCCCTTTGTTTTGCTGGGCTATAGGTTGAGTCTTGTGTGTAGAGGTGTAATTTATTCCAGTGGGAAAAACTGAGGCTTGGGATCAGGTGTCAATATGGGATTGCTTGTGAGGCACCATGCCTTGCACGTGGAAAGGTTCTAGGTGAGTGGCTCTGCAACCTTGTCTTGCAGTTTAGTTCCAGCTGGGGAGAAGGGAAATCTTGAGAAGCATATTCATGTGTTGCTGGTTGGATCCTCCTCCAGCAAGAGACTGTTAGTGTGGAAGATGAGCTTAGGCAGAGAAGGGCTGTGCTTGATGCCCCACATTGAATTGATGCTGGCAGCTGTGGGGGCAGCACCAGTTTTGTGCTTGTGCACAGGACTGCAGGACATGCTGGGTCACTTGGGATTTTAGCTGTAGCCAGGCAGGGAATTGACCCATCACCACGTCATGGTGGCAGTGTCCTCTCTGCCAGGGGTCTGAGCAGAGGGCTCTTCTTTGCTTTCCTGTGGGTCTTGCCTGTCATGATGCTGGTAATGTGCAGATACCTTCAGCTCTGCCACAGCTCTTAGGTGAGCTGAGTCTTGGATATTAGAAGTAGGGGAGTGACTGCTGTTACATCTGGGTGCCTGGAACTGACTGTGAGCCCTGGCATGGAATACCTGGAAAGTTGTAGGCTTGGGGAAGTGATAAAATTGGATTTGTAGAGGTCTGAGGTACCTCTTGGTGTCTGTAGGCTCATAATGATGTGCTTTTCTTCTTTGATCTCTCCCCTACCTGTAGGTCTCCACGACAGTCATACGAAGAAGAGGACGGTGGTGTGAGGGAAGCAGGAGTCAAACTGGAGCAGATTCAGCTGGATCGGGAAAGCCCAGAGGAGATCCGGGAGGAGAATGTGGTTATCAGAGAGGAAGAGAGGCTGTGCCAGGAGGAAGAACATGTTCAGGAGCAGGAGAAAGGGGAGCAAGCTGAGCAAGTGGTAGGATCAGGAGGAGCTGACCTTCTTCTTACCAGAGGACTGGTGGAAGAGCTGATGCTGGGGGCTGCTCTTCCACATCTTAGCTTGCCATTGCTGCTGGGAGTTGAGCTCATGTAGACATTAGACATGCTTTCATGGCAGAACCTGGGGCTGGTGCCACTCTTGCCTGTGTGCTGCCTTGTAGTCACTGCAGGTAGCCTCTACCCTTTTGGGAGGTGGTGTGTTTGCTCCCAGAATTTGTGGTGGTTTCATCATGTCCCTGCCACACTGAGGAGGAAAGTGTTAATTCTCCTGTAGTTTTGTGGGCAGGGAGTAGCTTTACAGGAGAACTCAAAACTGCTTGTTTTTCTGTCCCCAGCCTTTATCACACCTTTGGAGCACTTAGATATTTTAGCTTTGCATAGCTCCCAGCTGAGGTTTATTCATTGTTCTGATAATGCCTGGTTAAGGGAGGAGAGAGAGACAAAGCTGGAACTCAGCTGGTGTGCTAGTCTGTTAGGGTGGCTGAGCTTCAAATATCATTTGTTGTGAATGGATTTTGACTGTCTGAGGCTGGTAAGATTTTTGCACTTGGATTGTGTGTGACTCTTTCCAGCCCTTTATTCTATAGGCAGCTTTTCTCTCTCTTCTTGTGACATCTAAATGAGAAATTAATATTTTTCCTATCTTGATCGTGGTAAGAGGTCTTTATTAACTGATTCAAGGACCCCCTTTCATACCATTTGGGAGCCTTAAACCTGCAAAATTTCTGATTTCTGCCCTCCCTTCCAAATGGCACATGAGCTTCTTCCTGAATGTTTCCAAATTAGATAACGTTAACTCAAAGTTACTGTGCTTTTGTGTTTGTTTAGTGTAAAGCAGGAAGCCTGGGAGACGGGGAAAAATCACTGTTGCATAATAAGCAATTTCATCAGCTCACTTCCTGGCTTGTTCTTTTTCTGCACTCAGGAAAAGAAGAGAAGGAGAAATGGAGAAAAAGAAGAAACACCAGAGAAACGCCAGAAGGCCCCATGCCTTGCCAGTCTGGAAGAGGAGGAGCTGTGCTCTGACCACACTGCAGTATGCTCCACAAAGGTTTGTGTTCTGGGGGCCCCTCTGGATGCGTGGCACTTCTCACAATAGTGCACCCAACTAATGATGAGGAAAGATGATCCAGGACTTACAGCAACATGGGTTGTGAATCGTGTTATCCCTCCTGTTCCAAGCTGGGACAAACCACTTGAGTGATTTGCTTCATCTTTTGTGGCTGTCAACCTCTTCTCCTCCTACTTTGCCCACTTGAGCTGTTGGAGGCTGTAGCAATCACTCTAAAAGTCTAAAGTTCATGGAGGACTCCAGGGAATATTGTAATACTGACTTACCTGTGCTTTCAGCTTGTGAATTTTGTTAAAGACTACACAGAAATTTAATGACATTTTCCTTCCAAAGGAAAAAGCCTCAATAAGTAAAACAGTGGCATTTCTAGATCTTGGTTTAAAAGACAGATGTTTGCCAAGAAAGGTGGGAACCTTCCTGGAATGGAAAAGATGACCCCCTTCCTCCAAATTGTTATAACCTTGAAATTATGGGGCTCTCAGGCAGAGATACAGGAAAAGGAATAACAGTTCTTTACTAGGTGATGTGTAACAAGACAGACAAACAGCAACAATAAAACCAGAAGCCCAATAACAGCCTTTTCTCACCCACCAAGCAATTTCCCCTTCGGTGTGGCTCCAGGGGTGGAGAGGCTGCGGTGACTCCCCCGTGGCTCCAGGGGCTGCCGATGCCAGCTCTGGACCTCCCCAGGGAAAATGGTGGCCTTGGGGAGGGAGACAAAATGGAGGGTGGGGTTCAGTTTTCCCCTGGCTCTCATGTGTCCCATGTGGTATCCTGGCAGTGGCAGCAGCTGAGGTTGCAGTCGGCAGCCGGGAGGTGTTCCTTTCAGGAGAGAGAGGAGGCAAGGACCCAGTTTTCCTGAGACACCCACGAAGATGGTGAGGGTCTCTCTCCTAACGAGGGCGGGTGTGGGAACATCCCAGTCGCCAGCTGCCCTTGTGAGCAGTGGCTTACCAGTGGTAAGGAGAAGTAGCACGGAAAGTTCAGTGGTAGCAGTGAGTCTTCTGGGCAGAGAAGCAGTCCAGCACCAAGCCCCACAACCATCTCCCCTCCAAGTCAGGCAAAGAGTGCCCACACCCAGCTAGGACACTGATGGCACTGCTTCCCTTCCCTACCCATCCCAAAGCTATGCCAAAGCCCTGGCTACAACTTTTGTCTCCCAGACAACCCTTTCCCACACACACAGTCTCCCTTTTGGGTAACAGATGGGAGAAAAATTCCTTGAAAAGCTCAAACACAGAACACTGTCTTACTTAGAATAAAATGACTTAAGCTGTTTAAACAAAAGGGGATTCCTGATCTCTGAAGCATTGTATCCTTCCCTATTACATCTGTCTGCATTGATGCTCTTGTAAAACTTCCATTATTACCACCACCTGAATTGCACCTTGTGACTTGTGTTGCATTTGCTACAAATCCTCAGTTCTGTGTGTGTGCTTTTAAATACAGTAGATACAGGTAAGTGCTTCTGTAGTGAATGTTGTTTTGTTTTGTTTTTGTAAGCCCTAAGCTTTTCGATTGTAGCAGTGAGGGAAGTGGTGAGGAGTCTTTGTAGCCTGTTAATCTGCTGTTAGTAATTGTTTTTTTGCATTTTGTTTTGTGCTGTTTTCTGCTTACTCAATATTTCCGGGCTGGGGATAATTGTATGAGTACTTCCTTTTGCATCAGTAAATAGATGGCAAGAGGAAGGTTTCATCATCTACAACCCATCAGCTTCTTGCTCCTAATGGAGAAGCCTTTTTATAGTCAAATAAAAAGTGAGACAGGGTGGGTTTGGATGCAGGCTGTGTGCTAATGCAGAGTGTGAAAAGTGTGGTGGGGGTAGCCAAAGCATATTCCTGGAGTGGGACTGGTAGGAAAATGTGGGAAATACTTTCAGCAACTTTTATATGCTGAAACTTGTGTTATTACAACCCCAAAACACACATAGCTTCTTGACCTCAGCTTAACTGCTGCTGCTAGGATTAGCCCAGGGAAAGGTTTAGAAATACAGTCTCTGTGTTTTATAATGGTGATGTCAGAGCTCACCCGCACACTAAGCTGCATGTAAAGCTCTTCAGGAAAAATCTGAGTTTGGAGTCTTTCCAAAGGAAGGATGATCTTTACACCCCAGCTAGTAGGGCTCTGTGAACACTGAGAACTAAACACATTAGCCACCAAGAAGGTGTTTGGCACAGGAGGCTTAGCAGAAACCCTGCTTGTAGTGGAAAGACAAAGGCATCTGCAGTCGGCAGTGTATTCCCCTGCTGGCTGTGGTGGGTGGAGGCTGGGTACACATCTGGGGCAGGCTGATATTGGGTTGCAACATGATGGGGTGCTTGGGGTTCAGAGGGCCCGTGTGGCCTGAGGGCTGAACTAGGGGTTTATGGTGGGAAGGGGAAAAATGTGTACTAGCCCTGTCTTGTCCCAGGCTGCTTGTGAGCCGTGAGTTTTGAGGCTGGCTGAGTGAGCAACTGTGGTTTCTTCTGGCCTTCAGGATGTGCTTTGGATGAGGGAAATGCACAACTCCCACTGCAAGGAAATGCCATACAGGGAGGGGGCAGGTGGTCTCCAAATGGCACAGCAAAAGCTTGTTCATATCTAGACTGTCATGCTGAGATATATATACTGTCACTTACAGCTTCTTCTAGGCCTCCCTGTATTTGACCTGATGCTCACTTCTGACCTTTCAGAACTGCCTGTGTGTGGTTTGCACCTGCAGACCATTTCTTTGGCAAGGCTTCTTCCTATTGCCCTGTACTTGGGAGAAGCTGAGACAAAGATCTACCAGATTCCCTTTTCAGGTTGCTGTTATGCCCCATGAGGTACCAGCCTGCCCATCAATGAGCAAAATGGTCAACCCAGTCTCTGATGTCATGGCTCAGAGGCAAACATCAGCTCCTGCAGCACTAAGCTAAGGAGTGAGCTGACAGCAGGCAGACAGCCTGCCAGGCAGAGAGCTGACTGATGGGCTTGTGTCATGCTGCTGTGGGGGGACCCTGCAGAGTGACTCTCCCCAGGTCATCTCTATTAGGCAGGGCTATACTATTTGGTTGCTCCCTTCTCTAATGGGCCTTGTGCTCTTGGACACAGCTGGTAAATGTGTCCTCTATGTGACACTGTGTTGTCTTCTGTTTAGCTAAAATTTAGCACAGACATCCTGAAAGCATCTAAAAGGATCATTTAGTGCTGTTTTTTATCTGCTAACTTGGTAGGTGATGTTTCCTGTGGCCCAGGCAGCAGTTTTACAGGGGGAGAAGGCTCCTTTTACTTGGTTCCTGCTCTTTGACTCTGTGGGAGCTGGTGTTAAGGAAGCCTCCCCTTTGGCTTCAAGGTGATTTTCTCTCTGTATGCCTGTTTTCTGGGGCATGAAAGAGTCCTGAGGCTTAGCAACATTTTGGCTTTCCTTTCCTGCAGTGGTTGTCAAGTGTTTGCTTGCCTTCCTGTCTTGGCCAAAGAGTTATTGCACAGGAGCCTCTGGTGCAAAACTCTTTTCTGATGGCTTGACATGAAGAGCTGCTTTACAGGTGGCTCCATGTGCTGATTTACCCTGTCTGTGTGCTTCTCTGGCATGGATAAGTTGACCTAACTCATGCCTGTGCTTCTCCCATGCTTGACTTCTCTTCTGCAGATGTGGGCTTTAGTTTTTCCCCTCGTCCTTCCGTACTTGCTATTTTCCCTCTTGTGTCTGGTTAGGAAACCAAGTGTCTGAGATACCTTCTTCTCCAGTGGGAGTAGTGCAAATGGTATTGGTTGTTCGTTCAGCTGTCAGTCCATGGTTGGTTTTCCCCTGAAATTGGTTGGGATTCTCCTCTCCTGCTTGGAAAAGAAGAGGACAGGGAATGCTCACTGTCTCTCTGATCAGTAGGGGAACATAGGGACTGAGTGAAACATTCCTAACCAAAATATGGGTGAGGGATCAGGGAAAAGGAAATGGTCAGCTAAGGTGACCTACATCCATCTGAGGTTCATGGACAAAAGTTATATCTGTGTCTTCTTTCTCCCACTTCAGATCACGGACAGAACTGAGTCGCTGAACCGCTCAATACAGAAAAGGTACTTCTAGAGTTCGCCTCAGGGTAAAGCAGGTCTTGCTGTGGGGAAGGGCAGGAGTGAGAGGCTGCCTGTGGCCCTGAGTGTCCTCTCTTCTGCTTGAGGCACTGGGGGAACCCCTCAATCCTCTCCTCTTTTTTGCAGTAACAGCATAAAGAAGAGTCAGCCTCCTCTCCCTGTGTCGAAGATTGATGACAGGCTTGAGCAGTACACACAGGCTATTGAGGTGGGCTGCTGTGTTGTCTCTCTGTCCCCACCCTTCAAGGAGCCCTCTTTGCTGGTGTTGCTCCCCTGCCATGCCTCTTAGCCTTACTGTCTGGGAGATGATAACTAAATTGTCTCCCATAGGATGGGAGCACTCCTTGCTCCTGTCTGTATCTCCCTCCACAGCATAAAGTTGGTTTCTTTAGCAAGCTGTCCCTTCTTGTTTCCTTGTGTTCTCTGCTTAAAGAGTGGGAATATCTGACAGGAACTAGTAGGATTCTACAAATCTCCTTTTACAATCCTTCCTCTCCAAGGATCTTCCAATTACAGGGGTTAAAAAAACAATCAACCAAAGACACACTCTGATGGCAAACTGTCTCCATTTATTTTCCAGACCTCCACAAAGGCTCCAAAACCTGTCCGGCAGCCCTCTCTTGACCTTCCCACCACGAGCATGATGGTAGCCAGCACAAAGAGCCTCTGGGAGACTGGGGAGGTCACAGCCCAGTCTGCTGTGAAGCCCTTGGCCTGTAAGGTACAGCCTTTGGAGGACTTGCCTTTCTTGTGCTGGAGGCAAGGCCTGGTCCCTGGGCACAGTGTGCTTTGTCCTTGTGTTAAGCTGTTGGTGTGTCTCATTTGGGGGGCCCAGCAGCTCCAAAGGCCATCTATATTACAGGTCTTCCATCAGGTTGCAAGATTTTATACCTTGGAGATTCAATTTTTCTGGTAGGGTCCCCAGCTGTTCCTTGGTGGTGCATCTAGGAAGACCTGTGTGATGCTGGTTGAGGCTCTGATTTGAGATGGGAGTAAAATCAGCAGGTGGGGGAGTGCATGTATCTGCTGTAGGGGCTTGGGTAAAACAATAGTTGTCAAGCATGAAGTTGTATCTAGGACCGAGGTGACAAATCTTGTACACTTGGGAAATGCAGAGGGTATTATGTATTGTTCTCAGTGATTTCACTTTCTGGCTGTTGTGAGCAAGGCTGGTTCTGCAACACATGGGTTACAAATCTGTGTTTTTGAGAGAATTCCTTACAGAGAAGCCTTAACGTTAACGTGTCCCAGATAGTTAATGAACTTAAGAAAATAAACATCTTCATGATTCAGACTCTTGTGGAATAGAGTGAGAGAGAGGAAAGCATAGGATATACTGGGAACAGGAAGAGGTTTTCACAGTCATGGGCTTTAGCTGCAGCTGTTACAGGTCAGGTGATATATTATAAATAAAAAAGGAGGCCAGATGTGTGGGTTTGAAATGGACGTGACCGAAGACACGTTTAGCAGTGAAGGGTAATGAGAACTTAATTTTCTCAGGATATCGTGGCTGGAGACATCGTGAGTAAAAGAAGCCTTTGGGAACAGAAGGGCAATCCCAAACCTGAGAGCAGTATCAAGGTAAGTTAGTGTCTGATTATGAGAGCACTTGCTCTGCTTGAAAAGAGCTCTTGGCTGGGTTGAAAGTACTGAGAAGATGGTGATGTTCTGTGGGGAGCAGGGCTGCGTGTTTCTGTCAATGCAGTTGCATACTTCAGAGCTTTTCCTAACAGTGAACTGCTATTGCTTCAGCCCTAGTGAAAATGGGGGCAAAAATACTCTTATATCCAGTAATGCTGAAAGGTCTCTTGAATAGCATGTTGTTCTCAGCCCATAAGCGGGGAGTCCCAGCCCTCTAGGCTCAAATAGAACTGCGCATTACTTTGCTCTTGTAATGCTTTTTAGCATTGTGAGTAAACAAAATGTGCAAAACGAAGTGGAATTGAACCTAGGGACAGTATCAGTGCTTGCAGATGGATCTGGGGTTTTGTAGGAATGTTTGTGGAAATGTCTTTTAAAATGCAGCAAGCAGCTACTGCTCAAACTGTCTAGGCTTGGAGGGGAGGATCAAAGTATCTTGTCAGTTCCTGTGTTGAAACTGCCAGTATCTGGTAAATTGCACAGTCTCTTGCCATGGATAAGAACAACCCTGGCCTGGTGGTCTGGCCTCTTAGATGAGCCCTCTCTCATGATGCTTGGCATTGCATCTTCTCTTTCCTATTGCATATCCTGTGCTTGTTGTGTTACCTTGTGCATACGGAAAGCAGTGATGTGTCTGTGCAAAGAATTTGTGTGGAGGGGGAAAGAAGGGAGTACAGAGTGGGCTGTCTCCAAGCCCTCTGGGATTAAAGGCAACTGTATCACATGCTCCTCTGGCTTCAGTTATTTGATACTTGACTGCCTATTTAATAAAGAAAAATGCTGACTTTGGCTATTTCTTTCTCTCCTGTTCAGTCCGTTCCTTCTGGCAAAAAGTATAAATACGTTGCAACAGGCCATGGCCAGTACAAGAAGGTGTTGATAGACGATGCTGCAGAGCAATAGTATGTCTGGAAAACTCATTAACCAGGTAGGTGGGATATGACTTTGCACTGTGTAACAAACTCCTGGGCTGTTTTGGCAGGATGCTGGGGTTATTTCTGCCAGCTGCACTTTGGGTGGGTTGGAAGGTGCTGCATGGGAACAGCTGGAGCCTTGCTTCTGGGCCTGAGTCTCTGGTCTGGAGTGGAGTGGGTACACAGTAGGGGTTTGTTTTGGTGTCTGACTTTTTGATGCTGCTAGGAAGCTGCATAGCTCTGTTAGTTTAATCTGCAGGGTAAGTCCCTTAGCTACTGCTGTTTGGGTGAAGATGTGTTTGCCTTTGCTAGTTCAAAGGAACAGTCTCTATCTGCTGTCTTTCCTTATGCTCTCTTAAGTTGCAAGGAGTAGATAGCTGGAGGTCATTCTGGCTAAGTGTGGAGGCTGATGTACTTCTGAAATTCAAATGTTTCTGGGGTCTAATTCCCAGATTTATTGAATTAGTCAGGGAGAAAACTTTTAGTGTAACTTTCAGTAATCTCTTGGAACCAATCTGTAATAAGGATGGAGCAGGAAGGATGTGAACGTCTGCTGTGCTAGCTAGACCAACAGAGCAGAAAGGACTGTTCTCTGATGTGCAGCAAGGGGAAGGCAGAGCTGGGTTGCTGCCTTTGCTCTCTTGAAACGGTCTTTGGATCTCGTGCTCCTATTGTATTTATGCTCATAGATATCCTGGTGTTATCTTGAGTGAATCAGAGTAGAGGGTTGCGGCAATACGGAGGATTGGCATAGAGGGAGGTGATAACTGGTCTGATTCAACTGGGCAACATCTGGCATAGTGAGTGGAGAGGAAGTTGAGAGTGAAAACAAGCTCATTCTCTTTTTTCCTACTATAAAAAAAAGCTTTATTTCATTGCCAAGGTTAAAATAGCTCTGCCTGCTACAAAACACCTTTTGTTTCTGAGTTCTTCTGGGGCCTACGTTCCTTCTTCCCTGCCCCCCCCCCTCCCCACCCCCCCTTAAGGAGCTGGCTTCTGAGTGTAGCATATTGTTTTGTTTGTTTAGGTTGGTTTCTTCTTTTTGTAGTGCCCATTTAGAGGAGACGCCCTTTTGAATGCTACTTTGAGATGGGTGGCAGTACAAGCCCAAGGCTTCCCAAAGCTATGGTTTTAGCCCAGAGAAGTTGTATCCTCAACTTGATTCTCTGCCTGTGGCTTTCAGAAACCTATTATAAGGTCTCTCCTTTGATCAATCTCTTCTTTTTCCTGGAGTCTGTTCCAATGCATCAGGTGGGAACTTTCAGTTCTTTGTAGCAAACAGGTTTTGCTAGGTTGTCAGCAGGTTTTGTTGGCCCTACTAGAGTTTGTCTAAGCAGCTCGAATGAAAGTGCCTTAGGATGCTGGACAAAGACCAGAGCCATTCTTGAAAGCCAGGCAGTGTCACGGGATGTCCTCTGGGATCCACCCAGTACTCCAAACAGCCATGGCACAACACTGTTGCCCTATGGGCTCATTCATATGGGAGTTTGTTTTTTTTACTGCAAAAAAGGACTGCAATAGCTGAAGGAGCTTGGCTTGTTTCTGTTCTTAAATTCTTTGCTCTGTTTGGTATGCTGTGAGCTCCCTGTTCCCCAGCTCGTCTCTGTCCCCTGAACTATGTCCACTATGTCCATCCATTTTCCCTACTACTGGATCACTTTCATGGCCTTGTTGCTCCCAAACCCTTCTGGCTAACCCCTGTCACTTGCTTTGCACCACTTTATCAGCTTTCTAGTTGCTTAAACACTTGTCCCCTCCCTCTCTTAGCTGCAGGACCTCAGTGCGGGCTGCAGAGCAAGGGTTTTCCTGTGTTAATTTGGGCTCTTAGCAGCTGCCTGAGGCTGTCTGGCATTGAAAGATATCCAAACTCTTTGCCCAGTAGCATTTCCCTTCTCACTCTCAGCACAGCAGCTCAGGCTGGAACACACAGCAGTGACGTTCAATGCAGAGCCATTAGTGGGAATCTGTTGCCTGCAGGGATCTGTCCTCTCCTTTGTGATACTCTTCATGTCAGGGTCTGTGTCTGTAGGACTTGCCATGCCTGCGGTGTGGCTCTGCCCTTTGCTTTTGGGGTAAAAGGGCTAAACCATGCAGCCAGACCTGCCTTCCTCTGTCTCCTTCCTTCTGCTTGTGGGAGTTGCTCTCCTCAATGGCACTTCATCCTCTATCCACGTGCAGCAGGGCAGGGTTGTGGGTGCAGCCTAGTTGGAAGTTTAAGAGATGAAAAATCTAAGCCTTAGGAGAGAGTTGCTGGTTTGTTCTGGGTGATTGTCCTTGCTGCAGGACAAAAGCTGATTTAAAGCACAATTGCTTCTTAAACCATCTCCTCTGGCCAGATTCATTTAGTCTCTCAAAGGTAATCGATGTTGGCTGTTCTGCTCCATGCTAATGCTGTGGGTCTTGTGCACGCAGACCTTTTGTGCATAGGCATCCTGGCTGTGCTACACTAAGGTGCTATTTATCACTCTGTGGCAAGGCTGTCTTTATCTGTGTTACGTGCTTTACGCTGCACTCTTTGATTTTTGTGTTTGTGTTGCTGCGTGGATCTTTCTCTATAGCCTTCTCTTGCAGCAATGTTAAATTATCCTGCAGAGGCTTACCTAGAATCCACTTGTGATTACTGGCACATTTCCAACCTCTTTTTATGTTTTTCTTTTAAAACTGGGAGCTTGAAGAAATTCCCACATTAGATAATTGGGTCATTTTTCCTGCTCGCTTTTTGCCCTTTGACTAGGGAAGGGGTTACAAAATAGAGAGGGTAAGACCAGCAAAGTGAAAATTTAAGTGAAGATTTGATAACTGAGCTTCTCTTATGGCATCATTGCAAAATAGGAAGACTTCACAAAAAAGTGAAAGGAGCTCTTTGTTTTGTTTCTAAGTCTGTGCACTGTTTGGAGTGAAGAACTGTTGGTCAGTCCTGTATCCTCTGCATGTGAAAGACTATAGAGAGCTGTGTATAGAATTTCCTATTTGGACTAAACACAGTAATCCTATATTAGCTCTGGAGGAACACCCAAGCATATGGCTGAGTCCCTTGTGAAACAGAAATAGCTGATCTCGCAGCTTTCATGCTCACAAGCTTGCTGGCAGTGGAGTTGCAAAGGGTGACTGTAATACTGGAAAGCAGAATTGTCTCTGTGGATGGGCGGAGTTTGGGATTTTCCTTTAAATACCCTTTTTTTCCAGGACATAGGGACAAACAGCTATCATGATGCTCTCCCTGAAAATGAGACTGCTTGTGTTTAGCAGAACCCCTCAGAAACCAGCACCTGGTTAAATGCACGGAGTTGGATACCCACATACTAAAGTGGGTATCTTGTTGGTTGTCTACCATTAACTACCAGCTGTGTTTGAGAAAATATGGTAAAATACATAACAGAACTTGATTCCTGAAACAAAGGTAGTCTTCTGTGCACTATGATTCAGTAGACTGACCTAGGAGGATGTCAAATGATGCCCATTTTGTGAGGCAGAGGAACCGCTTTGTGAGAGCAGGGTGTCTTATGCTGTTCCTTGTCTGTACCTTGGGTGAAGGGATGAGTTTCCATTTTGTTCTCAGGAAATGAGTGTGGGATACACTTTCAGTGGAGAAGATAAAAAGATTATATGTATCCTCTTTGAGTTTGGTTTCTAAGACTCCCTAGAGATGTGGAGCAACCCAGATTCCTTCGTATCTCATCTGCAACTGCTGCTGTTTCTAGGATCTATCTTGGTCTTAGATAAATGCAACAAAAAAATTCAGATTCCATTATCCTCCTCTAAATTGGTCTTTTCTCTACAGGCAACTTGTCCTCTTCACTGTGCCTCCCCTCCCTCCCTTCTGTTACTGCATGCAGTGATTGTTGTTTACTCTTAAAACAAGTGCATGTCTGTTTTCCTGTGACCTGTGGATGTGGTAGGTTATGCATTTAAGCTTATAAATGTGGAGAAGTAACCCTTAAGCCTGCAGCATGGGGCTGCTGGGTTGGCAGGGTTTTATTTAATTTCCTTTTTTTCCTTACACTTGACTCTTCTGGGCAGTAAATCTGGTCATAGGTGCCCTCTTGCTTGGTGTCCTGTAGGAGCTTCCAGAGGCATGGAGCTGCCTGGCTTCAGTTGACTGACCATCCTGATGCTGTCCTGTTAAAGCTCTTGGTTTGCTCCTCGGCTGCTTTGGGTCGAAACCGGCTCACTTCAAACACAGTGCTGATCTTTGTCATGGGCTTGGCAGCCAGTTCCTTCAGCTTCCGGGCGTCAAAACGTGGCTTGTGTAGAAGGATGGGTAAGCGGTGGGGAAGAAAGAAGCTTTCCTCCTTCTGTGGCTTCTCTTCTGCTTGCTGCTTCCTCTCCTTGCTGAGTGCCACCTGGTATAAAATGGCATCCCACATTCTCATGGCTCTTGATTTAACCACCGTGCAGTCTTGCTTGACGACTGCTTGAGCAGTGTCGTCTTTACTCCCTTCTTCCTTCTGTCCCACCTTTTCTGGCTTGGGCTCTGGGAAGTTGGTTGCTTCTGGCTGCACCATCAAGTGCTTCCTGAGGCGCTGCCAGCCACTGGCACTGCTTCTAGGAGGTCTTGCTGCTTCTACTGACAATGGTGCTGGCTCAGCTTTGGGGGGAAGGCTGGTGTTTGGTAAGCTGGGGGTCAGCTGGGGTTCGGTGATGTGTTCTGCCTTGGTGTCTGTGGAGGTGGACCCAGTACCTTCAGCTTGTGCTGGAGTTGCTGTTGCTGGGTGTGCTTGCCTCCAGGGAGTGCTGGATGTTGATGGTTTTGGGATGTCTCCATCTTGCTTGGGTAATTCAGGAGCTGTCTCTGATCTGGATATTTCTGTGTCATTTCTGTGGGTTGTAGGCTTATTGGTGTGCGCATCAGAGGTGCTGGGCTTCTCAGTAGGAGCAGGCTTGGGAGCTTGATCAGGAGCCTCTGTCTCTCTAGCAGGAAGGAGGGGAGGTTCCATCAAGGGGAGAGAGGCCTTGCTGTCATCAAGTGAGGTGGGTGTCTGCTCTGGAGGTGGTTCAGAGTGGCTTGGTTGAGGTGCTGGGAAGCAAGGCTTTTTGTCTTCGTGGCTGACAGTTCCTTGGGTCTGGTTGGGTGTGGGAGTCTTAGCTCTGGGTGGTTTGACACTGTGGAAATAAGTGTTCACCTTGGTGACATAGGTAACCTCTGGTGCCTTTTCTTTACTGGGTGTACTGGAAAGAGGAGTCTGGGGGAAAATGGATACTGAAGGGTTGGATGGAGAGGGAAGGCGGGAGCCCGTGCCTTCAGGCTGCTGTGGAGTCTCAGGAGCTTCCGGCCGGTGTAGCAGGGGCATGGCTGAGGAGGCTGTGAGCTTGACATGTTCAGCAATGCGCCTCTGCTCGGTGACCTTCAGTGTGAAAGGCTTCCCCTTTCGGAATGGGGAGGGGGCACGGTGGTTGATGGGCCTGATGGAGAGGTGTGTTGGCAGGGGTGCAGAGGGGGGTGCTGTAGTTTCAGGGGTCTCTGCTGGGGCAGCGCTCTCAGCACGCTCTTGGTCGGGGCTGGCTTCATTCACAGGCGAAAGGCTGGAGCGGAAGGACTTGCCCTGCTCTGAGGCAAGGACAGCGTTCTTCCTGGCTGCCTTCTTCAGCAGCCGCTGCAGCCGCAGGTTGTCCTTCCCAGGCTTTGGGAGGGTGGGAGGGGGAGAAAGGGGATGGTGGATGGGAACAGGCTGGGTGGAGGATGATACTGTTATCAGCATTGTCATTTCCTGGAAAAAAAAGACCAAGTTTAGAGTTGGTTTAGAGTTGGCTTAGCCCTGGGCTAGATCCTGAACTATTTGTACATAAATCCTCATCTTCCTCTCTCTGAAAGCTGTGAGCATGGAATCAGTATTGTGGGAGAAGAGCATCAGTCTTGGTTTCTTTACTCTCCTTAGGTAACCTCAGCCAGTCTTGAGGGTGGGTGTGGCAGGGCAAGAGGGGTCCTGCAGGGAAGCTGTATTGCCCAACCTGGAGCCCTTCTGCTCTGGGCATTAGCACAAAATATCCAGTGAGAGCTCCTCGGGACCTCAGACGTTCGTGTCTTGGCAAGTTCTAATGGGATTTGGAAGGAAATGTCAAGGGAAACAAAGCGGGTTTGAAATTTTGAAGCTTTGAAACATCTCCAGAGGCACAAACCAGGAATGTTTCATGGCTTTCCAAATTTTGGTTATTAATACTCTGATACAATGTTACATACAACAGAACAGCCATAAACTACATGTGTCATTTGAATCAAAGTCAACATTGGCCTTGATTGATTTCAGCTGGCATGAAGACACCCTGTGAAATGCAGGGCTTCTCAAAAGCTCTGTTTATCAGTGAGGAAGTGTTTTGTCACAGCACTGACTCTGGCTGGTCTCTTCTTGCTGCATGAAGCACAGGGATGCCTTTTTCCTCCTGCGCTCTGTTCAAGATAAAACCAAGTTTTCCTCTTTCCCTTGGGAAGCGTTGCCACTGCCTTGTCTTTATTGCTTGTTCTTGATTGAAGCAGAAGTGGCTTGTGCTCTGGGTCAGGTCTTACCTCCTGTGACAATTGCAGCCCTTTGGCCAACACTGGGCTGCTCTGTGGGGATGCACAGCTGCTTTTCCTGCTCTTTGTCACTGACTCACCACCACCTCCTTTCTGGTGACTGCTGGTCAGGTGAGCACAGTAGAGCTAAGGAGTCTGTGTTGGGGATAGAAAGATAAAACTAGTCTCAGTTTTCCCTTTTCTCTTCCTGAGCAAGCTGGGGAGCACCAAACACTAAGCTTCTGACCTGCAATGACTCTTTGGCAGCCCCAGGAAGGAAATCTGACTCTGTCCTGGCTCTTGCTCAGCACAGAGTTGCTGAGTTTTGCTATGAAATGAGGCATAAATCATTGAGCCCCTTAATCCCTGGTGCTGGATGCAGCTGAACATCCTGAAACAAGGGAAGAGGAGGGCAGGGTGATGTCAGGCTTGCCCAGGGGGACTATTTATTGCATGTGCTGTGCTCAGTTCCTGGTGGCTCCCAGCCTGTGCTGGTTTGTGTGGGTGTGTAGCATGATACCTGCTGTGCAGGAAAGCTATCCTGAATAGCACTCTAAAGTGCAGAGCAGCTATTTGTGCTTGAGTGCCCGGTGCTGGCTGTGGGCTTGCAGTGCTGCTGTCAGCACTGGGCTGGGAAGGTGATCCATACCCAGCAAGAAGGTGGTGTGTATGTGGTTGTGGTTGGGGGGGGAGAAGGATGACTTTTCCTTTTTTTTTCTAAAGGCAGCAGCAAATAAAAGCACTGAAAAGGTGCTATGCAGAGCTCACAAGGTTCGTGGTAAGCCCTCACCATGGTGGATGAGCTGTCCTCCAGAGCAGAGGCTGTGGTGGACAGGGTCTGGGCAGTGTCTAGCAAGCAGTGCACTCAGCACAGG
Organism: Climacteris rufus; assembly: GCA_013398175.1. Lineage (NCBI taxonomy): Eukaryota > Metazoa > Chordata > Aves > Passeriformes > Climacteridae > Climacteris > Climacteris rufus. Next base: position 958,873 of record VZRZ01003773.1, on the reverse strand, counting down.
AAAGACAGGATCTGTTGGAGCAAGTCCCAAGGAGGGCCACAGAAATGATCAGAGGAATGGAACACTTCTATGAGGACAGGCTTGAGAGAGTTAGAGTGGTTCAGCCAAGCATTGGAGCAGACAAGGCTCTGGGGAGACCTTATTGTGGCCTTTTAATGTGTAAAGGGGGCTTGTAAGAAAGATGGGGACAGACGTTTTAGTAGGGCATATTGCCATAGGACAAAGGGTAAAGGTTTTAAACTAAGAGGGTAGATTCAGATGAGATATAAGTAAGAAGTTTTTTAATGATGAATGTGGTGAAACACTGGAACAAGTTTTCCAGAGAGGTGTTGTATGCCCTATGCTTGGAAACATTCAAGGTCAGGCTGGATGGGGGTCTGAGCAGCCTGATTTAGTTTAAGATGTCCCTGCTCATTGCATGGGTGTTGGATTAGATGACCTTTAAAGGTCCCTTTCAACTAAAGGTCCCATTCAGACTGTCCTGCCATTCTGTGATTTACTTTAGCTGTAGGCATGAGAAATCTGCTGTTTTGGTGAGGGGGCTTGGAGGGGATTTGTGCCAGCTGGGAATGACAACTGTTGGGCATTCCCAGTATCTTAGCTTCATGCTTTAGACATAAAACCGGGATTAGGATTTGCTTTGTTCCAAGAGCTACTCTTAGAGGCAGGTCTGCACTGTCCCAAAGAAAGGCTGAGAGCCCGTTCTGTTGTCATTTACCTGCTTTCCTCCCCATACTCACGGATATTTTAGATTCTTCTGGGTCAAAAAACCAAAATGTCTCAATTGGAGGGACACCTATGTACTTTTTTGTGACACTACTCTGTTTGTGTAGGAATTGGTAACTGCTTGTGGGGTTTTTGTGCCTTTTTTTAATCTGCTGAAGGGTGAGCAAATACACACACCTGATGGTAGGATTTATTGTGGAAGGACTTAATCTGCTCCTGTGTAATGTAGTCCCATGGACAGCCTGTACTACAAGATGAGCTATGGTCTAGCAGCACTGGGAAACCAGATTTATAAGGTTGACCTGCTTCAGGCTTGTGTTGGGAATACTAAAGAGGCAGGGCAGTGAACTTCCCAACTACTGATCGGCTCCTTGAGTGTTTTCCTTGTCCTGTGGATTGCTGCACTTGAGAAAGATGCAGTTTTCCACATGAATCAGAGAAGGATCTTACCTTGAATTTGCTTCAAACTGCCAGATGCAGCTGAGGAGGGCACAGGGACTCTTGGAATGGGCAGTTCAGATATGGTGTGTATGCACCAGGAAAATTTTCCCTCTGCTCCCTAAATCAGAGGCTGTATAACCTCAAGATTTGTTGTCCCTTAGAAGACCTGTGCTCTTAAAATCACTCTTATTATCTCAGCATCCCATCTGCCTTGAAACCTGCTGTGCTATGGGTCTTGGAGACCTTATGGATGGTAACTTCCATGGCATGTGACTGTATTGGAATCTGTGCGCTTGACTAGTGAAGCAGCAAGATGCTAAGAGACAGCAGAAGGAAATCAGCTCTTAAATTATTTGTCTTCCCCCTCATGCCTGGCTTTCTTTTGAGTCTCCTTCAGAGCTTTGTGTGCTCAGGAGAAATTCTGCAACAAGAAAGATGTCTTTCCCCTTTCCACCTAATGAAGCATAAGTAAATGGACAGACAGACTTGCTTTATTGCCAGTGGAAAGGCTGGAGCTGAAAACTCAGGGAGGACAAGGGAAGTACTGCCTGAGATACTTGTGTGAGTTTGTGATAAGGTAGAAGGAAATTAAGCTAGAAGTCAAGAGGGTTTCAAAGGGTTAAGTTCCCCTGCTGCTGGTTGAATGCCCATGGGTGGCTGGGTGCTCACCCACTCTGGTATCCCAACTGTTCTCCTGACTTGGCTCCATTTGCAATCAGCCCCAAATCAGGAGTAGTGGGGAGAGTGTCAGCATGCAAGAGTAATTTATCAAGTGATGGAAAAGTAATTTGTGTGCCGGAGTCCCTTGGCTGCACCAGCTGTCGTGCGTGGAGCAGATGGAGAGCTGCTGCAGGAACCCAACACCGCTGCAGATGGTCCCAAGCAGAGCTGCGGCTGCCAGGGGCTATAGGAACACACTCCCTGCTTTAGTGGCGTTCTTGGACTTGGGAGGAAACCTGCTAATCTCCTTCTTGGGGTGGGAGACAGCTTGGCAGGAGTGCAGCTGTGACCTCTGCTGGGTGTGCAGCCCTTGGCATCTCCTCTGCCATGAGCATGGACGTTCCCTGCGTGGTTCACTTGCGCTGAAGCCTTGTGGGTTGAGTCACAGGGCTTTGTGAAAATGGGTGGGAGAAACCCACCTGTAATTGCTAGAGAAGATGCAGCCTCTCTACAGCGCAGGTTATTGCTCGTGAGAGGCCAAATGGTGTCCATAACCTTGTTTTTTTCTTGTCTTGCAGCTGAGCTTGGTCCTGGCTTGATGCAACCCTCCATGCCACTATTTTTTCTGCTCCACAGAAGATAATTGAAGGATGTTTCTCTTCTCGTGACTGATTTCAGTCTGCTTTGGGTACAGCCTGACTCCTCTTGGGGTTTGAGCAATACCCCACACTGCCTCCAGATGGATGAAAGGAACTAGATCAGCTGGCAAAACCCATCCCTGTCTCAACTTTCTGTGTGACTCTGGCTTTATTTTTAATGTCTCTGCTATGGAGATGAGAGGCTGTGGCTCTGTTTCCTCTTTTCTTAAGTGTTGGAAGAGAGGGATCTGCTGCCCTGCTGAGCAGGCAAGGCTTTTGCTTTGTGATTAAGAATTTCTTTTGTGCTCTTGGTGGCTTGGGTGGTGGCAGAGAGGGAGCTCAACAGAAACCTGGTAGGAGAAGCTGTGTTTGAAAGGAGGGCAATGGGCAGGTCCTGAGCGTGAGGAGAGTGAAAGTACCACTTGTCACCCTGTTAGTGCCGGCTGTGGGTAGAGTCTTCCCCTGTTTACAATGCAGCCTCTGTCTCTCTGCAACATCTGCCTTGAGGGACTTCCATCCTCTGTGTACATCAAATTGCGTTCAACTTAGTCCTGTTTTTTCTTTAGTTCCCAGATCATCCTTTAATCACAGTTATGTGCCCATGCCAAAATGTTCCTGCCACTTTTCCGCTTCAGCACTAGCAGCTTTGTTTCAAATAGCTGCTGCCTTCCTCTATCCATCTAAAATGGATTGGAGGTCTCCTTTCCCAGGTGAGGAGTGCTGACCACTGGTATTATCTCCCTTCTCTGGGAAAGTGGTTTGCTTATTCTCTAACCTGTGGGCTTCAGTGCCAGTGACTGAAATGCTTCTAAAAGTCAGATGTGGTGGCACACTGATAACCTGCCAGCTATGTTCCTGAAGATGAGCAGGATATCTGGGAAATGGCTGCTGCTCTTATGCTGGAAGCTGTCTTGGTGAAAGGGCATCCAAGTGAATTGTTTGTGGAGGCCAAGACTTGCTGTGAACTTGGGGAAACTGAGTCCCTAAAAAGTGGCATTTCTGGCCTTGGGCCTGAAGTCTGCAAATTAGCTCCTAGGGCTGTTTCTAAACTCTCCCATGTCTTCATGTTTCATGGTGTTAAGATGTCCCCCATCCCCTCTTTAAAGTCTTACTCCTACCCTCTTCCCATGTCAAGATAATTTTGCAACTGGTTTCTACCCTCCTAGAGGGGAGGGAAGCTTGTCTCTCCTCCTGCATCAGTGTGCTTTCTGCTTAAAATTTTCTGCCTCCTGGTTTTTCTTTTTTTTTGTAAGCATTTAATAAAATTTGAAGATCATGTTGTAATGATGGCAACTCTGAGAATTTTGTTCATGTAGTAGTGTCTGTAGCAAAGCTGCTTTTCCAAGACTTCGCAGCTCTCTGCTTGAGTGTAAGGTGGGGACATCAGGCTCAGTGATAAGATGAAAAGGACTTTGACATATGCAGGAAAAGGGTACCTTTCTGTGTACCTGCCCCATTTAGATCCTTGTTATTTTGCTGCATTTTTCACTGGGGGTAATTGACTGTAAAAGGGGAAGGAGTGGTGTTTGGGTGAGGGATGGAGCAGCATACAGAGACTTGCTGGGGTGTGATCAGCTAGGAGAAGCACAGAGCTTAGCTCCCCAGGTGATAGACCTGAGCAACATCACAGGCTTCAACCAAAATCACTGGTGATTGTTGGCTATAAAAAGATTTAAAAAATCCAGCTTTGATAAGGTCAGTACAGCTGTCTGTATTGGAACGTAGCACTCTAATGAGCTGATGGCTCTATCTGGAACCATCTACCTTTTTATGGAAAGCCTTTTTATGGAGGTGACCTTCCAAGTAATAACACTTTTATGGTGTAGAGACAATGAAGAGTTTCTGCTATCCTAACACTTTAGGAAAGTTACAGGTAAGGAAGAGGAAAGTTCTGATACCACTTCTTGCTTCTATCTTTCTGCTGATTGGTACACTTGTTGTCTTCATCCTCTGCTTCAGCTACTGGAGGTAAGAATTCAGGAAGTCTGTGTTCTTTGGAACACTGAGAGCATGGATGCCACCTGGCCCCATTTTCCTCCCTTCAGCCCTTCCTTTTGTTATGTTGGGAGTTTCAAGCGAGGCTGGAGCAGTAGCAGTGTGGAAACAGCACTGCTTTGCCTTTGCATGGGTGCAAACTGGTTCCACTGATTTTTCAATTCTGTTCTGTAGTTGGCTGGTGGAAATGATGACTGAGAACTTTGGTAGTTACTATTCCTGTGCCCTGCCAGTTTGGAGAGGCCAGACAAGGTCCCAAAGGCTGTTAGTGTGAGATTCCTTCTCTGAGGAGGGTTAATTTGCAGAGTATATTTTCTCAACTGAAAGCCTACAGGGATCTAGATGTGGTTTCAATAAACAACTGCTGTAATTCAGGTCCTGGTCACAGCAGAGAAGTGAGCAGGTTATGGGAGACCAGAGCTCTCTAGTGGTGGTCAGGAACCAGGGAAAGAACTGGCTTGGAGCAGATGTGTGCAGCTCTTTATGAGGTACTTATATCTGCCAGGGGAAATGTTTCCACAGTTAAATTAACTTTATAATGTCCTGTTTCTCCTCCCAAAGTAACATGGTGTGCACATGGTAGTGGGAGTGGCAGTGGGGTTAGCAGAATGGTGAAACCTCCCCCTACCTCCCCTCCAATAAAAAAGGGTTGCTGCAGCCCAGATAGGCTGGGAGTGCAACTTGGGCAATGCTAAGAGGGGATGAGAAGCGGTTGGGGGCTCATCTCTTCCCTCAGCAGTAGACTGTAGGGACTTGTGGCTGATTTTGTGAGTGAAGGAGAGCAGGCTGGTGCCACTCTACAGAAGTCTGGTCTGGTCTTAGTGACTGACTGCTCCGTATCATTCCTCTGTTCATTCTTCACAGCACTGGCATTTCAGAGGCTTTTGCCATGAGAGCTTAGCTCCATCTTCTCCTTGGACTGCTGCATTTTGAGCATAACAAGGACAAACTGAGGCACTGAGTGAGTGTTTCTTGCAGGATTAAGCTTACCCTCAAAGCCTGGTGGAGAAGAGTGAGGCTTTCCTGGTCCCTATATCTGCTGGCTGCCTGAATCCCCTGTGCTGCTACGCTATCCCAAATTACCATCCCCTTGGCAGGCTGGCAGTGCCCAAAGAGAGGGGCTGGAATCGCTATGTGTTTTCTGAGTGCTCTGACCCTGAGGCACACCTCAAGGTGTTCCTTCACTACCAGTTCTGGTTTACCCATCTTGTCTGGATTATGCAGCAGGGGAAAGTCCTTTTGTGCAGCATCTGCTCTGAAATAAATCTGTGGGATCTCCAGGAATACTGAGATGTGCTGCTTGTCTTTCTGTGGCAGGCTTCACGGCTGCCTTTTTTCCCACAAGGGTTTAACAGAGGATTCTACTGAGTATATGGAAGATGGGATTGAAAAAAATGGTCCATGACCATCATGATGCCTGTTTCCTGCAGGCCATAAAACACCATTATTTAAACTTGGGGGAAAACTTAGGTAATGGAAAACTCAAGTCTGTTTTGAATGTTATGTCTTTATGTAGCACTTATTCTGCCTGGAGACTGCTGCTGGACTTCATCTAGGTCTCTTTCCAGGTATAAAATAATTATAAGCTCATTTTTATGTCCATCCTAATGTATATGTGAGCTTGGTAATTAAGAGATCTGTGCTCAACCCATGCATGCAACTCTGCACTGGGCCTCCAGTGAGGTAATGGACACAAGAGTCTAGAGTTTCCAGAAGACTTTGTTCCTTGAAATGTGTCTGTAGCTTCTGCTCTTTGAAGGAAAGGTCAGCCTTGGAGACACCTGAGCCTGAATGTCAGAGCTTTGCCTCCTGCCACCACTACCTTTGGAAGGAAAATAAACAAGCTCAAAGAGCAGGGTGGCTATAAATACTGAAGTGGCAGCTGATATGCTGCTGAACAAGGTTCTGAGGTTGGTCTGTTGGTAACTTTTGCCAGCTCAAGACACTTCTCCTGATGCTGCATTATATATATATACCCACACACATATATATCTGTATATAAGGAGGTAAAGATAAAGAATAGATCTCACACTGACAAGAAGTGCAATTGGAGCTAGCATTTACTTCAGAAATTATAGATCCATTGCAAGGATCCTGATGATGAGACAGACCACAGACAATTTCTCTGTGGTTTTTGCATTGAGTCCCGAGGGTTTTGGTTGCAGTGGAATGGTTTGATTTGGATCACAAATTTTCAGAAAGGTGTTTCATCTTTTCCTAATAACTCTAAGAAATAATGCTTTAGCGATACTAAAGACAGACATTAAATAAATAGAAAAAAGCATCATGGACTTGGGGCTTTTGAGAATGATGGGATGAATGGGAGAGGTTGAAGAAAAGTGAGGGGCAGATATCATTGGGATTTATGTAAGTAAGCACTTTAAGGCATTAAAACAGCAAAGTGCAAGTATGATTATTCAATCAGAGGTGCTTGGGTAAGTGGGTGGGTAGGTCCTTCCCAAGGTAATGGAGTGACTGTGAGTGGTTACTGTGAGCAACCTTGACTGGTCTCTTGCCTTGCTCACTTTCTCTGGGGACACCACAAAAGAGCAGCTTCAGGCACTGGTCCTGAGTCCCATCCTATTGCTTAGTCATCATCTGCACTCTCAGACCATCTCATCCATTTAGGTGTAAGTAGCATGAGGATGAGACCCAGACTATGCCTTGAATGGTCAAGCCTGATCCCTTATCTTTGGAGAAGCATCTAACCTAGATCTAGGGTGTCAAGCGAGGATCTCCTGAATCCCACCTGTGCCTTGGTTGTAAAAAGCAGATGCAGCAAAGACATGTCCCAAAGCAAACAAATGAATGATGGTGGAACAGTCTGCCACAAAAATCAGAAACAACATTAACTGGAAAAACAAAAAGAAATGCACTACTTACTGATGTGTAATTTTTTTCCATCTGAAATTATTTGCATGTTGGATGCATCATGTTACTCAGTCCCGTTCACCAAATTAACAGGTGCCTGTTCCTTTGAGATCGTGTAAGGTGCTGGTCTCTTGTGAGTTTTAGAGCCCTGTAGGTAAGTTCAAAACATCAGATGGAAAAGAGTATTTATGGTGGCCAGTAAGTACAAGAGGTTTCTCAAAAATAAATAAAGGCACTTTTTAAAAGCATGAAAATTCCATCACCTAAAATTAGCGTGAAGACAGGCTATCGAGTAACACCGTTGCATGCTCCCAGCTTTGGCCCTGCAAAGTTCAGCATCTAAAGTACCAGAGAGGTGAAGGGCAGAGGATGGTGATGCTGCCAGGACAGCTATTCTAGCAGAGTTAGCTCCAGGCAATGAAACCAGTTGGAGGCTTTTCAAGTTGGCTGGTAAGATTTACTGTTTTGCAAAAGTCAGGGTTGCAAAATGCAAATGTGAAGCTGTGCTTTGATTGTTACCTTCCTGTGAGAGGAAGAACACAAATTCTGTCTCTGCCTGTTACTGCTGAGGGACGTGCTGTGTGCAGAAGATGCAAGTGCAGAAAATGCTGCATTGGGAGCAGAGGGGGTTTGGAGTTGATTGGTGAATTTTGGTTGGGGGGTTTCTGTGCGGTTTGACTCAAAGATCTGGGTTAAGGCTGCATAAGAGAGCTGGTAAGGAGGCACCAATGCCTCTGTTCTGGGCTACCTGTGAGCCACCCAGACACCAGACAGGTATTTACTGCCTCTTGGCCTCGGGGCGTTTCATCCCTTTTTCCAGCTGACTTCCCAGGTTCTGCCCTTTCACAGCCTTTCGGGAGCCTCTGAGTGCGGATGCCATGGCAGCTGGGAGGTTAAACATGAACACAGGAAAATGGGGGCACATGAGAGCAGTTTTTTGGAGGTCTAAAAGTATCTTTACACCCAGGTTAAGCTTGACCTGGCTTTTGAAATGCTGGTAAGCTATGTGGAAAAGCCAGCCCTGAAATTCTTGCTGGCTCTCCCTACTACGTGTTGTTCATTGACCCCTCTCTAATCTGACTTTCATGGATCAAGGTAGCAAAGCATTTCCTGCATCCATCAGGGCTATGGCACATCTGATGAGGCTGTTTCTCAGGGAGGGATGTATATTTCTCAGGATGTTTTGGGATAAGTGTTGGAGGTGAGCTCTCCATTTGCCTTCTCCCCCTCTGCCTCCCTGATGACTGAGATCACTCCTGGCTCTGCAGGACACGCTGCTCCTTAGTGCAGTGCAGGCCTGTGGAAGGATTCGGGATAGGTGCTCGATCCTTTATGCAAATACCCTAATGCAATTAATTCTCCTTTGATAACTTCAATGTCTCAAAACTGCCCTTATCTTTTAGGAGCACTAGTGACTTTGTGTGTCTTCAACACTGAAAATGTTGCTGGAAAAAACCTCCAGACAATGACAACCAGAGCCAACCCAAGTGGAAACTTAGGAAAATAACTTTCCCCACATTATGAATTCGAGTATTTCAATCGATTTTCGAAATGCCCAAGGACACATTGTACCCTGCTCTGCCACTGTCACCACCAAAACCACACCATTCTAATGCATGTATTTGCAGCATGCACTGTATGAATGATGCAGAGGGCTGGCTTGTGTTTGCACATGCTGAAGTGTTCAGATCCCTTTCTGTTATGCAAAGATGTAGAGTTTCTGCTCTTGCAGGCTAAGAGGAGATATGACGGTCAGATTTCCCTAACAACTAAATAAAAGGGATGACACACTGAAGTCCTCCATGGAAGTTTTGGTTGACTCCCTCCCACCAGATGCAAGGAGAACAGCAGTACCAGGAAGGTGAATGGAGGCGTATACAGGTAACTTGGTCATTAATAAGAGAATGCTTGTTTGTTGCCTTTTATTATTCTCCTTTTTATGCCTCTGACCTTTTGAAATTTCATGAAGCCACCACCAGGAGAAGGTGTTGTCACCCTGAGGTTCCTCAGCCACCTTCCAAGATTCAGGTAGGTAAACCCACAACTTGGCAACTGTTTGCTCTTCTTTGTATCTGAGAGACTGCTGCAAGAGGCGTGTCACTGTGAATGGCAAACACTGCACCAGGTCACTTCTGGGGAAAGGACAGACAACCAAGGACAGAGATCCTGACCACAAGTGCCAAGTGGATGGTATTAGGGGAGCCAGGGAGGAAAGATGGTCTTTGCTCGACCCATTTGGGTTATTTCAGATTCCTCAGGATCGCATTATCACCAGTGAAATAACAGTGGTCTGCTGATCCTTAGAGGAGCTGGTTATAAAGGTTAAGGCTATTCTGATCTCTTCTTGACTGGCTGCATAAAACAGGTCATTGGATTTTGCCCAGGAACAGAAAATAATTAATTATATATATATTCTGTTCTTTCTCTGAATGTACTTACTTAACCACTATCTGATCTGTCTTTTTATTGACAGCTACTTCAATTAACTTGGAAAGAGTGTTCAATGAACACAGGGCATCTTCTCTAACCTTGAACTGCTGATTAAACCCCACTGCAGAATCCTTTTCTCTGGGGTGGGATAAAGAGAAGAAAGGGTATGGGGGAAATGGATAAAAATTTTCTATGCTTTCTTAACTGGCTTTTGTGATTCCCGTTTCCCTTCCGCCCTGAATCATGGTAAAAGGTTTATAACTGAGTGTCACAAAACAGAAAAACACATCCCCACACTTTCTCAGCTTCATCAACACGTTTTTCTGGCTACTTTAAATTATTTCAAGGCTGATGTCTGCATAAACAGACAAACATGCCAAAACCAACATATCTGTATTATGCAAAAGAAAAAAAAATGTTGGTTTTTAAAGCATTCAAACAGGACTTTGGAGAGGGAGGGGTATAAAGAAACATTCAGACTGTGAATGGTAAAACAACTCAAGTAAAACACATTTTCTTCGTAAGTAAATTCACTTTGGATAGCTTAACCATTTTTAAACGACAGAAGGTGTCAGTGAAAGTTCCTCTGTAGCTCCACCATGAAGGTGTAAATGCCGAGTTATGGCCAAGTTTGGGTGAGGAAGGACCTCAGGAGCTAGTCTTGCCCAACTTGTGGGCCAAAGCAAAGTCTGCTTTGGAATTAGATCCATTTGTTCAGTGTAGGAGAGTAACTGGTAGATTGGGATAAGTATTGCTTTATTCCAGAAATTGGATCTCTCCTAGGTTGTGAAAGTGTACCAGTTTTATGGGAATGATGTAGCTGATTTTATTTACAAACTCTGTAGTCTTTAGTGAATGTGTAGGATTTCAAACTTTCAGGGCTATACAGGTTTTTAGATGAAATTTTCCAGTGCTTTTTCAGCTCACTGGCTGAGTATTAGCCAGCCATAGGAGGCAATGATCCATGAAAATGCTGCCTGCTGACTGGTGTGCAATGAGCACAGGGAAAGGGTATTAGAAAAACAACCAAATGCAAACAAAACACACACAAGCATTTAACCAAAGTGCCCATCTTTATGCAGTCTGTAAAATTACCAGGGCTAATGTGTGTGCACTGTATGTAAAGGCATCTCCCCTGAGTGCAGTGGCTGCTGCAATAGGTCAACTAAAAGCCAGAAAAGATGAGAAGGACTGATTACAGCTTCACTGCAAGTGGCTCTGCAAGGCAATAAATTCCTGTGGCCCATCTCAAACAGCCAGGCTGGGTGTTCCTACTTAATGAGAAGAAATGTGACATGGGGCTAGGCTACCTTGTGGAAACTTGTCTAGATCTCTGCCCCAGCCTCTAGTTCCTGTTCAAGGAGGGGCACTGATTTTCTGTGTCCACTCCCAGGTGGAGTCTGTCACAGTAAAAGCATGCCAGGCTCTGGCTTGAGATCAGCAGATCAATGGACTTTTTGTGGGTAGAGGCCCTGGTTCATGTCTGTGACCTGCATGTGTGCTCTTTGACCTTGGTACTGTGTCCTACCCTGGCAGCTGGTGAGAGGGAGGGGCTTCTCCCATGCTTGCTGCACCCTCCCCTAACAAAACTGGGTAGCTTTTGGTAGCCATGCAGGCACAGCTGGGATCATCTCTCCCTCATCTGGTCCCTGTGATGAGTAGGGAGTATGAGGTACTTGGTGGTGTTTGCTCACTCTCTAGGCTGGCATGGCTGCACTGTGGCAGCTCAAAGGCAAGTCCCAGTAAGCTTGGTGCTGATGCAGGGAGAACAGGTGATGTCAAGACAGCACGAAATATATATCCTAGAGTAGGAGGATCTACAGTAACAAGAGGCAAAGCTGATGCTGAAGATGTGGCAGGTTGTGAGTGAAAGTACTGTGAGATGCAATCAAAAGGTGAAATGAGGACTTGACAGAGAATGTGTGAAAAGCACAGGGAATGCAGGTAAGGCATGAAACAGATGTTGGAGAGGGTTATAGTGATGTGCCAAAGTGGAGAGACCCATGAAGGAAGAAAGGACAAACATAAATTGGGCTGTGGGGAGTGAGCCTTGGTTGTGAACCAGGTGACAGCAGATAAAATACAAGATGTGTGCATCAGACAAGCCCTCTTTCCAGAGGGATGGAGATGGTATCCTCAGCCCTATGGTTCCATAAGAGGGAACCAGATCATGCTGGGACTGGAAACAAGATGTGTGATGTGGACATGAGCAATCCAACAGAGGCAGCCAATATGATGCACAGGTGTCCTTTGGGACAGTACTAAGCAGGAAGACCAGGCTCACAGGGGGTGGTGATGGGAAGACAGAGCATGGACATGACACATGATGTAAAGATGGATATTGTCTGGAGCAATTGCCTGAGATGTCCAGTGAGGAACTGAGCTGAGAGCAGGAAATGAGAGGATACTGCAGGCAGTAATGTTTGCATCTCATCTATTTGAAAATAGAGTTGTGGCAGAGAGAAGTCTGGTTACCTGTCCCTTCCATTGCTTGTGTCGACCTCACATCTGTCAAGAGGCCTAGAGTGAAATCTGAGTGATGTGGAGCACTCCCCTGCCAGTGTGCACAAGCAGCACCACTCTGGTGGAGACTGTGCAACCTTGCAAGATGCTCACGCTGCTCCTGCCAAATGGCTGGCAGCAGATAAGCCCATGGGAGTGTTCAGGCCCACAGCTGCTGAGAACCACCCTGCTGTAAGCCCAGGCTTCACATGCACTTGCACATGCACTCTTTAACTGGTTGATTCAGACCTTGGTGTGGCAGGCCTGAGTTGCAATATCCCCTCGGCACCCTCGGCAACAGGGACAGTCTATAGCTGGCAGGCAGGCACGGGAGGCTGGTGAATGCCACTGCCGAGCTGTGCCCACTGCAAACATGAAAGGAGAAACAGCTGGGAGCCTCTCTCCTCCCTTATGGGCCCACTCTGCTGCTAGTTTGGGTAAATATGGTATTTCTTGGAGATGTGCCCAGCTGGTGGAGCACTTGAGGAAAATGAGCCAGTGGAAGAGAGCAAAAAGGCTGCATGGTTCCGAAAGCACAGCGTGAAAGCCGGTTTGCTGTGTTAGTGCTGGGCAGGGGGAACAGAGGTGATGATACCAGGTCTGGCCGCGTGTTCGCATGCAGCTGCTGCTCTCCTCAGCAGCACGGGGTGCCCACCCCCTCTCCCCTACCTGGCAAACTCCCACATGGAGCCAGGGTATATCCATCCATGAGGATGGATACACTGCTCCCCTCCCACCCAACAAGTAGCAAAAGCAGTGGCTGGAGGGAGGTGAGGGGATAAGCTGCTGGGCAGTTGGAGAAGGCAAGCTGGAGAGGAGATTTTAGCTCATGCATGTTACCTGGTGACTGGGAGGCTGCAGCACTGTGCTCCCACTCCACGGCTTTAAAAACTTGCCTCTACATCCTTGGTTGGGGACCCTTTCTTGCAAGCAGCAGGGAAAGAGTGGGCAGGAATCAATCTGTGACCTGAGCCAAAAATATCACTGACCCCACAGCTCCTGAAGTTCTTCTCTGCTCCTACAGGCGGGGAGGAAGGGGGTGCTGGAGCTGCCAGGCACACAGGAGGGCACACGCTGTGTTGCTGGGGAGAGCCCTGCCAAGGGGAGAGGGGTGGGAGGGAGGAGATGGGAAGCTGAAGCCTGTGAGATTTAGTGAAATGGAAACCACGAACCGGAGGGTTGTGTGAGGCACTGCAATCCTCTGCTGGAATAGCCATGCAACTGTGGACAGTGCTCCGGCAGTAAAACCACTCCAGGCACTTAGAGAATACTAGGTGGAGTCCAGCCATCTGGGGTTCGCCCTCTCTAAGAAGTCTTTACTTACATAATGTTTTCATATCATGCTAAGAAAGGCTACCAAGCTCCTTTGCTGCGTTCCTGCTCTCTCTTACTTTTGTTCCAGGTCCCCTCAAGCCCTGGTGTGTGGCAAAGCCCCGCCAGTCTCAGTGAGAGGTGGGTGTGCTACACTCACTCACAGACACACACAGACAACATGTGTGCCAAGTGTCTCTGCTTTCTCACGTGCCTGTGACTGCTGGTTTCAAAGAGCTTTGGACGCGGAAGATCCACAGGCCTTCCCCAGGCTCTGGCCCTGCAGCACAGCTGAAAGCATTTGCATGTGGAGGGGCAGCTGGGAAGAGCCCCTGCCCAGAGGGGAGAGTGGAGGTTGCTGCTGTGTGTTGAGACTGTGAGATCCAGGGTGCCACAACGGGGTTTTAAGCAGTGATCATGCACCATGGAGCTATGGGGGCCCCCCAATTTGTTTCTGAGGTGCCTTTGCCTCAGATACCCCTCTTTGAGCTCTGCTGGCCTGTTGGGTTGTAAATATAGAAACATAAGCCCTGGAGGTTTTTTCTCCAAACATGTCCCTCCCATCTTAGCATCATCTGTGCCATTCCTCCAGCTGCTCCTATACATGGTATGACCTTTTTTCCCCCCCCTTCCTTTGCTTCCCCCTCTATCTCATCCCCCTCCCTGCCCCATCCCTGCTCCCTTCCCTTTCCTGCCCGGTGCAGGGAGTCTGGGGCCAATCGGATCTTCCAGACGATCAAATGTCACTATAAGTTGAGAGCTGCATCACCCTGGGACGCTTGCAGATCCCAGCCTGCCCGTCCCCTCTGACAGGGAGCTTGGTGCTTCTCTCCACTCCTCCCAGGTAAGTGGGATCCCTGGCAAGGGGTGCTGCTGGGAGATAACACTGCAGAAGGAATGAGCCTTGGTTTGAATGGAGAAACATCAGGGGAGGGTTGGGGTCCACAGGATCTGGGATCTGACATAGGATTCCTGGGAAAAGGCAGTTCTGTTCCTGGCTATAGTTGGGCATTTCACAAGTCTCATGGCACCCACAGAGACTTGGGTGCTCTGAACTCCCAAGGATTAGTAGTGGTAGAATAGACCTTTCCAAAACCAAAAACGTGGGGCTGGAAATTGTCTTCTTTGGGGCACTCAGGGAAAACTCCCTCCAGCAGCAGAAGGAAAGTGCTGACCTTCCCTCCCCTGCCACCCGGAGAAAGGGATGGCGGAGGCAGGAGGTATGAAGGGCAGGACCATCAAGGAGCTGCTGGCAGGTGAGGAGGGCTGTGGGCATAGAGGGAGATCTGAGGAAAATAAATGTGGTCATGGCAAACTGCCCTCTCCTACAGGAAAGAAGAAAATTGTGAGTTAATCACCTGCACTGGGTGGTCAGGCTGGGGAAGTGAAGGCATTTGAAGTCATAAATACAGGGAGCATCTGATCACCACTCTGAACTTAACTCCCTTCTGCCACTCTGCGCACACAGGGAATTTCTTTCACAAATTTCTTATTTTGTGTGGGAGGGGAAATTTTCTATGACCACATTTATGTTTCTTGGATCAGTTTCTTGCTTTCAGATGGTGGGTATCCTACAAAGGCAGGAGGGAGACCAGCACAAGTGACTCTGGTGTCAGCAATTTGGGTGGGAGCTGTGCCACTGGTGTGGAGGAGCTCCAGTGAGGCTGTAGGTGATTGCCAGGGCAGGCAGCCATCCCTCAGGGGTGCAAGACCCAGAGACACGATGGAGTCACCCTCCCTGGAGATGTGCAAGAGGTGATATGGCTGAATGGTTCAGGAGTTACAGTGGTAGTGCGGAGTGGATGGTTGGAGTGGACGGTCTCATAGGTCTGCTCCATCCTTGATGATTCTAGGACTGGGGCAAGGTGGGGCATACAAGCTAAACAAGGCTGGTGGCTTTTTGTCCTCTGTCTCAGCCTTGTTATTCCTAGAAAATCCCATGCAGGGATCAGACAGATCATACCACTCTGAAGACAAGGATAAAGGGTACATTTTGGGACAGGGAATTGCACTTTTGCTGTGTGTCAGTGGACCCTGCAGCAGTGCTTGGGTCTTGCTACCCTGTTTCAGCATTAGAGAGAAGTATATGCCTATATTTATACGTTTGCTGGCTATATTATATGTAATACTCATATATTTTGATATAATGAGTATGTAAATTGAAAAAATCCATGCAGTGGGTTTGCAGCAGCTCCTGCTGGGAAGGAGTGGCCATGTCATGGTTGGTGGATTATACCCCTAGTCCTTGCCTGATAGCTGTCATTGCCAGGTTCCACTGCCCATGCATGGCCACTTCTGTCCTGCCCCTTTCCATACGGCTCTGGCCACCTTGCCTACCTTGTATGGCCTGGCTGGGGAGGGGATGATTGATGGCTGGGTTATTTCCAGGGATGGCCTGGAGGTGCAAGGCAGCCCGTTCCCCCTCCCAGATGCATTCTCAGCTGCTAAGAGGCTTCTTGGGATGTGCTGGCTCTGCTCTTTCAGCCGGAGCCAGGAGCATTTGGGGCCAAAAGGGATATGGTATTCCTGCCCACCTGGGGCTGAGGATTGGTGTATTTGTCCTTCCAGTGCCCTGCTTGGCTTGGACAAAATGCAGAAAATAACCTTCGTTTTCACCTTTAAGGGGTGGGAGCAGGCAGGAAGTTTTCTGTCTGGTGAAACTTTCCCATGTGCTTTGATTTCCTTCCAAAGGGTGGGCAGTATTAACTAATTGATTTTATTACATCCTTAAACCTCAGTCAAGACCAGAATCCATTTTTCTGCCACTGTACAAACAAAGCCCAATTATTGCCTGAAGGTGCTAACAGCCTTAATCCTGGGCTGCATTTGCTGTGTGTAAAGTAATTTCCACCAAAGGGTAATCCCGAGCCAGCTGGAGACTTTCCATTGCCTTTGGCGAACTTAATCCTAACTGCAAAAAATGCCGCTCTTAACAGATTGCTTTCTTTATTGCCTTTTGGATGTAAATATAGTCCAATTTTGTTGGCTGCTTTGATGACAGAGTTAGCTATGTGGATAGGGCTGGGCATCAAAGAGCCTTTCTTTTCTTGGGTGGCCATAGCTATGACAGTCTGCATTTTGCCCCCGGCTTTAAGGGACCAGATGGCTTTTGAATACCATGAAGTGGACAGGCACCTTGTTCTCATAGCTAAACCTTTTTGCCTTTCCAGCCAGGACAGTGGTAGTCAGCTACCGCCTTAAATGCCAACTCCTCCTGACAGAGTGACCAAACTTGGTTGAACATTTGGCCCTTGCAAAGCTGAAATCTGTGATCCTCCCCTGGATTTTTTTGTCCCCCCCTGCCTTCGCCTGTGGGGTTCCTGCGTCTGGCTCATCTTTGCACAGAGTCTGCCAATGCATTTGTTATTAATTCATTTTATCTGGGGCCAAGAAATCCCCTTAGGGTTGGGGTCTTATGGTGTCAGGGATGCTGGCATTCTAACTCATCTTTTATAGCACACGGACAGATGCCATGCAAAGTCCCATTCGCATTTGCAGTGCTTGGATTAACAAATATGGAAGGGGGTAGGGGAACAGCCAATGTGGCAACCCTCAGCAAGATGTCCTTAGAGCTAAATTGGAGACTAGATGAGCTCATTCCAATAACTGCTAATGGAAAGCCTGATTGCAAAGGCTCCCGTTGACTTCAATTGCCCTGGGAAGAACAGCGTGCGCTGTGCTACGTGCCTGCCCTGCGCTGAGCAGACGCTCGCTCTCTGTGAGCGCACACAGGGTTCTCGAGCTAATTCCTTCTCCAACACTGAGTAGTATTACTCTTCTTCTTCCTGGAATGAGAGATGAGAAGAGTTTAGCCCACAGCTCTTTGAAAGTCCCCTTTCCCCCCCCCCCCCTCTACCTTGGCAAGAAGGAAATCTGCATTTATAAAGGCAGAATCTGTGGGAGGATTGACCATTGCCCTGAGTCTTTACAGATCATGTATTTTGGAAGAGGCCAACAGCTGGGCATTAGGCAGGTTTCCTCCACAGGCTTTTGCCTGAAGAAGCTCTGCTGTCCTGTTGCATAAACCAACATGCTGTCAAGCATTACTACTAATAGCTTGAATAATTTTTGGAGGGTGAAATGAGACTGCTAACATGCTAACTGTGCAGAGAGCAAGTGGAAGTCTTCCTCCTGAAGATTTTATGAAATCTAGATTTAAAAGACAAGAGAAGAGAGACCAGCAGTGTTGCAGAATTCAAGTAATTAACAGAAGAAGCAGTGTGAATTGGTGCAACAGAAAAGCCTTTTGCAAAGGCGAAATTCCTCCCAAACACAAAATTCCCCCCAAATTCCTCCTGCCTCGTGGGACTAGAGTCCCAAAAGTACTCCTTGGGATGGTCGTTGCACTTGAGGGGTGGGCAATCACAGCTACTGAGTTAAAAGAAGCCTTGGGACCAAGAGATCACTGAACCCGAATCTCATGTGTCCTGGCAGTAGATTACCCTCCCATTCAGCACCTCAGGTCAGGTCATAACACAGCTACTGCTGGCACTACTTCCAGGGCAATGCTGAATTTCAGAAAGAGGATAAATGAGGAACTAGAAGAAAAAATGTTGGCTGTTTATCTCTCCTTGCAACATGGGGGTTTTAAATCCTGTTGATGTTAACGTATGGTGCCCAAGGTCATTGCTGGGGAATGGAGAGAATCCCTTATAGGGCAGGGTTGGAGCCTGTGGGATTACTGCCTTTCTCTGAAATAGAAAGCTGCTGAGCTGCAGTTGTTCCTTTTGAACCTAAGTCAGCCCACCTGCTCCTTCAAGACATCTCTCATATATCAGCTGAATAATGAAGTCATGAAAGTCAGGGTTTAGGCCAGCAAGGAGAAATCTGGCATTCTAATTTAAGATCTGCTGCAGATTTGGAGATAATTTTGGGGGGCCCTTCCCCACCTTCTCCCCTGGCCTCAGGACAGCTGATGCTTTTAGGAAAGCCAGAGTGTTGCATTACATAGAAATGGTTCTACCAATGTGAACTGCCTAACCAGGTCTGTGGCTGGTTTTCATCTTAAACTAATAAAAAAATCATTGTTCACTCACTCATCAGTTGTATAAACCAGACACAATTTTGGGTGCTGACAAATAAGTACTTTTCTCTAGGTATAGCCATCATTTCAGCTATTTTTTTGACTCTGACTGATGCTTTGGAGCTGGCATCTTCCCACTTGTGGTAGCATAAAAGAAGGAAAAATTTCTCTGTTCTTGCTGGAGTGATGGGCATGTCAGATGGGTGTGAGAGGATGCCCTGGCCTGTGCCTGTCTCTCTCAGTTCTGAGGATTTTGTAATTTAAAGCTGGGACTAGGCAGACTCTGGGTCTGCCTGTGGGAAGCAGCTGAGTTGATGGGATGTGTCTTTCCAGATGATCTTTTTCTCCTTCCCTCTCCTTGATCTCTGACCTGGCTGGCAAAGATTTGTGCTTCACCCAAAATGTCAGTGTTGGTGGAGAACTGGTTGCTGTGTGGGAAAGCAGGTGCTTGGCTTTTTTCGTCCTCAAATGTCAACCCATCTGTTTCTGCCTTGGTATTTTTTAGGAGGCACCCTCGCTAATCTAACACCTTTTTTCTCTCTCTCCTCCCCCCCGCCTCCCCTCCTTTTTCTCTTTCTCTTTTGTCTAGAAACTCATTGCCAACATGTCTGATACCGAGGAAGTGTAAGTAAAGAGCAAGTTGTGTGTTTGTCAGCTCAGCTTGGCTCCACACAGCAGAACAAGGGCATCCCTGCAGGGAGGAGAGGCTGGGTGCTGCTCTGTGCTCAGCCTGAAGCCCCCTGAGGCAGTGGGGAAAGGAGCATCCTGACTTAAGAGTGTCAAAGTCCCCTCCCTATCCAACACAGGACATCCCCCAAACACCTCCATCCAGCTCAGCCTGCTTTTGGTGGCTGTGGCACTACACCTGGAGGAGAGGGAATAAAATGCACAGTGGAGTGGAAGAGCCACGTTCTGCTCTGGTCTAACAAATCTAAAGTAATATGACCAAATGCAATGGGATCATTTGACATTTATGCATCATTAGGTACAGAGGGGAGGTTTAGGGCAGGCATGGGATCAGAGGAATTGTGGACAGACCTGCAGTGGTCACTTAGTCCTCTCAAGTTCAACTCAACCTGTATCATTCTGTCCAGCTCTTAAAATTTGTTTTCTAAAGATGAATTTTGTCACCTTTTTAGGCAATCCTTAACTAACGTGTCTTGCCTTTAGAATGTGGTCCCAGGGTTGCTATGGGGGCTTGGGTTTCATGCAAGGGGACGGTAGAGCAGGAGAAGCTGGCAAGTGTGGGCAAGGAATGAGAACAGACCACGAGACTGATGTTGTTACAGCCATGGGATAAACATTGAGCAGCATCTGTTTTATGCCAAGTTTTTATTAGACAGCCCAAGGGGTTAGGGAGCCTGGAAGACATCTGGGTTGGTGTGGGCCA
Organism: Climacteris rufus; assembly: GCA_013398175.1. NCBI lineage: Eukaryota > Metazoa > Chordata > Aves > Passeriformes > Climacteridae > Climacteris > Climacteris rufus. Next base: position 938,886 of record VZRZ01003773.1, on the reverse strand, counting down.
TTATCTGCAGGCTGACTTGCCTGGCACGCTGGGACTGAGGGCCACCTTTATCAGCCCCTGTGCTGTGCTTGTGTGTGGGTACCATGTCAGAGCCCTGGGGTGGAGGATTATTCCTGGATATGGATCCATATGCACCTTCAGAATCAGGAACGTTGTTTAAAATAAACCCAAATCCCGTCACTTTACTACTCTTAAAACCAAATATCTCCTGGAAGAGCAGAGAGAATGGGCAAAAGAAGAAACAACAGACTTTAAACAACACTGCATTGGTTTGCTTCAGTGTATGGTTTAAGTCTTGGCAACAGTACAGAGTGGGAGAAATATTTATCTAGTTTCAATATCCTTTTTTCCTCTCTCACAGGGAACAAGGAGAGGGTAAGTCTTACATCTGTTTGTAATTGCTTCTGTGCAAGCCTGCAACATTCACTGGCTGTGCCAGCTGATATGGTTAGATAAACCTGAATTTTCTTTTTTGTGCTTCTGTCTGTCCGACTGTCACCAGCTTGTGGTGTTTTTACACTTCCTGTGGCAGCCTGGCCGTGCTCGTGCTGTGGGCAGCCTGTGGGGTTTCAGCCCCAAATTGATGCCCTGGTGGGAGGGGACACTGCTAGTTTTTGTAAAGGCACTGCCATCTGCTGGTAATTTATTTTGAAGCTTTTGTATGTGTACAATTTTCTGTTTTAAAACATAAATACCCACAATATATATAAGAAAAATGCATAGAAACTTTTCTTATATTCAGAGGCCCACTCTGCTACCTTTTTCCTTCTAATACATGTGTAACCCTGAGTTCTCATTGCCCAAGGAAAAATTCAATACTGTATCACCTTCTTCCCCTTCTTATAACTCCTCTTTTTTATTTTCAAAGTAACTTAATCTGTTATTTTACTTGCTAATTTGCAAGTGGCCTCTCAGAAACCATCTTGCCCGGCATCCCTGTGAGCACAAAGGGCTCTGCCATGGGTAATGTCCTACTGATGTGTCAAGGCTGATGGTTGATTTGTCTGCTTTTTTTTCCCCCTCTCCTATTTCAATGCAGAGGAGTACGAAGAAGAAGGTAACAAAAAAAGCGGAACGTAATTTATCTTTCTTTGATTCTTGGTCCTGCTCTTCCCTTGTCTACACCTCACCCTTCTCTTTGGTGCTTGCTGCTAAAGGCGATCTGAAACACTTGATCAGTAAACCAGTTGGAAACCAAAACATCAGTCAAGCTGGGGCTTGGATGTGCAGAGCCTTCACCTTACAGTGAAATGGAGTATTTGTATGACCTGTTGGGGATGGTGAAAAAGCTGGGGGCTAACTTGCCCATAAATTTGGAACTTTTTAGAGCAGAGCAGAGCCCACAAAACATATCACTGGTGAAATCCTGCCATTCTCATTTTAGCAGTGTCCACAGGCTGAGTTTAAATATTGAATCTGAAAAGAAGAGCAGGTTGTCCAGCTCCTGAGGAGCACCCGACAGGACACTGCTGAGGATAGAAAAGGCAAGGCAGAGAACCAACTGGCAAAGATGAAGTTTTTTACCATGCCTTTAGCTGGCAAAATGTGATTTGACAAGCTGTGAGAGACAGTGCTGATCTGGAAAGATGGAGCATGAAAACTCCTTCTCACCCAAGTGGTTTCACCTTTTGTAGACAGTAGGGAGAAGATTTTGGAGATGTATCACTGTCTTTGCTGGGCACTTTTGACACACTGGCTTCAGTTCAGGCAAGTGTAGCTGCCAATTGTCATCCTTCATTTTCCCAAGGCTTTTGGAACAGAGAGACGGGCCAAACTCTTAGCTTTTCTCTCAGGATCTGCCCTTAGTGTCTAAGGTACCTTCTAAGAGGTTGGAAGAAAAACCATTTACTGGAGGTGGAAGATTTGCACATGGAGGTTATGAGACCAGCTCCGAGACAAAGAGTGAGTTATGGAGCATGATAGTTGTTAGTTAGGGTAGAAATGTCCATTTTGGGGATTTATAGACAGCTGCTTGCCCTTTTTTTTTTTTTTCTTTTCCCTTCCAAGTTGCTGCAACAGGCAAATTCCCATCAGTGCTGGTGGGAATAGTGGTGTAGCTGTGGCCATGTTAAGAGTAGTTCCTGCTATGAGGTCTATTATCCTTAAATCTCTGTTTCTCCTGGCATTGGTTCTGAAGGGATCAAGGGCTCGATGAAAAGAAGAAAATAGAGACACCACATGGGTTGTAGAGCTGCCTTCAGTCATCATCTGTCTCTTTAGTCCTGCATGGAGTGGCAGAGCCAGGAAGGTGAAGGTGTTCTTCATGCTCCATCACTCATGTCTTGTCAAATGTCAAAAGAGCAAGTAAAGGGTGTTGCTCCTACAGAAAAGCCTTCCTTAAAGGAGAAGCGTTTCTTCCCTTTCTTCCCTAACTGTCTACTTTTTGTTTTCAAGTATTTAATGACTGATATGAAATTAATAGGCAGGTGACTTTCAATTTTTTTTTAATCTGCATGACTGACTCCTCTGAGGTGTACCTTCTCACTCCCTACTTTTGCTTGACATCTGTGTTTCTTTCTGAAGTCATCCATTTCTTTTCCATATAACTTTTCTCCATCACTTTCTAACCACCATTTTTCTCCAGGCCTTAGCTCACCCCAACACCAGTTTCTAACAGTTTTCTGTTCTCGTTTTCCTGCTTGCTGTTGCTTCTTGTTCCATGACACTTGCCACCTGAAGCTCAGGAAGAAGGTATGTGACATGGCTTCTGCTTTCTTTCCCTCTCAGTGTGGAGGGAGAATGTGTGTGAAAAAATCCAGAGCAAACGGTTCACACCCAGTGGCCACGACTCAGTCTTGAGCCACAGACATCAATGCAATGATGGACATTGATGTCATTTATTGAGCTGGTAGGAAATTTGGTCTGTTTTTATTTGTTTAAAAAAACAACTCAAAACTTTTATATATATGAAATAAAATGCACCTATATAAAAAAATGTATAGAATATACACACATACATAATTTTATATCTACATATGTGTGTTTATATGCATATAAGTATATAAAAACAAACATATATATATTTGTTTTGTTCTACCTTTTTTACTGAACTCCTTTGCTTATTTTTGGCACAACAGTCACAAAATAACTATTTTAAAGGGAGGGGGGACACCCTGAAAAGTTTAGATTCATCTGGTAAAATTCGGGAATGAATTTGTTTGAAATTTCAAAAGTTGATAAATGTTCGTGGAAATTTTTCACCATTTAAGAAAAATATGTAAAGCAAAAGAAATGAAGCAGTTTTATTTTTGGTTAAAAATTCACCAAAAGTCAGGTTTAGGGTATTTTAGCCAGCTCTAATAAAGAATAACATATTGGATGCCTTTTTATGTGGTTTTCACTTGTGGTCATATTCCCATATTTCAGTAATGTTTATAACCCCATAATGTGCCCATAAAGATGTTATTTTTAATTCTCACTCACCCTGTAATTCCATCATTGTGTATTCTTGCCCATAATGGCGTGGGAGCTCGGCAAACCTCAGGAATGTTTCAGTAATATATTTCTTGTTTTAATTTTCTCTTCCCATTTCTTTTGCCATGTGATGTTTCCCACCCACAGAAGAGGCTCAGGAAGAAGGTATGTGAGGCAGCATCTCAGCCCTGCTTGTTCCTGCAGCAGGACTTGGTGTTGATGTGCACCTCAGTTTTGCAAGGTGGTAGAAGAAAGCAAGAGACAAGAGAAAGATGCTGTGACAAACTATCTGCAGGCTGAGGGCTTTTCTTGTCCCTCCCACAAGTTTCACTGAGGGTACCCCTCATCCTTGGGTATCTCTGCAGACACCTCTGCTCCAGTTTTGGGGAGGCAGCAGCGGGGGAAATGTGGATACCATCCCTTCATCCAAGCCACAACAGGCTCTGAGGCTGATTTTTAGCCTTTGGTGTTTGTGTGCCATGGAATAACTGGGGTCTGGCTAGAAAGGTTTTGATCAGGTGTCACCTGGTTTCTCCTGCGTAGCTTGGCAGATCATTATCAGATGGATTTTGAAGTCAAAATCCATTTGTGGTAAAATATGTGTGTAGCCCTATGTTACATAGTACGTATTCTATAACATGTCATATTATATATAATATATTGTATATATTATAAGCTTATAAGCTGTAATATATCATATTATATATAATATACATAATACTGCAGAATCACAGCTATGTAGGTGCTGGTAAGTAATCCCAGCTGGCTCCCCACGTTGCACACAGCATTGGCAAGGTGGGACAGACAGGGCAGAAGAGGGGCTGGAACAGAAACTCACCCTTTGCACTCCAGAGGTTTGGGATGTGGTGCTCCAGGTACAAGGAGCCAAAGGGTATGTTGGTTCCATATTTGCAAAGCTTTGTGCTATGGGCATATTTTAAATAGGGATAAACCTGTTTATAGAGCCACAATTGACCCACTCTGCACAGTTTGCAGAGTTTTTACAACATCCAGGTCCAGATGGTTTTACATTTCTTGTATCTGTGCATGGTCTGGTCGCCTGTCTCCATCTCATCTTCTCCTCTGTTTCTTTATTTCATACACCCTGTGCTTTTTTTTAGACCCTCTGTTGCATTCACACACTCTTTAGTCTAACTGTTCTCGTTTTCCATCTCATTGCTTTTGCTTCCTGCCACATCCCACCTGATGAAGCTCCTCCGGCAGGTACGTGCCGTCACCTTCTGAACTGCTCCCTGCCAGCTCCTTGGTGGTGGTGGTGGGGATTCAAGGGTGGTGCAAGAGAAGCCCAGTTACCTTGCCTTATTGCTTCTGCTGTCTGTGCTTTCCACCTCACCTCTGAGATGGACTCTGCTGCTGGCTAACACACAGGGAGGGGCTCAGTGCAGTGGTAACCCAGCCTCTCTGCCACCCCTGCCCTGTGCAGAGCTCATCACAAAGCCCATCTGGGCGATGGCAGGGAGTTGTTCCTCTAAAACTGGAACTAGAGAGAAATTTCAGCATATGATATTTGAGCTTACTGTGAGATTTTCCCTCTCTGATATGGTTTTGCCTCTTCCCTTCACATGGTGAAGTTGTTTCGCAGCCATATTAGCCTCAAATTCCTTTTCCTCCTGGCCATTAGCGTGTCCTTTACTGGGACAAAACTTTTCCCTCTGAGCAGAATTTTCAGCCTATGAAAGGTTTTCAGCCTATTTCAGCTCATGTAACAATGTATTTCTCCTAATCTTCCTTTGCATCTTGTCCTGTGGCTCTTCACACCTGAAGAAGCTCATGAGGAAGGTATGTGACATGACTCCTGAATCCCTGTCTTTCAGAGTAAGCTCTGGCTTAGCCAGTAAACCATAAGATGGCAAAAGGAAACAGGAGTTACAAATAGGCATATTAATATAGACTAAAAACTTGCCACCATTTTGTTTTTTTGTACTGTCTTCCTTCATGTTCTGTCTTGACATTGTCGATGTAGTACTAATTGTTGCATGACAAAAAAAAAGCTTGAAAACCGCTGAGAAATGTAAACCTCTTAAAAGGATGAATGTTGAAAAGCCTTCACTCTCAGATTGGTTGGGTCTCCCTAGGAGGCTTACTTTGGACCATTTGGGGTGGGTCTGGCCTCTGTGCAGAAATGCTGATGATTGGCTGACATTCTTACAATAGCCTTTCCACATTTTTCAGCTTAAACCCTGTGGTATAAAAAGAACGGTGATTAATTCGATGCTTTAGCTTTGCAAATGATTAAAGATAGTTTTTTTGCTCATATAATGGAGTTTCTAGGCCATTGTCTTGCAGCAGTACTTGCAGCCATCCAAAACCTGATGGCCCCAGGTTGTAAATCCACTTGGGCAAGCATCAGGGTTGTGAAACATGCTGTTCCTGGCTTTGTGCAGGTTTGCAGGAATGGCTGTATAAGACAGATGTCATCTGATAATGGCCATTTAAATCAGCTTTATGTTTTTAATATCTCAGACCATTTGTACCCTCACTCCCAGAACTGCTTTTCCTATCCATATTCTCAGTCTTTCCCTCCCTCTCCATTTTGCACAAATGAAAAGTTGCTCTTATGTTTCTAATGCTCTCATCTTCTTTTGCATTTTGCTCTGTGACTCTTCCCACACGCTAAAGCTCATGAGGAAGGTATGTGCCATGACTTGTGAATTCCTCTGTTTCTGTCTGGAGCTGTAACTCGTGCAGGAATTCTGGAGGTGGTTGAAGAGGAGACGATGCAAAAATATCCTCTGCACAGTTGCTTTGCTCTTGTAGGATAAGCAGCGTGATGAGCACTAAGTACTAACTGCTGTTTGAAAACAATGCCTGGGGCACAGGCTTGGCACTGCTTAGGTACTCCTCAGCACCTGATGTCTCTAGCCAAGCTATTCCTATGGACACCAGTTGGTACCGGGATAGTGTTCCCAAGACCATTTCCTCCGTGCCGTGCCCCAGGGTTAGGGGTGGGACAGCCATGTCCTGAGGCAATGCTGTGTCCCTCGGTTGGGTGCACCTCTTCCTGCTGTGCCCCTGCCACTGCACAGACACAGAACTCCCTTTTGCAGCAGTGTATGGGGATGTGGGGAGACTCGCACCTGAAGGCACGAGTGTGTCAGCAAGTGACACCGTGTCATACCTAATTTTTACCATTGGGTTAAAGACTGGACCGAGTGGCACCACTTTGGTTGGAGCATATTTGAGAAAAGATATAGTGTGTACTTTTTCCATGACTCTTGGGATGTGTCTGGATCAATGTGCACTACACAAAACCAGGTGTAGCAGGGTTGCATTTTTACTTGCTTTTATAACCGGAATTAAGGTCCAGATTTGGTAAGACAATCTATGTGACTATAAAAGAAAAGGTCATGCTTATTAAAGCATCAGCCTGGCAGCCCAAACCCATTTACCTTTCAATTGCCTTTCTGCCTGCCCCTCTCTTCTTGCCCACCTAGGCTTCCATGGGATGCTTTATCCTGCAGGCTGGAGAGCAGTAACATGCTCATACTTACCCTCCCACATGTGTGTGCAGCCTGACACACCAGTGGTGAAATCCTGGGCACCCAGGAAATCAATGCCAGCTCCTCAGAGCCCATTGATTTCCACAGTGGCTGGGATTTCTATGCACATGAATAAGAGCAGGTTGTCTATGCCCTTTTTGCACATTCAAACCTATGGGTAATGGACTTGCTTTAAATACAGGTAATGTTTTTGTCAACAAAAGTCTACCAATGGCACTTGATTTATAACTTTATGAATATATATGTTAGTTTCTTCTGCATCTTTTATATCCAAACAACCCTTCCCTGCCTCTCCTCAATTTTCTAATTGACATTCATATGTGCTCTCTATTTCTCACTTAATCTTATTAATGGTTTTTATCCCTTTAACCCCCATCCCCACCTTGGCTAAGAAAAGTGTAAGGGTTTTTAATTATCCTCTGTTTCTTGCTCTAATTCTCTTATCTTTCTTTGCATCTCCTTCCCTGCTACTTCCCTTTTAAAGAAGTCCATGAACCAGGTATGTGACTTCTGAATTCCTCTGCGTCAATCTGAAGGGTTATTGTGTGCTGGAAATTCAATTCCACTTGGCAATTTCACAATTGGGTCATACGCTGAATTGGGACAAAATGGAAACTTTTCAACCAACCAAAAAAAAAAAAAGGAAAAAAAGAGGAATGCATTGTTTGACAGCTATTGAAAAGTATGTTTTTTATTTAGTTAAAACATTTTGTTCCAACTTTTTTTTCTCCTCTTTCCTTTATGGAAGATTTCCAACTTTTGAAATGAAAATTCTGTTTTAGATGCTTCTGAAGCATTGCCTTTATAGATAATGTGGGGTATATATAGTGCAATGCAAGAAGAAATCTGGAATGAGAGATTGCCACAAGGCAAAAAGTGAAAAAGTTTTGTTCCAGAGATGTTAATATCTCTGCAACATTTATGGTTGTGAAGTGGTTTCTATTTTTTTAACAAAAATCTTAGCTAAATCTGTGTGAGTTCTGAAATACTGAAATTTAATTGAAATGATGATTTTTGCTGAAAAATTATTACAGTAACTCTAGTATTATACTCAGGAATTCAAAGATGGTGGAAGTAAACATAAAAATCAAATATTAACGATAAAGCATAACTTGCAGCTTCCTCACACCTTTGACCAGGCATAATTTCCTCATCACTCTGTGATGCATAATAATGAGGATAAAGCTAACTGCTGCATGAAAAATGTAGTAACATTTTTGCAGACAAACTTCTCAATGTATAAGCTGTAATAACAGCCACTGACTGGACTCAGAGCCATCCTCACAGTGCGTATGCGAATGCTATAATGTTGATTACCTGGAAAAACAGAAACTGAACTTGCAGTGTCGTCGAAACTGTCTCTGAAAATTATTCTGTGCCATTTGGAGTAGCTTTATTAAAGCAGTCACATCTCAGCAGCCTCCCACCCTAGCTATTTCACATTGCTGTCCACAGAGGGAGACCAGCCTCTTAGTTCAGAGCAGATCGATGCTTTTGCCAGGGCTGGAGTGAGGTGAAAGCTATCTGATTGATTTTTACATGACTTAATACTTCAACATTCATCCCTTCACTGCTTCTCATATCTCTCCTGTTCTCATCGCTTCTTGTTTCACATCCTTCTCTTCTCCTTTTAACCATATTCATTCTTGTCTGTTAATCTGCACCTAAGGTTTTCCTGACTTTGATTTGCACGAGCTAAAGGTCATTGTTTCCATCACAGCTGCTTTGCCTGCCTCTGTACCTCTTTTCTTTATTGAACTGCTACTCACTATTGAGTGTTGGTCTCTATCACTGACAGATGTATGAGCTTGACATTTGTGCAAAACACAAGGTATTGACATCATATGAAAAACAATAAAGCTGTAACTACAGCCTCCCCATGCTTTCTTTTCCCTCTGTAACATAAAGCACAACAAATCCCAATAACAATGTAAATATAACAAGCTTAACAAAAAACTTTCATGGCAGAAGGAGACTGTCCCAGCTTTTCATATAACTGCATGGTTATTTAATTTCTCTGTTCTTAATGCTGTCTTTGCCCACCACATCTTCTAAGTCACAGCTTTGACCTCCACAAGTGCACAGTTGTTGCTGTTGTGGGATTCTTGCTCTAATTCTTTCATTTTTCCTTGTTGACTCTTTCCACCTAACCAAGCACATTTATGACATCTAAATTCCTATGTCTTAACCTGTATTTCTGTACATAAGAATTTGAAGATGTTGAAGAAAACCAGAATCATGAAGAATCAATCCATTCTTAAAATTCCCTAAAATTTATTTTCCCTAAAGGAAAGTGTAAATATTGTTTGTAACTGAAGAATCACCATCTAAGAAGCTTAGAACCAATTTTTAATTGCCCCTGAAAACTTTTAGGGCTGTGACTACACCACAGCTGGGACAGAAAGCAGGTACCTGAGCTGCAGAAACCCAAGCTGCTTACACATGCTGCAGGGAGTGGATTGCAGCAGGATCCTGGCATGGAAACTTCAGCAGTTTCTAATCCTTTGCAGCAGAGACAAGCTCTGTGTAGACACAAATATTTCCAGTTCTGCAGAGCTAAGCCCTGAATCTGCCAGCAGAGATTTTTAGATGGTGGAGCTTCAGATGCAGGCATAGGGACACATCCAAAGCAGTACCTCCCTTCAGTAACTCTCACATTCAGATGTCAGCTCTGATAGCTAAAAGGGCATGTACATAGCTGAAACTTAGGTAAGCTCTCTTCTTGGGTATGTTTTCTTTCAAATTTAAGGATCCACCAGTGTTACTACACTTGCCCATGGTTTATATATTTGCATTATTTAAACTGTTGTAAATCATCAACATTCAAATTCCCTTTATCTTTTGTTTCTATGGCATCTCTTCCCTATCTACTTCATACTGTAATTACACTCCTTTTCCACTCTTATTAACAGTCCATCCCTATAACCTGATCTGCAAATGATACTTCTTCAACTCAGTCTTACCAAAGTTTGAGGTGATCCCTTCCTGAATAACTTATTTCTAATTCTTTTATCTTCCTTTCCTGTGTTTTTCCCCTGACACTTCCTACTAAATGAAGCTCCCCCTCCAGGTATGTGATTTAACTTCTAAACTCCCTGGTGTCTGTCTGCTGGGATGGTGTGTGTGAGAAGTGGATACAAGGTGACAGGGGATAACAACCTATCAGTTAACGATGGATTATAACTTGCATGCCTTTGGGGCGGTTCTGTTTTAGTTTAGTATTTTTTCTCAGTAAAGTGTAATTAGCAGTAAGGAAGAGGGAACTTACTTGTTGCATGAAAAATTTACTAGAAACTGGGGGAACATATACACTATTGTGAAAAGGTAGCTCAGCAGAATGTGTCCCTGTGGATGGGGTTAAATCCTGCACTGTGATATGAGAACTGATATTTCTTCCTATAGGGAAGAACTTATTTAAAATCTCAGGGTAGAATTTAACCCATTGACTGTACACAAGGAATATAGACACTGTGAGATTTTGTGTTATCTTTATGCATGCTTCGCAAAATATTTGGTGGTGTGTGTGTGTATGGCTGAAAAGCAAAATCTGCCCTGCAAATTCACATTGCTGATCTATTCTTGCTTTGCCAAAATCCAGAAGAATGACGTGTGGACCTGAACAGAATTTTAATGAACCTTTTCTTCCTATGAAGTGATCCATTTGTAATTTTACATTGCAAATGGATGTGAAGAGCAGCAGTACATTTATATAGACATCAAAGTTGTCTTCAAGGAAGAAAATGGCCCAAGCCATAGATCTAGAAGGGAACTGAGCTTCTTTGGAAGTAGCTGAACGTTGATGATGAGTTATGGCAGGTGTTTCAGCAGATTTCTGAACCACACTGTGTTTATTTCAAATGGCTGAAATACTGCTGTAGTAAAGGATGGGTTTAATAGTACTTTGAGAGTGCTGGCTATGTTCATGTGCATATTTTAAATCAGGATAAACCTTGGTACACTGTGCTGTCAGGTTGTGCTTTATGTCATATGATGATTAGAAGTGTTTTTTAAGCACTGCAATATTATCATAAATCTGCCACTTTTACCTTTCCTATTCTGTGACTTCTGTTTATGTGTTTTTTCAAGTGTAATCATTTTACCTGTTTACTTCTTAACTTCATTCTTGGCTCCCCTTTTCCTCTCTGCCCCTCCTCCCCATTGGCTCAGAAGCTTTTTTGGTGTGTGAAATAACAAATCTCTTGTTCTCATTCTCTTGTTTTCCATCGCAACTTGTTCCATGACACTTCACACTTGAAGTTCATGAGCCAGGTATGTGACACGACTTCTGGTTTACTCCACCTAGGTGCAACATGCAAGTGTGTATGTGTGAGAGAGAGAGAGAACAGGAGTCCTGGGCTGGTAGAAGAGAAGAAAACAAGAGAAACAAATATTAACCACAATGATCATTTGCAGCCCTCTTCTCCTTTAACCTCCATGCTTACTACTACTTTAACATTACAGCATTTTTAATTCCTGACAGTGTCTCAAGATACTGGTTCTCCCTGTCTTAATTCACTAATTCCTTTATTTTTTTTCCCCCTTTATGCATTCCCTTGTCTCTTTCTCAGGATTCCAAGACCTTTAAATAACTGTTCTGTTTTTTTCTTTTTCTATTTCCTGTCATTCTATCCCTGCTTGTACCATAACAACAGCAGAGGAAGCTCATGAGGAAGGTATGTGATGAACCTACAGACTCTCATCCTTTTTCTCTTCCAGTGCTGGGGAAACAGTCAAAAACGCTGACATTAGTCAAGAACAAAGGGAGTATGGGAGGGAAATGCTCTCTCTAGATTTAGATGAACATGGAGAAAAGGGTCGTATGTTTGCCAAATCAAATCACCAAAAAGGTGTTTTTTCTTCTTGTTCAATCTCCAGAGAGTCCAAGGTTCCCAGTAAAAGAGGGAGGGGGTGGGGACAGTTGCCCTTAGAACAGTGCTGGTCATGGATTGACTGCTGTGCTTCTTCTCTTTTTCTTTTATCCTTCAACCTCCAGCTGGTGACGAAGGCGAATACAATGATGGTAGCTCAGCGTTGTCTTAGGACAACAAAGTCATCTTTCTAACACCTCTTTTCTGTGTCTGCTTTTGTTCCTCACTTTATTTGAAACTCAGGAACTGGGCCAAAACATCTCTGCTGCAAAGAATTGCTCACTGTGCATATCCAATCACCCTTGGGGAGTCATTAGTGTATTGAGAAGCCTCTACATCCTCATTAGGATAGTAGATGGTGAAAATCAAGCTCTGGAAGCTTAGTCTGGACTTATCTTTTAGCTGGAATCTGTTGTGTCATAGGCCTCATCAGCAAAATGTCTCTATCCCCCAAAAATCAGGAAAGCCTCTCTTAAATCATAGTGCCATACTTGAAAATGGAGCTGAGCTCAGCCTTAGAAGGTCATGGGCTCCAGGCCTGAATCTACAGAAATTTAAATTTCTGCTCAAGCCATGCATTTAAAATTGTGTGAAACATTACACCTGTGAATGAATTTATTCAGACAGGTGGAGCAGGCCATGGGCTAAAGGTAGTCTGGGTGTAAAACTTGGTCGAGTGGGTGTTGTAGCACCCAGGAGGGGAAAAGACTCATGTGAAAGGACCAAGTCTAAATGTGTGCAGGGTCAGTTTTGCTCTTGTATAAGATAACTTAGCCCCTCCCTGGCCAGTTTAAATGTATAGAAATATTCCCACAGAGTTTTAGAGGCTGTTGAAGTAAGTTCATTCTTCCTGACTGTCCCAGCCTCTAGAACACAGCAGCTGTTTCAAAAGACAAAGCCCAACAACACTTGAAAACTCCCTGTGTTTTCTGTGTTTCCTTGTTTTGTTTCATTTTGCTTTTGTAGATTTTTTTTTTTGTTGTTCTTTTAATATTCTTGCTCGCTTTTCAGGCTTCTTTTTTAATTTAGGGAAATACCCTGAGGACCTTCCTGAGCCCCTCTCTGTCTTTCTTTTTCTCATTCTTTTATTTTTAATAGCATATTGATTTCCTTTTTTTCCCAAGGACACAATGTGATTTAGATATGTTGCTTCTGAGAAGGGGGATTAAGGGAGGGTGTTTAGGGATTTCTGAGTGAAGTAAAGGCAGTTCAGATGGATTCTCAGAGATGAGGAGCACTGTGTGAATATCTCATAGATTGGGCAGGAGAAAGCAGGATGGTGGTGTTTTGATGGTGTATCCTCTCCCTGAGCTAAACCTTTTGGAAACCAGAAACTCAAAGACTCTCTAATCACCAGGGCAGTGAACTTGGATTTCCAGTGTCTCTTGCCTTCTTTTGGCAGGGTTGTATGTGGGGATTTTGTCTCAGCCCCATGGTTCGTAGTCAGAATGACCAGAATGTCAGTCAAAATCTGCCATAGGAACAGGAATTTGCTATGATAATTCCTGCTTGTCAACAAATTTTGGCCCAGTTCCTTGACTTGGTGTCTTGAAAGAAGGGGCGTTTCAAAATAAATCCCATCCCTGGGCTGCTTTTGGTTCATACAGTATGGACAAAGGCTGTGTCATGCACTGCAAAGGACAGATTTTTTTACTGTTTATTTTTTAATAGAATACCCCCTTTTCTGGTTTTCTGGAGGTGCCTTTAGGAATTCTAACTACAATTTCTTTTTTTCAAGAACAACTAACCTTAATTTTTCTTTTTATTTTTACGATTGTTTGTTGGAGTGCTGATTTGGTGGCAGCTGAAACCAAATTCACAGTTATTGACTGACAGGTGTTGATCCTGGCAACCAAGGTCAACAAACAAACCCAGTCATTTCCTGCCTACTTTTTCCCCCCCCCCTCTCTTTTTGAAGTGTTACTAACTGGCAGATTTAAGCTAAACAGGAATGTTTATTAAAATTATCTGGGTATGTCACGAAGGAAGGGAATCCTGTGTAAATAACATACCTGATAGACGGGTTAATCATGATTACTTTTCCTCTCTCCAGGTAAAAGGCAATTTAGCTAATGTGTTAAGAAGCTCACTGGCTATTTGAAAAACAAAACCAAAAAAATAACTGGAGAAATACAGACGCACGCTGTTGGCTAATGGTATTTTTCTTCAGGAGCAGTTTGGGACTTCCTTTATAGTGGAGCAGTCTAAACCACATTTCTAATTACATGCTGTTTATTTTCTTAGCATTGCACTGGCATCTAGAGGCCTCAGCTGAGATATGTTTTGGCAGGCAGTGTTCTTGCAGTAAATGAGAAAAGTTTACCCCTCAAAATATCATTAATGAAATCGGCATGGGAAAGGGTGAGAAAAAGGAAAGGTTCGTTTCTGATCTCTTTCATGCATCTCTCACATCTTCTCTTTTAATTATCTCAATAACCCATTTCCAACCACTCTCTCAATTTTTGTTATCCAACACCCTTATATCTGATTACCTCCAGGAATTTTTTTCCAGTGTTTTTGCTATTTTTCCCTCTTATAATGTTTCAGTTTATTTTATCCTACTCTTTTCTATTTGCTATTCCAAATTTCCTCCATCAGTCCCAAAACAGCTGGATGCAAAGAAGCATTTGAAAAAATAGAGTATCTTTCTATATTATGATATTGATCACAGGGCTCATGCACCCACTACTGAAGAGGCTGTTTTTACTTTTCCTTTACAGATATATATATATATTTTACCAGATTCAATACGCTATGAGCTTTTTTACCTCAGTTCCTCCCGCTGAGCCAACACAGGGAGAGTCTTGTACCACAGAATCCATCAGGATCCTTGAAAGTTCAGATGTAGTGTGTGGTTATGAAAGTCAACATGGGTCTCTGAGAGAATGGGCCAGAATAAACACATAGGTTTAATTTATTTCTGTCTGTGAGAATAACAGCAGTGAACTTGCTGGCATTATGCTGGAGTTAATAACTAAAGTTTTAAAAGCATAGCAGGGAGGGGAATTGATCACAAGTACAAATGTTAAGCAAGTAACTCATAAGACCAGTACATTTCTGACAGCCAGGGAAAGGTCACTTGTTGCAAGGGAACGTTTCTGACAGCCAGAGGGCCCAGGCTGGCAGTCTCTGTGATGGTTTAGCCTGCCTATCAGGGCATTATGCCTCTCCTGGAGATGAAAAGATTATTCCCAGTAATGCCCATGGGAATTCTGCATGTACCTCAGCAGGAGAGAATGCTTGCTAAGAGAGGATGGCCTTTCCAAGCTGGGTTTGAGGAGCACTACACAGTGCCAAAGAATAAGCATCTTCCCCATGGCACCAGGGTATCTCAGGGACACGTGCCCTAAGCTGTCTTTGAAGCCAATGAACCTGGAGAAAATGTGTGTCATTAAGATTTTTCCCTCCTGGCCTCCATGTGAGGCATTTGAACAAAACTAGTGAGGCCTAGTTATCATTGAAATGATTGTGAATTCAAGTTAACTTGGGTAAAAAAAAAGTGCTGATTGAAAAACCCAACATTTTCTTCTACCCTCCAGCCCAGCTGTCCTCCTTAGAGCTTTGGTCAGGAAGGTTTGAGAAAAATAATTTTGCATTTAGACAAAACCATTATTTTCTAGATGCTGCATTTGGGACTTTATTATAGAGTCTCTTGATTCTTTTCTGCCAAATTCTGTTTCAAGGGTAAAAACAGATTCACTCCTAGCAAAAGGGGTGTGTGAGTGTGTGTATTTCGTTTGAAAGTGCTTGAGATTTAACCAGTTTCTTGGGATGTTTCCCCTAAGATTAAATTTCCCTTCCCTCCTTTTACTTTAGCAGCTGGCACGATCTCTGTTGTTTTAACTTTCTTCCTCTTTTTCCCTTCCTGTTTTGCTACATCCTTCCAAACACAGAGGAGAAGCCCAGAATAAAGTAAGTATGATGGCCAGGGTCTCAAAACCCTGGGATCATTTTCCAATCTAGCAGAAGCCCTTAGATTCTCTACTAGGCAAATGGCCACTAGAAGCCTTTATCCAACTCTCCCTCATGCAACATCCATCAGTTGGTTCCTTCACACCTTTCCAGGATGTCTGCTTCCTTCAGAGGATGCCCAGTTACTGGCCTGGGTCTTAAGACTCATTCCTGATAGAGTCAGACAAGTCATGGACTATCTGAGATGCAGTGGTCTCACATTATCCCAAAATATAGGCAGCTCAACCGTAAATCCTCTGTGGGAGGCCATGGCTGGGAAACTGCCCTTCCATCAGGATTGCAGACAGTAGGAACGGTGGCAAATGTTGGGCTGGGCTGAGCTGAGCTTAACTAAGGTTTCCTATGGACCTTCTGCCTCTGGGCCCCAGCACTTCCCTTCCCACTGCTAACTGCCCAGGATGGAGTGTACAGCCCTGTGCAGACAGACTGACAGACCAACATCTTTCCACGTTGTAGGGAATGTTCATAAGCTTTGGGAATAAAAAGGGGTTTTAGGGGTAACTGCCTGCCCTGCATAACCTTCCAGGAAGGACAGTGGTCCTTAGTACTACTCTGGAGTAATTTTCCACTAATGTGCTGTTTCACCCCTCTGTTTCTCCACCAACATTCCTCCTTGTCAGCCTGGTTCCTGAGGGCAGGGCAGGACATGCTACTTAACAAGCTGCATATTCTCTAAGATTAAAATCCTTTCTTTTCCTTCTATTTTCTTTCTGTTTTGTTTTTTACTCTCTGCAGACTAACTGCTCCTAAAATACCAGAGGGGGAAAAGGTAGATTTTGATGTAAGTATGCCTGAGATTGGCTGTGTTTTTTTGTACCTGGTGATAGACATGACTGCAAACCCACCTAACTCCTCCTGTACTGGATACTGCTGAGGGTAAAGTCAAAGACAAAAGTATGGTTGTTTTCCCACTTGTTTTCAGTGAAAGGCTATTCTCTACTCCTTGAAATGGTCTGAATGCATTCCTTGATAATATGTCTAAGATAGAATCATGCATGTCTTTTTATTTTTTTTCCTCCTTGAATCTTTGAAGTCAATAAAAGGAGAAAGTAAGTGTTTGAGGAGATCTTGGATCCTCCATCCCATTGTTGTAAATGGTTTGAAAGTTGCAGGCCCTCATCTGTTGTTGAGAAACTAGCTAAAATTACATAGTAAGAAGAAATCCCAATACCTTCCTAGAAAGTTGCTAGAAAAATGAAGAAATTCTGGTGTTGCAAACCTCCACAGAAATATTTGCTTTGTGCAAAATGCAGGAATATTTTCTAGGTAAGATTTGTATTATAAAGCAAAGAGGAGGCAGCTAAGTATATGCAAAGATAGTTGTGTAAGCAAAGCTAGGGATAAAATATGGTGTAGGGGAATGGGGTATTTGGATTCTTTACCCTTTTGGGCTCCTGACTGTTGCCTAATAGAAGGTCTGATTTCACCAACGGCCATTAAAGATAATCCCATAGATTTCCATGGATATCTACAGACACTTTCTGCTTTTGTTTCTTTGTGTATGCAGGGTGCTGGGAATGTCCAGGGCATAATACTAGAACAATATGGACTTAATGCATTTTTCTACTCTTCTAGGACATCCAAAAGAAAAGGCAGAACAAAGACCTGATTGAACTGCAGGCCTTGATTGACAGCCACTTTGAAGCCAGAAGAAAGGAAGAGGAAGAGCTAGTTGCCCTCAAGGAGAGGATTGTAAGTCCTTGTATTGCTGTTTCTCTCTACTAGATTGAGACATCATCTGTAGATGAGAAGCTGAATCCATTAGTCCACTGTCCGACTTTGACAGCAAGCTGTGTTGTCATGTACAGAAATGCCCTCTTAAGTTACCTTCAAATGGCTTCTCCCCACATACATCCCCTCTCTTAGCCCTTTGTTTTATGTGTGAGAATTGTACATGAATCCCCTTCTGCATGGGGATTCTAGCAAGGGGGAAGGTCACACCATATGAAACAAAGCCCATGGTAGTGGGGTGTAACAGTAGAGGCAGATAAAGCCACAATGATGATCCAATGCCTCTGCTCCTTGCAGGAGAAACGCAGAGCTGAAAGAGCAGAGCAGCAGAGAATCCGGGCTGAGAAGGAGAAGGAGCGCCAGGCAAGGCTTGCGGTGAGTGTTTTGCTTCCCTCTCCTTGTCTCTACATCAAACTGGGGGACATCTCTAGAGACAGAAAAACAGCAGGTTCTGCCTGCCTCAGTCTGAAGATGAAATGACCACCCTCCTAAAGCAAGGGCAGAAATTAGGAGCTGCTAATTCTCATCATTGTACTTCTCTGATTGCATTCCCTGCACTGCCACTGGCTGCTGGGGAAGCTGGGAGTCTTCCCTAGAATAACTTGTTCTGTGTGTTGCACTCCACAGGAGGAAAAGGCACGGAGAGAGGAAGAAGATGCCAAGAGAAAAGCTGAGGATGATCTGAAGAAGAAGAAGGCTCTGTCCTCCATGGGTGCAACATACAGCAGTTATCTGGCTAAGGTAGAAAATCATGGATCGATGAAAGAAATGTGAAAACACTAAAACCATGCGATTGACTGGGAACAGTCATCATTAGAAGTTGAGAAAACAGCCCAACTTTCCTTCTGCTGGATCCCCAGCAGCTTGTCTTGCTTGCTCTGTCACTGAAATATTTTAATTCATGTTTAATTTCTGCAGTCTGATATTAATTGATATTCTGAAAATAGGCTGACCAGAAGAGAGGAAAGAAGCAAACAGCTAGAGAGACGAAGAAGAAGGTCCTGGCAGAGAGGCGCAAGCCCTTGAACATTGACCATCTTAATGAAGACAAGCTGAGGTAACGTGCTTATCCTAACTGAATGTAATCCACTGACATTTGCTCTTACTGTCCTGGACTCTTTTCTAGTGATAAAATGAGAAAGGGGAGGGGGCTTTCCTTGAAATTCATCACAAGACACTGTTAAGTTGTGCCCTTGCTTTACCTGGAGAATGGAGGAGAAATGGGGATAGAGGGAAGTGTTGAAATAGTTTGGCAGCCCTCTAGTCACACTCCTGGCATAGTTCTGTTAGCCACTCCTGCTAATTAGGATTAGTTGTTTGCAGGATTAGCTCTGAGATTAGTTGAACAAGCCTACAGACTGGTATCTGTAGCGTTCCTAGGGGTAAGTGAATGCTGCTAAGGTATGAATAGGATCTCGATGAAGGCTGGAAGTTCGGAAGTGAAGTGCTCTGGTGCAGAACAGTCATCAGGTGATAGTCTGGACTTTACGTGTTGGACTTTACACATGATTGAAAGATGAGGTTGGCTCACCTCAGCCCTCACACAGATGAGATTGCACAGTGGTATCTGCTCTGCTTACCTGAGTGACCTTCAGAGTCCTCCTTACTTCTTGTCTGATTCCACTGGAGTCTTATCTTTCATTAAGAGTTAGGAGGGAAATTAGGAGGAATTATGTTAGTGTGTGACACATGCAAGTCTGCAAGTCTAAAAGATTTGCAGGCGAGAAGGCAAAAAAAGTGACTTTGAAAATGGCGAATAGCTTTCAGAGAACAGAAAGGGTTTACGGGAAGATGTGTGCACTGCATTAAATAAAATTCATTACTAGTGATGAGAAGACCATGGAAAATATCTGATGTCATGTGTTTGTTCTGTCTTCCTTTCTCCATAAACACACAGGGACAAAGCTAAGGAACTGTGGGACTGGTTATATCAGCTGGAGACTGAAAAGTATGACTTTACAGAGCAGATCAAGAGGAAAAAATATGAGGTGAGTTGAGAGGCCATTTTATTAGTGGCACTGGGTCCAAAATGTAAAAATTTTAGTGATTCCTCTGGCAAAAGCCATGTTGTGATAACATTTGGGTCTCCAATGCCCTTTTGAACTATTTAAACAGCAAGATGCTTGGAACTGCATTACCCTAACATACATACTTGAACTGGATTTCACATTTTATGCTGAAATTGAATAGGTCACTTTTAAGGTTTTCAGTGCCCCATGGAAAGGCATTCCCCATGGAAAATGGACTCCCTGCCCTCTGCCGAAACACATCGTGTTCATTCTTCTTTATCTATAGGTAACTGTGGCCTGAAAATTCAGTAACTCCCAGTTCACTCATCTCCATTGCAAAGTAATAGTTTTAGATCCATCTTTGATACCAAACTTGAATGTTGAAAGTTTTATTCCATCCCAGACAGATTATCTGTGGACTGAGCTCTCTGGAGTCACTCAAAATTGTCTCCAGACAGGAGCATCTGACTGAAGTGTCACATGGTAACAGAAAGTGGACACGTTTCCTTCACAAAATCACTAAACAGGGCTGCACTCACGTGTTAGCTTTCAGTGGCTGAGAAATCCTACTGGGTCTCGCTCTCCCTTTAATTCCCAATCACACAGACACATGCTGACAGGGAGTGAGCGACACCAATGTAACTATCTCAATCTCTCTTAGATTTTAACAATGCGTTGCAGGCTGCAGGAGCTTTCCAAGTTGTAAGTACAATGAACTTGCCTGTGTAACAGCAGCAGCAAAGCCTACCCAATGCATGAGCCTGCAGCATGGTCAGAGCCAGGCGCCAGACGGGAGCTGGCACTTGGCTCCAAGTGCAGAGAGAAAAGAGAAAACTGGATCTTGTGTCTCTCCATTCACTTCCTTTTTCTCTCCCTTTCCATTCTTTGAAAAGATATAAAGCCGTAATTTAGCAAAAGAGTCAAGTCCAACAGGGATGTGGCTAAAGAACTGAGCATGCAGCCCACTCAGAGCACCCTGAAATAATTCCATCCAAATCTCTGGTATTGCGTGCATGGGGGCATCACCCTGATGCACCTGGGATACATGCAAAAGCTTAGGGATACATGTGTAATAGCTTGGACTACAGTATATAGAAAATAGTATGGGGCTTGGAAAGCTTCTCCATCTCATGGCACATGGTTATCTAGATCCAAAATATTGGAGAGGGCTAGCTTAAGGATAACAGGTCAAGTTGGTGTGGAAAAATAGGAAATAAGCCAGGGAGGGGTACATGCTATGGTAATGAAACCTCTGCATAAACAGAGGTGGGTGCCTGCTGATGAAAAGCAAGAAGAGAAAGTACAAAGAATGAGCAAAGCAAAATGAAAATGCACAGCTAAGATAGGAGAAGACCAGTGGAAGAATAAAGGGAGGATGATAACAGAAAAAAATAGAGGAGAAAGGTAAGTGAAAACAGCAAAGAGAATGAAGGAGACACAAGCAAGGATGCAAGGGAGAGACAAAGGAAGGAAGTGGAGCACACAGAAGTAGAGCCATTCTTTAGCTCTAGTGTCTGTTGCTCTTTGGTGCTTCATTGGAGAGTGAGTGTTACAGTCACAATCATAAGGTTATCACTGGAGGTAAGTCTGAAGTCCTTGGGTCACACTGAAGACAACTGGTTCTCCTTCACACTTGGGGAAAATACTTGGTTGCAAAAAAGTAATTTAAACTGCAGTGACAGATATTAAAACTACCACGCGTAAGTACAAAAGCAAGTGATCTGTTGATCTTTCCTTGCTTGTGTTGTCCTGTTCCCAGTAATGTTTCAGTCTCTTATTTTGTTTCTGTTTGCCATGGAAAGACATGAGCCAGGAATTACCAGTTGTTGGGACAACCGGAATGTATGACTTTTGTTTTTCTTTTTTTGCAAGGTGGGGAATGTCAAGTGTGACTTTAAATATTGAAAATTTGGGTCACTACTTCTTGGACTGGCAGAGGCAGTGCAGAATTTTGAACTGCACCAAAAGCAGAAGCAAAGCATACAACTTGGCAAGGGCATGTTTTCAGTCCAGGAAAACTAAGTTAGAACCCTGACTCAGTTACAAATGAGAAGATGAGGGGGCAAAGGAGGGCTCTCTATCACACCCTAGTGTTTTTGTGGGCTGCTCCAGTACCAGTCCCAAGATTTCAGTAGCAAGTCCAGGCCTACAGACCAGGACTGAGGTTCTAAGTCAGGCTATAAGGTGCTTATCCTGTGCAAGGTAGGTGTTTGCTTTCCTGTGCATCAGGTTGAAATATGCAGTTTACTCATGGCTAAACAAAGAGATACTTCATCTTGTAGGACAGGGACTCTAAAGGCTTGCAGTCATCAACAGAGCTCAGGAAGGTCTTCAGAGCCTCCACTTCAACCTTACCCTCTGTTGTTGCTGAGGCTCCCCTTGAATATTTTCTTCAGCCCATTTAAAAGTCAATTAAATGAGTGGCTGAGAAGGTGGTGACTGCTGCAAGCTCCTCACCTCTTGCTCTGCCAGCCAGCAAAAGGTACTCCAGCAGGATGTGATACCCATCTTCCATTCTTAAAGTCCCCATCCAAAGACCACTAAAGCTCTTTGAGCTTACACATTTCCTGATGTGCAGGAGTAAGGGAAGAGTGAGAAGGTGAGGTTGACACATGCAGGTGATGGAGCCATCCAAGAGCTTTCCAGTTGGCCCAGGTGACACTCATTCCAATTCACCTGCCTGCAGTTTGATATGTGAGTTCATAGGAGAATGATTCCAATATGTAGTAACCCTACTAGTAAGGGTTATACAATTCTAGCTCTTCTGTACCTTGACATGTGAAGTTGGCTTGCAGATTCATTGCCAAGAAGTAACATTTCTCTCCTTCAACCACGGGTGAGGTTCTAGAGGAAGCATTAATTCCTATTACAGGCACCTGTTTCTGGGACTTCAGCAGGTAAAATTCCCCGCTCCTTGGGGGAACAAGGTTTCTTTATCTCTAAAAACCCTGGTCATGTATGTTTGCAGATTGTCACCCTCAGAAACCGGATCGATCAGGCCCAGAAGCAGTAAGTACTTATATCCCCTTCCTAGCTCCTGGCTTGGGGATATCTTCCTAGTGTTCAAATGAGTCACTTCAGCCTCAACACTGACATTTTCTTGTTGCAATGAAATGGGGCTGGAGATGGAAGGACAACTCCCATCCTGCCTCACATTAAGAAAATGAAGGGGAAACTGAAGTGAATGTAACACCTAACAAGGAAAAAATCGTATTTCTTCACACCATATCTTCAGAATTTTCCTCTGTTTATTGTTGGGTTTTTCAAACACCTGACTGAGGTGCTTTGAATACTAGGGGGAATACAACTCTTGTTTACAAAGAGTAAACAAGCAGTTGCTAAGATTACAAGGAATGGTGTGTAACAAGACTAACATAATGAGATTACTGTTGTGAGTTCTTTTCACTCATCTCTCTCCCACTTTCCTTCACTGCAATACTATTTCATTGCTTTTTTTGAGTCTTATATCTTTAACTATTCTAGGTATTTTTAATGAATTTATGAGACATCAGGGGGAGACAAAGCTTGGAGAATAGGACATGTAGAAAATTAACAGCCACAGAGAAGTAACTGCGTGGAAGCAAGGGAGGAGACCTCTCCAGTGGGGTTTGGTTTTCTCTGTGCATCTGTACCTTCTTAACAAAGTCATGCCAGGAATGAAGCACTGGCCTTTGGTGATATTTTTGAATGATCAGAGTGACCAGTCACTGCCTTCCCACTTCCCTGTGAGACCCTGACTTATCACATGAATGTAACACTGGGGGTTTGGTTGTGTGTAATGCCAAACATAAGGCTTGACCTTCCTGTGGTATTTTCTGTACAGAGCTGTAGGCTGATAAACCTCAGCAGAATGTGCAGCTGCAGAAGGATGCCATGGTTGTCTGGCTGTTGCTGCTCTTGTGGGGCACTACCACACCACCCACAGCAGGCTACTGCATGCTTGTTCCCCAAAAAGACATGATACTCTCTCAGGACCTCATTTGAAAATGTTGCACTGAGAAGCCCACAGTTAATGAGATTTCTGTGTGCTTAAATTTCTATCCACACTGGACACTATCATTCCAAAGCAGCACATGCCAATGTGTTACACAAGGATCAAATGAGCTTTTTGCTTCAGACTTCATAAAGTCTCTTTAAGCACACTCTAAAGGTTAGGCATAACATCAAACATCACAGGTGCTTGGGGATATAAAAGGGCTCTGCCTTAGTTTGAGGAGCTATACAGTTCCTACACTGGGTTTTGACCTTTCAGAAAGACTGGCAAAAGGGACATTGAGATTAATTTAAGACAAGCAGAAAGTGCATGCTCTCTTTTATGTAAAACATCAGTTTTTTCAAGCAGACCAAGCCTATCTTGGTCAAAGGTAATGTATCCACTCTGTGTATGTCTCTGTCAGTGTGCTACACCCTTCCATAAATATGGCTGGTGCTCTTGAACCAATCCATGGGGCAGCACAACAGAAATCTCCCCAGATGTGATGTCCCCATGTTTCTCTGCTCCCTGGAAGAGCCAGTGGTTCTGAAGGAGGCCTCTCTGTTGACAGCAAGGCCTCACCACCTTGTGCGTGGCCCCCAACCCCACGCTCTACCATGTCACAGAGCTGCCCCCACTTTGCATGTGCTTTGGTTCAAGAAGGAGCCTCATCGCTGTGTGTGTGAGATGGAAGGGTTTGGGGGTGAGCCAAGTCCCACAAGCCAAGGTGCTGCTGACGGGAATTAGTGCAGAATCTAACTCCACTAACTTCCTGCCTAGCTCCATTCTGAGTCAAGGCTTCTCAGGTGAAGGTAAGTGGCTTGCATGTAGGATTGAACTTTGTGTGCCAGAACTCTTGGAGAGAGTTTGCCTCAGGTGCTCTGAGTGGTGAGTGTGGCTGGACTGCTCCCACACACCATGAGCAAGACAGGGATACTGATATGAGAGCAGGCCTAAAAAGTTGTTTGGATTGTTTTAGAGGCTCTTGCTCTCATGATATGAGCAAAAAGCCACTCTGCCTTTGCTAGAGCAAAGCAGCTCTTAGTTGTATTTAAATTAGTGCTCAGCTTTTAGTCTCCACTGCTAGATGAATAGAGCTTCTGGGGAATTTGGTCACAGCTTTTTTACACTGAGCCAATTTCTCTAGATAGAGCTCTAAATCCTAAAATCCAAATCATAGCAGATTTGCATTCAGAAAATGTCAAATCTGTGGCTGTCACTTAGTTTTGAGATCACCTGGATTTCTACCTTGATAAAATGCAGGAGTTTGGAAGGGTCCACCTTTTTCAGGCATGCACATCCTGGCCTTTCACACTAAGAGCCTCAGGAGGAATTTTTTTCCACAATATCAACAATATTTTTCTCAGGATGTGGCCTATGGCAGGTGTGCCCAACATGTGAGAAGTGAAAGCAGCTTGAACCTAATCTAAGAGTCAGAAATGCAGAGTGGCCACAGAGCCCTACTGCTTCTATCATGCTGACATGTTCTTTTCTCCTTTTGCATTGTAGCAGCAAGAAGGCAGGAGCCAAGGGCAAGGTTGGTGGGCGTTGGAAGTAAAGAACCAGGCAGGATGGTCTTTAGTGGTGTGCTGAAACCCTGCTGGTCTCCTCTTTCTTCCTTCACTGATCACCTCTGTTCTCATGCCTCAATGATAAAAAAAATTGCATCAGCCTGGATTGGCTATTGCTGCTGCTTTTCTTCCTGGAGGGGTCTGGCGGCTTCCTCAGTCAAGAGGAAGCAGGTTCCCTGTGGAACTGAGACGACTCCTTGCTGGCATCTTCAATTCCTGCTGAGCATGTCCCTTATCCTCCTGATATCAGTCCTATGCTGTTCTGTAGATTGCTGTGTACAAATCTCTGGATTTTGTAAATAAAGCATAACCAGTACCTACTCCAATGACAGCCCTCTGGAATGGTGTTTCATATTTTATTTAATGCTGTCCCATTTTGCAAGGATTTGGGTGTTGGTCCAAATGCTTATTTAATATCATTTGATTTGTCTCTACAATGGGGAATAGAATCATCAGCAAAGATGCAGGACTGGGGCCCGTTTTACAGCCATCGTCCAGGCAGAAACCAAGAGCCGACTGTTCTAGGGGAGCTCATAATCTGGCTGCCAAATGTAGTGGAAATTGACTTCAAAGTTTGAGTGATGAAGTGAATCAAAGAATCAGGAATAAAGGAACAAATCTCTAGAAGTGGTAGTTTTCAGCAGCACAGGTTTTATTAAATGCAGACAAGTCACAGTGCAATAGAGAATGATTCATTCAAATATTACATTAAAATATTTATTGAGGCTGTTAATGTGCATACAATATTAAAGCCAAATACTGAAGGATGAATTACTTGGGTAATTCAATGTAGATGTAAAAACATAAGTGGCTGTTACTAAATTTGAGGTGTGAACTATTTTGTAGGGCCTTTTGTTTTTGCTAGCCCTTGCACTTCCCTGGTGGAGGGAAGTACACCAGAGTCTTTCCCATGTTGCCAAACTTCTCTCTGTTTCTGGTGCCTACATGCATGCTCTGACTCTCTGCTGGCAAATGCTGCGGTATTGTGGAGTCAGGAGTGGTTTAGGTGCCAAGGGACCTGAGAGATCATCCAGTTCCAATTCCAGTGCCATGGGCAGGGATGCCTCTCACTAGACCAGGCTCCTCAGAACCCCTCCAGCCTGGTCTTGAACACTGCCAGGGATGGGGTGTCCACAACAGCTCTGGGCCACCTGTTCCAATGCCTCAGCAGTAAAGAATTTCTTGCCAACATTTAATCTAAACCTGCCCTGTCTCAGTTTAAAACAGTTATCCCTCGTACTGCCATAATATACCTTGGTAAAAAGTCTCTTTCTTGTAAGCCCCTTTACATACTGAAAGGCCACAATAAGGTTTCCCTGGAGCCTTCTCTTCTCCTGTCTGCACAACCTCAGCGCTTTGTGTGTCCTCACAAGGGAGGTGTCCCAGCCCTTTCAGCATCTCTGTGGCCTCCTCTGGACCTGCTCCAACAACCCCGTGTCTGTTGTGCTGGAGACTCCCCGCCTGGAGTGCACTGCCACTGAAGTCTCACCCGTGTGGAGGACAGGAGACTCACCTCCCTCCTGTCAGTGTCAGGACGATGAAAGGCAGACAGCACTGCAGAGTCCCACAGAGGTGACATTTTCATGTAATCACGGAATTGTTAGGGTTGGAAGGGACCTCTGGAGATCATCCAGTCCAACCCCCCTGCCAAGACAGGGTCACGTAGAGCAGGTTACACAGAAACGTGTCCAGGTGGGATTTGAATGTCTCAAGAGAGGGAGACTCCATGACCTGCCTGGGCAGCCTCCCTCCAGTGCTCTGCCACCCCCAGTGCTAAGAAGTTCTTCCTTATACTGAGGTGGAACTTCTTGTGGTTTAGTTGATGGCCACTGCTCCTCGTCCTGTCACCGGTCAGCACTGAAAAGAGTCTAGCACCATTCTCTTGGCACCCTCCTTGGAGATATTTGTATGCATTAGTGAGATCCCCTCTCAGTCTCTTCTTCTCTCGACTAAAGAGGCCCAGATCCCGCAGTCTCTCCTCATGAGAGAGATGCTCCAGACCCCTCATCATCTCTGTGACCCTCTGCTGGACCCTGTCCAGTAGCTCCTCGTGTTTCTTGTGCTGAGGAGCCCCGAACTGGGCAGAGCACTCCAGATGTGGCCTTTTTCAGGCGCTTTCCGGCGCTTTTCCCGGCCTTGCGGCGCCTTCGAGGGACCCTCCTTGCCCTGTGCCCCCTCCCCGTGCTGAGGGGTCCGGCCCCGGCCGCCCACAGCCCCTCACACGGCCCCGCCGCGCTCCTCCACGCCAGCAGGGGGCGCGGCCGCCGCCGCCCCGCCGGAGCCG
>VZRZ01003773.1:775496-909514 GCA_013398175.1 Climacteris rufus | reverse complement strand
GCGGCGAGAGCAGTGATTTAATTACAAGCTTGGCGTGGCTTCTCTCCCTGCGTTATAGTGAGGCTCAGCCTTCCAGGGACGGCCTTAGGAATAAGGAAGTGCTTAGGAATTTGATCCAGAGAAAGCAAGGTGATTGATTGCCGGTACTTGTCAGGACTCTTTTCAGCCTGACCATTCTGATGGCACACCCTAGAGCCCACAAGCCTGTGGCAGGTTCTCATAGGATCAGCGGCTCCTACTCAGCATAAAGAAAGGCTTCTCAGCTTGGGCAGAGAGAAAGCAGGCTGAACCCAGAATATGTCAAGCATTTTGAATGTTGAGGCTACAGGGGATAAAATATTAGACAGGTGTTACAGTTTATGGATCATAAATCGCTGTAGCAGTGTGTGGTCTAGGTTGAGNTTTTCAGCCTGACCATTCTGATGGCACACCCTAGAGCCCACAAGCCTGTGGCAGGTTCTCATAGGATCAGCAGCTCCTACTCAGCATAAAGAAAGGCTTCTCAGCTTGGGCAGAGAGAAAGCATGCTGAACCCAGAATATATCAGGCATTTTGAATGTTGAGGCTACAGGGGATAAAATATTTGACAGGTGTTGCAGTTTATGGATCATAAATCTCTGTAGCAGTGTGTGGTCTAGGTTGAGTTTATACTTACGTGCAGTAAAACTATTTTGGTTAAAACAAGAAGAAGATGTATTTATTCCCAAGTATCAACCAGTCTCTGGTTTATTTTATTTGAACATTTACACTTTTTCTTCTTTCTTCCTGTCCCTAAAATGTTTTTTTTAATTGCCTAGAATGACAAAAGTGGATATCAGGAATTACCTTGAAAGAATATACAATGTGCCCGTAGCTGCTGTGAGGACCAGGATACAGTATGGTAAGTGCAGCTGAGTAATCCAGAGGGATGAATACAGCATCCCTGTGCAGCCAGAGTAAACTTTACCTATGACAAGGTCTGTTAGATTTCAGCAGACTTTGGTTCCAGGTGCTTAGCTGATGACATATGTTAGCTTAGTTGTTTATTCATCCCTTCAAATGAATATGCACCACTTCGTATTTGAATGGTTTGATTAAATTATGATATAAGTTTTGCTCTAAAAAGAAGTATTTGAATTTTAAGAGCCTCATCATGCTGACAGTTATCTGTCTTGTGCCGTTGTAGTTGGTGCTATTTCTCCTTGAAGACCAGTGGGTGTCTCCCTTCAGAAGGAACTGCTTCATGTGTTTTAATGCAATTAGTAATTAAACATAATTTCAGCTGTAGGCTTCGTTTAAAAAATGAGTTGAGATTACCTTTTATGCACACACAGGAGGTGTTATGGTCTAACAAAAGACAAAGTTTGTAGAGCAAATTAAATTATTCTGTTGGACCAGTAGATGATGTCAGAAAAACATCTTGACGGACTTTCAGGTTTTTATCACCTGTTGTTACCAGATTTCTGCTACAGACTTGAATGTTTCCACTTGTGGTGTTTCTCTCCTGTACAACCCCTAGCAACAGCAACAAAAAGCACCCAAACCTCCACCAAAAACCCAGCAGAAAACCAACCCAAGGGAAAATTTAAAAGATGTTCCTAATTTAACTTATGCTGAACGCTGATGTGGAGCAGAGGGACTAATCTCTAACTGAAATAAGCTAAATTTAGAATATGTCACCTGTACATATGAATGCTTCCCTCCCAAGAGCTTCTCTGACTGCAGTCTGGATGCAGTGCAAAGTCAGGAATATTTTTCATTTATTTTTTCATGTTGATTTACCTTTTTGATCACCAGGCAGTGTAACTATCAAGTGGAGAGTGACTTGTTGGTTAGGAAATCTTTGATCACAGGGCTTGTCATTTTTCATGTAGTGACTGTATCACAGGAATTGTTTATAATGGTAAGATTAGGGATGATTTTAAAGAGAATAGGAAAAAAGGCTTGTAGTAGTGAAAAATAGAGGATGAAAGAAAAAGCTTCAAAATAAGGTTGTAAAAATCAGAACATATAAAAGAAGGAAAACCCCTGGAAATATCTGTAATATGATTATACGAAAAACAGAATTAAATAAAGTCATAAATACCAGACACATGTGGTTCCAGACAGCCCTGAAAAATAGTCATGCTTGTCCTTATAGCCGTTTTGTCCCTCACTGCTAGTTTTAAGTGATGGTATGTAGTTTTAGTGATAAAAGAGGGCTAGAAGGCCTAATAATTTGACAGCTTTAATGTCTCCCTAACATGCAGGGAGTAAGTTGTACTTCCCACTCAGTTGTGACCAGCATACTTGGAGAACGTTGAGGTACTTTGTTTTATGTGGATGTGGAGTATAATTTCCTGGTGTATAAACAGTAGATCCAGCTCATCAGCTGAATAGTAAAAATTGTCAAGTTTAAAACTGTTTAGTGGTAATTTTTTCCTCATCTTCGTGAAGCTGTTGATTTTGGGAGGACAGTTTACCACCCCTGCCCACCTACTTGGGAGCCTTCTCTGCTTGCTTCTTTGCAGACTTCGTGTGTGATTTGAGGCACAATGGCTGTCAGCAGGCTGGTGATGCCTTGGTTCCCTGCTTGGAAATGAGGACAGCAGTGTCCACCAGTTTCAATACACTTTAGTAATTGTAGTGCTGTGCTGGTAGTGAAGAAAAATGATTCCTCTTAACAATAAATCAAAACTAGACAAGGTCCCCCTTCAGCTTGGCCTTGCTTTGAACTCAGAAGTCCTGGGAAGTAAAACGTGGGATTCTCTTCATTCCTGCAGGTGCAAACAACAAGAGGAATCACAGGAATCAGAGAGTGAAGAAGCCAGATTACAAGGTCGCCTATGTACAACTGGTGAGTCAACATGCATGCTTTTGAGGAGAGAGAAAGGGACTGTTAACCAGCCAAGCTAGAAGTAAAATCCAGTGAATTGTCCCAGTTGGCTGAATATTTCTGCCCGTCCTCTAATAATGACAGTTTCTTTAACACATTCCAGAATGTAAAGAGATTTAAGTGACTTAGTCTAAAGTTCAAATTCAAACAAATGTTTAGTTTTGAAGTCCTGTGTTGGTTTGAGGTCTGTCTGTAGGTTGTGGTCTGATGTCATAGGGTGCTGCTTTGCCAGTGAGTTTTGTGCTGACCCTGTACTCTGTGTGCTGGAAGGTTCACGACTTGTGTGGTTGATTTCTGAAATGTCCAGTAAGTGAAAGAATATATTGTGAGGGTAGGGAACTTCTTATTAAAGGTCTTTGAATTTCAGAGAAGACTAAGGCTTATTCCTTGGAGAGCCTTTAGTCATGTCTAACAAGCAGGCTTTGTGGCTGAACTGGGTTCTGAAATATACGTTGGTTGCCCAGTGGAAAAGGAGCTTCATGTTCTTACAAGTTTCTTTCATAACAGGAGCACATTACAGTTTAAACTTCTTGGGCTTACCTGTCTTTATGCAAAAAAGAAGTGCAACCAATGACAGAAAACCCCTTCACACACCAAAATGACATTAAAGGGATGCTATTTATGGTTGTAAAACCATAAGCTCAAAATTGCAGTTGGCAACACAACGTCACTGTTCATCTTGGGACAAGGACTCAGTGTTGGGGGAACACTATGTGATCTTAAAGGCTGGCTAAGACTTCGTATGGAACTGGGCTCAAACTCAAGAGGCACAGCCAATGAGAAATCTAATTTTTTTTTAATATTTCAAAGTTTAAATATGCTTAGAAGTTTTTTTTCTAAGCCCTTTCTGGGAAGGGGAGTAGAAAGAAAAGTGAGGATGGTGTTTATTTCTAGATGGCCCTTACGTAATTTAAAAGAACAGTATAAAGTACAATTTTACTGGAAAGAAACAGAATTGTATTTAGATGAGGACTAACTTCGATTTTCTGTGCTGAAGTTAAAGGCAACCTCATCTCTGCAAGGATGTTACATTACAGTGGCTAAAACACACATTCCTTTTTCCAGGAAGAGTCTCTGATTTGGTGAGCAAATTCTCCCTCCTGTATGGTCTGTTTGCCGGAGGTCAGGATTGTACAATTGGGATTTGAATGCCTGGAGTGATGAAGTACTATCTCACAAGTTGCTTTCTTTGAGTGTTGTTCCTTAGGAGGTAATTGCAGGCAGTTCCCCTTGTCACAGCTTCCTGCTAATGACTTCTTTGCTTTTAGAAACTCATTCCCCAAGACTGAGGCAGACATAGCTCTCCACTGTAGTCAGTTCTCAGATTTTGTTTCACTGTAATGCAGTCTTGTGTCCCTTGTCTGCTGAGTTGAGAAGGAGGTAGTCTGGAACCTACAGATACACGGGGGGAAGGAGTGGGAAGCAGAATGCTTCTGCTCTGTTGGAGCAAGACACTTAAGGCAGTGCCTTTGTGCATTTCTTTCACTTTCAACCTCTCAACGTAGAATAGTTGCCATTACCGTAAGGGTAGCTCCGCAGAGGAGTGGAGATTTACCTAAACTAACTTGGTATTGGAGGGAGGTGCACAGGAGTGGTTTGGTCATTCCTCCAGCCTCCCCTTTTGTCTTCTGGGCAATGCATGGAGCTCTGTTGCGCTGTGGCTGAGGACTCTCAGTACATGGGACAGCAAGAGTCCTTTATTGCATTGCCTTAGACTATAGTTACTGTAATAAGTTCTTAAGGAATGCCATGTTTTCCCTCTCTCCCATGAACAGGATCGGGGAACCACTTTTTGGTGATGTTTTTCACGTCAAGGGAGGGAATCTTGACCATTTGTTAAACTTGCCAGTGAAGCTTGGTCTGTGTGTTTTTTCCTCACCTCATTCCTGGTCTCTTTGATCTGTTTTTTTTCCTATTGTTGTTGTTGTCGTCTGTTAATTCCATTTACATTTAGGTTTCTTTATTCCTCCCCCTTTCTCTTTTTCCTTTTGTTTGTTGCTTTTCATCACTAGCTCTGATGTCTCAGACAATGAGCTCCCAGCTCTGTGTTCACACCAGCTTTAAACAGTGGGTGAAGCCAGAAACCCGGTGTCATTTCTGAATCTAAAGGGTTTGCCTTCTTTCTCATTCATGGTGTGGTTCAGGCCATTACAGGCCCCATGCAGTCCATTGTTAGTATCTGCCTAATTTAGGAAAGTCTTTGGTAACCACTGTAAAATCCTTATTTTCATGAGAATTAGTTTGCATCTGCCGTGAGTCAGAGTAGCTGGGCTTTCCCACCGTTTTTACCAGCTGTGTTTTCTCTCATTAATCCAGTTTCAAGTTAAAACTGCTTATGACTGGAAAAACACGGATGTGTTTTTGGAAGGTCTTGGGTTGATCTTTCTGTTGCCCACTAGGTGGAAGTATTGCTCTTTCCAGTGTGACTTGGTGGCAGCTGTGCTGCAGTTTACCTGAATGAAATTGAGGATATTCTCATGACCAGTTGTGCTTCCCTGCTTCATAAAGCATCACTTTATGTGTCCCAGTGTAAAATTCATATCCATTAACATCCTGCTAGTGTCTCAAAGGTGGAAGATCTATGAAGTCATAGTCAACGTACCCTTAGGTGTCAGACTAGTGCCCCAGCTGTTCCACATGTAAGAATTGTTGTCCTTTCTTCTCCAAATACTATTTCTTGGAGATTCAGAGCTGTTTACTTTATTCTCAGGCGGTAACTGGACAAATACATGATCTGTCCAAGCATAATATTTTCACACTAAAAAAATACCTCAAATCATAGAAGGCTGTGAATCAACAATATCTTGCCATTCCAGAGCCTGACTGCCTCTTTTCCCCTTTTGGAATGTAGTGAGAAAGGCTTAAGTTAGAGACTTAGGCCCTGTGTATCAAATGCTATTTTTCTACACTGTTCTCTTTTTAAAATTAAAATCAAAGTTATATATCTTTGCAGACTAGATAAAATAAATGTAATACAGCAGCCTCTCTCCTTACTTCAGTACAGCTATAATTACAATAATGAAAAGAAAAAAAAGAAGAAAAGAAAGCCAGTGGGAAACTTTGCAGTCGCATTAACATCAGGGAAATTAAAGAAAAACAACAACATCCCCTCCTCCTCCTCCTTCAGTTTTCTCACTGGTTTAGCTTAACAGGTGTTAGCACCCGTGGGAGCACAACTGTAGACAAGCCTCTGGAATCCAGACCTATTTTTAATTAAACCTGTTTTGAGAAAGCTAGTGGAGATGCCTGTAAAAAGGAGTCTGACCTTGTCAACATTAGGACTAACACCTATTTAGCTGCTTGAATGATGGCACCGGTGGGAATGTTTTTGCAAATGCTTTCTCCTCAACCCCTGTTTAGAGTGTCCTGCACATTCACAGTAATTAACCTATTTGCACATCAGATGTGACAGCAGTTTTCTTTTGAATTCAGAGGAAACTTGGATGCTCCATATGCAGTATCATTCCTGAGTGGATTTTTGAAGTTGCTTTCTGTGGTGTTTTGCCATTCGTTTTAACATCAGATGTTACCACTGCAGTAGTAGAATTGTTCAGATGCACTGGATTATTAAACTTAGTTGTATTTACTCCTGCTGCTGGACTGAATCCCGTGCTTTTGGGAGTCCAGCTTTTTTGTAGTTAATGATAAGATAAACATCACTTTTCTGCTAATTCTAAAGGACAGTAGTAAGTGCTTCAGTTATCTAAATAATCAGAAGATCTCAGAGTTGTTTACATGATCAGTGTTTGCTGCATCATTTCTGCACAGTAATATCCGTGCTGACCTTCCATTTCTAAACTTTTCAAGGGACACAAAGGTCAGAGAAATCTAAGTGAGTTTGTGCTGTATAATCCTTCCAGCAGTTTTCTGATGTGAGGCTCAGCAGTGGAAAGGCCAACACTTGACTTCATAGGCCTAATTATGGTCACTTAACCTCTCATTAAAGTGAATGGAGGCAATTTGTACCACTCCATGTGATAACTCCTTAGACAGACTCTGAGAACAAGGTGTGTTTTTACCCTTTCTAAAAACAAAGGCTTGAAATCTAAAGGGAAAATAAATGTTTCATGCTTAGGTCACTTTTTATTGTGAAGGATGTTATTAGCATTTAACAAAAAAATCCTCATAAAGCCTTGGATATAACTCAGTTTTTCTTTGGGGTAATGCTGAATAGAGGATTAAAGTTGTGCAGAAGTAGAAGCTTGATGACTGCCATTTCTGTTATCTGAGCATCGGACCACACATCTCACTTGTGTGTAACCTTAGAATTTGTAGGAAAAAAAGAGGTCTCTGGGAAGACCCTTAACTGAGAATAGCAATGCATAAAATCATGATGTTGCCTTTATATTTTTTTAGGTGTTTCAATACCACCTCTCTGACTTTCTTTGTTTGGGGCGGTTTTTTGGTTTTTTTGTTTTTTTTGGTATTTTAAGGCCTCACTTAAGAGTGAGTTGAGCACATCGTGGTAGAGCTTATCCTGACAAATTCCAGAGTATCAGGGGATCACTTCACATGGTGAAAAAGTTCTTTTGCTGTCAGTGCAGCACCCAGTTCCAAGACAGAATAAATTATCTGAGTAAATTATTTTTTTTCCAGTGTCTGTCTTTTTTACAGGATTTTCTTTTAGCACAGATATGTTGGGTAGAAAGGTATTGTTATTTTCTCCCGCTTTCTCTGTGCTTCTAACTAAGGCAATTATGGTGGCAGAAGTTCTAAAGTAGAACCAAGCTCTAGCCTTTTTAGAGGTTACTTCAGCTTCTGAGAATTTCAATAACTCAGCAATTAAAAGGAATACCGTGGATAAATATCTTGAACAAGGTAAAACTGTGAACAAATGCAAGGTTTTCAAGTAAACCAGAATCTGCCTTTCCAGCTGAATATGCTGATATTTCATGTTCTAGCAGTTTGTTAACCAGTTAAACCCTGATGAACTTGGTAAAAATGGTTTGCTTTATTCCAGTGAGGATTTCAGTCTGAGGATGCATTTATCATGTGGTTGTCAAACGGTTGCTGTATAGAAGGGAAAACTTCTACAAAGAAAAAGTGTAAGAAAAAGCAGCACTGTGTAAAGGAGTGACAGTCGCTCTGTTCCTTTGGTAGGCAGTTTTTTGAGGAGGTGGCATATGAGCTTGAAACTCAGTAGCCTCTGGCATTATGTGGAAGATACACTCAGTGTAAATATGCCTGGACAGACTCACAATCCTTTATGTAAGTTGATGCCTTTTGGTATTTTTGAAATTTTGAAATACCCAAGATACAGGCTTCTTCTGAAAACCAGCTACTGAGCATGCACAACAGCTATTTTTCATACAGTTTTCATCACTCCAGAGCCTTACAGTGCAGTATTACTGCAGAGTATTGTTACTTAAGATTTATCAACCTTCAGTTCTCAGGGTGTAATGTCTTGGCTGTTTCAAATCGTGTTTGGCTGCCAGCCAAAATCAGAATTTCTTCACAAAACAAGAGCTGGAAAGAGCCAACTTGTCTGTGCTGATTTTGATTTATTACAAGACTCCAGATACAGATTGACATTTTCAGCTCAATATTTGACTTTCACCAGCCTTGAAATGGGAACTGTGAGCACTTTGATAAACAGCTTAAAGGTTTGTCTGGTTTTGTTACAGCCTGTGTGTATATCTTTGTTGCTTTCTTCCCTCTTTTTAAAATAATAACTGTTTTGCAATGCTTAGTGAATTACCATGGATGTTGTTGGTATGCTTTAGGGACAGCTTTCCTTCATTCTCCACTAAGGGAAATGCATTGGTCCTGGAAACATACCAGAATGAAAGTGCTGCATAACAAGAACAGTCCCTTACTACACTGTTACCAGTATAAATAGTTCTCAGATTTTCAGTGGAGGTGGTGAGCCTACCATGTTAGCCTGAGTTGTTTTCAGACTTGTTTAATTAAAATGGCTTCCTCTCCAGGGCAGACAGGTCCTTAGTATGGGCCCTGTCTGTTCTATAGGTACCACAGGGCTGAGTGACCTGCCCATAGCACAGTTAAAACACTGCCATTTTTTGTAATATTAGCAAATTCTTTTCCAAATGCTAAAATGCGGGGCAGCACTTGGCCTCAAGGGTGCCTGTTGCTGATCCTACTACAGGAAGAGGTTCAGTGGGCTGCAGCTTTGGGCTTGCTCAAGGACACTCGTAAGGCCAGTTCCTGTGCCATGAAATGGAACTGTGCTTTAGCTGCCGTGGGACAGCTGTTGTAAGCATACCGGTTGGTAATTTAAAGGTACAAAAGAGCTGAAACCCCAGAGTGTACACCAATGGAAAGGAAAACCTTGATATGTTCCAGTTGAGCTTATCCAGGCCAGAATGAAGGAAAGAGCAATGTACACAGCAGTTCTCTTGTTGTTTTTGTAGTATGGTCAGCCTCTTAGGAAACCCCCAAGAAGTATGCACTACAAAAACAACTGGAGCATTGCTGGGTAGGAGTCGGTATTTTGTAAATTCCAGTCTGGATAATCTCATCTGGGATAAGTCATGCTTTTTTTCTCTCCAAAGCATATGCTTGAGGTTTCGATTTTTTCACACCTGTTATTTACCAGGTTGAATGAATGTGATTAAATGAAACATAGCACACATTCAGCTGGGTCAGGCACAGGGTGATGGTTCTTTTGGATTTAATTATGTCATATTTCTGATCCCAAAATGCAGAGTATATAGTCGTGTTGGGGAAGGCTTCTTTCATGCCCTTAGTGGACCTACATCGTAACTGAGCTTCTTGTTTGGTTGTATTTATTGCATAAATATAAAGACTGGCTGATCTAAAAAAACCCCAAGCCCACCTGTTTTCATCTGAAGCGGTTGAATTCTTTTCTTGAGACTTCTGCATGCAGAATGCTGCCAAAGAAGTTAACGTATGGTAACGTTTGTAAGTGTTTTGGAGAGTATTTTTAGAGTTATGGGTGACCAGTTACAGTTTTATTGTGCAAGGCCCCATACAGAATGGAAGGGCTGATATTGTTGAGTTTAATGAAGTTGTGCTTAGAGCAAGCACCACTAAAAATAAGTAGGTAATGTTAATGGGCTAGTACATTTCCACAAATAATGGTTTCCTGCTGTTAGATAAAAACCAGAGACCAAGCAAATGTTTATTTTCCAAGTGGGAGACATAGATCTGATGATGATGTTTCACTAAAATGACTTGTCTGTTAGGCAGAATGACTGATGCAGATGTAATCACTTTAATCTCATTAGTGATATATTAGACAGATTGTTCCCACTGTAATTGTTTTACACCATAGTCTTTATGTCTGTTGATAAGAGACCTCTGATATCTGTTATTCTGTATTCCCACATTACACCCTACAATAACAGCTGCTAGGGCTGTTCTCTCTTATCCTTAGCTGAGATCTAAACAACTACAACCACTACTCGTATCCTGAGTGTTAACATAATGAATGCCTGCTCCACCGTGTATTTCCCTGGTGGTGTTACTTTACAAAATCACTTATTTTGCTCATCTTCCTTTTACTGTATGACTCACACAACATCTCTGAACTGGTTCAAAGTCTTTGAAGAGGTGTCTGTCTCCTGATCATTCATCTGTAAAACAAAAAANNAAAAAAAAAAAAAATCAGTGTCTAAAGTAGCACGCAGAAGAGGAGAGGCTGAAAGTTAAGTTTTGAGGGGAAGGGATAAACATGTATCTTGGGGAGATGGGTGGAATGAGATCTTGGAAGGTCACAAGGTACCATTTTGCACTAGCTGAAACTTCAGGGTGGTCTTTCCACTGTAAGTGTATGCATCATAGCTACTGCAGAAAGGCTGGAATGTCTCTCTGACCATTTGTTTTCTCTTTAGGGCCAAGGACAAACCTTTCAGTTTCCCAACCTATTTCCAGAGAAAGAACAAGACTCAGAAACTCGCTCTTTCGATGACTTCAGGGATAAATTTATGGAGAAGGAGAAGCAGAAGCAGGAAGATGACCCCAGACGAGGTGGAGTCCCTGACTGGTTTGGACTTTGATGCAACAAGCCAGCTGCCTTCCTATAGTCTCAGAGGAATTTTGATTAGCACAACTTGCACTCTTCCCTTCTCATAACGACTGAATGTTTATTCTTGAGCAGCCCTTGCTAGATTGTCTTTTTTCTGGCTGTTTGTGCATGACTACAACAAAATGGCCCTGAAGAAATAAAAAGGTAAAATAAATCTTACTGCATCACGTCTTTTCTGTGAACTTGTGGGCTGTTGCTAAAATGTGGAATTCCTTTGTCATTTCTGACTGAGAGTGTCATTATGTGTACCTTCTTTGTGCTGCTGCAGGTTGTTTTGAGTAGAAATAGGAGGCATTAATTTCCTGTGATGTGCGGTTTGCCTTGAATGCAAGGTATGAAAGTCAGGATAGGTTAGTCAGAGGTGGACATGAAAGTGTAGATAACTGGACTATATACTCAGGACATAGGGGGTTCCCTTATTGGCAGTTATTGTGTCTCACTGTCCTGTGTGTTGCCTTCTTTACAGTGATCCCTTCTTTCCTGGAGAGGTGCATGTGATCTTACTGCATTCCTGTAACAGCTGTGTGGCATTTTGGGGACAGGGTTTATAGGACAGGCTTAGGCCTGGGCACGTACGTGTTTGATCCCCAGAAGCATCAAGGAGCAGAGAAAGATGGTGCACGTCTCTGCTGGCTGTTGTGCAGTGCAGGTAGCTGCCTTCTGTGACCAGCCTGCCGTAGGAATGTTTACTGGCACGGTTGTGCTGGTATTCCTTCACCTCTCCACAGCTACCTTGCAGTGCTGGCAAGTGTCCTGTGTGGACACAGTTATATTGGCATAGAAATGCTACTGCCAGTGTAGCTGTTTTGTGCTGAGGACTAATAAAGACTCCTTTTACTTTTTCTGGTGTTTCTCCCTCTACTTCCAAGTTGCTGTGCCAGGGCAGTGGTAGAACTTTTCTAGGCCTTCAGGGCTGCCACGTTCAGTTTTTTCACCTCTTGGCTCTGTTGCTGTTTCTCCTGGTTCTTATGAAGCTATTTACTCTTTTCCTTTGTCAAGTAATGTGCTCTGCAACTGTCAGAAAAGATGGGGGAAAAAGAGGGCTAGGAAGGACTTCACCACAGATGGGGAAGGATATTTCTGCAGGCTGTTTGCTACAACACAGCACACACAGGGTTAAAAGTATAGCTAATGTTTCCCTGGCTTTTGAATTCTGCCACTTGGAGCAATTGGCAGGGTAGTGAATGAGCCCAGTGCTTCTACCCGGGTGCTCTCCTTTATTGTTCTGTGTCTGAACTTCTTGTTTGGACAGCTAGCAAGATGTTTACAAGGAAACAGCTGTTCTCCAGAGAGTCAATCCAAGTAGGATTTTACGCACCCCCTTCTGTTCATTAGTCACCTCTTTCCCCCTGCTACTTCCCTTGTGCATGACAGTCCACCTCCTGTGGTTTGTTGCTTGCACCCCCTTCTTTGTCCACTGTCCAAGGGGGATTGTGTATAATCTAAGTTAGCTGGTACTTAAACAGAGAGATGCTCTTAGAGAGGACAGAGATAAGGGAGGATTTGCTACTCCCAGCCTGCCAGCAGAGTTACAATAGAAGATGTGGAAAAATACTGACTTCCCTGAAAACAGTTCATATGTTTGGCATATCTACAAAGGCAACACTTCCAGAGTTTTGTAGTGATATGTGAAACTCCAGGTTAAATCAGGAGCTGGCCTGCAGTTTTAAACTAGGGTGACTGAATTTGTCTAGGTGCAAAGGTCTCCCCTCTAGTGTACACAGCTTCCCCCTCCCCCCTCCTTTTTTAATATATTTTTTTAAAGGGGTTGTCTCAGACTCACAGATCAGTATGGAGATGAACTATGTTGTGACTGGGGCTTTGTTCCTACAATATAATATTATAGAGTTTGCTATTTTTCTTCACTTTCTGTTGTGGTTACTTCAATATAGGTAACTTCATCTTTTTCACCATAGTGAAGATAAAATGAGCTCATCTAGTGCTGCCATGTATGTTGGTCAGCTGTGAACAAGCACATGATCAAGATGTTAGTTCTGGATAAACGAGACTGTATGACATGTGTTAGGTGTAACAGCAAAGACACATTTAACCATTGCCCTCTGCCTTCCCTATTAATGGTCAGGAGACGTTGGAGTTGCCAGCTTCTGTACTGGCACTGAGGACCCAATATAACTGGAATTTATTTGCAGTCCCATATGTGCTGTAGGCTCAGTGAGTATCAAAAGCCCCTGTGTAGGTCTACTATGCTTTTCTACTCTGTGATTTCTCCATGGGCGATTAATTTCTAGCTCAGGTTAAAGGCAGATTTCTGTCTAGAGTGGCACAAAAGGGAAGAAATAGACACAAATATACCCATGCCTGTATGAAGCTGCTTCAACCAAATTTTGGCAGATGCTCAAGCTACGTAAGAGAGCAATCACAGAATCAGTTGGAAAGGACATAAAAGATCACCTAGTTCCAACCCCGTGTTATGGGCAGGGGACTCCTTCCCAATGTTAACAGCTACCTCTAAAACTGTTCTTGTGATAGTAAGGTAAGATTAAAGAAAAAAAACCAGAGTCCCTGACCCAAGAGTATTTTGCTTTAATGCTCCTGATTGCCATGGAAGTGGGTTTAAAAAGATCCCAAGTCTGTCCCAGTCCCTTGTTGACCAGTGTTTCTGAGGAATTGCCAGTGGTTGGTATTATCTGGTGCTTCAGTGCTTCACAAATCCCATCTCCCAAGCTGTACAGGTGGGCTAAAAGATAACAGAGATGATGCTTTAACATGAAGGCACAGATTGTTATCAGATGTACCAGAGGGAACTACAGCAAATGATGTTTCACAGTGGTGAAACTAGGACAGAGACTCAGAGTTTTTTCTGAGTTTTGTTCAATATACGGTACTCCTTCCAGCACTTCCCGATGTTTGTTTTGGGTGATGTAAAGGATCAGCAGCTCCTATGAAGTTGCATCTAGCCCTGCTGTCAGAGGTGTTGAGCTGTCCTTGGCCGTGTCAGCGGCCATACCTGTGCGCCAAGGATGTGGATATACGTGGGAATAACTTCTCCAAGGACCAGAGTAATGACTTAGTTGATGAGACTGATGTTCACCGTGGTGAAGGAGAAGCCACGTCCTGCACTTGGCGTGCACAGTTCTGCAGCTGCTGGTGTCTCTGACGTGCAAGGGAGATGCTGAACGCAGTTTCTTTCTCCTCTGAACGTGTGCAGCCCCCCAAAGAGAGTAAAGTGGATGAATAGTCAGTGGATGTGCAATTGGCTGCACTGGCTGGTCTGGCAGAGAAAGGAATCTGGCTATGCTGAGTGCTATCCCAGCAATACCATCCAACTATGCTGAGCAGTCTTCAGCAATACCAGGACACTTAACACAATTGTTTTTTTGTTTGCTTCTATTTATTTTTTTTTTAAACTAACCAAAATGAATTGCAGAGACAGGTGACTAAGTCACTTTCCTAACATTACAGCTTTGAAATGAGTTTTGTGTTGTAGGTAGTGCTTTGTTGGGTGCTAGGGACAGGTTGCTGCAGATAACAAAATGACTGTGTCTTGTAACCACTTGTCATCATCTGAGCCTTGCTATGTGACCTCAGAGGCTGCAGCACAGCTGGTAAGTGGTTAGATACAAAGCTGTGATAGCTTTATCTTTTGTGGGTTACCCAAACTACAGAAGCATAGAATGGTTTGGATTGGAAGGGACTTTTAAAAATCTAGCCCAATTACCTTGCAATGAGCAGATACGTCTTTGACTAGATTGGCTTGCTCAGAGCCCAGTTACCCTGTTCTTTAATGTTTCTAGGGATGGAGCATCCACAACCTCTCTGGGAAACCTTTTCCAGTGTTTTCAAAAACCTTCTTCCTTATATCTAATCTATATCAGCCATCTCTTAGTTTCAAACCATTATCCCTTGTCCTATTGCAACAGACCCTGCTAAAAAAATCTGACGCCATTTTACAGCTCCCTTTCAGTACTGAAAGGCTGCAATAAGGTCTCCATGGGGTCTTCTCCAGGCTGAACAATCCCAGCTCTCTCAGCCTTTCCTCACAGGAGAGATGTTCCAGTCCTCTGATCATCTTCATGGCCCTTCTCTGGACTTGCTTCAACAGGTCAGTGTCCTTCCTGTGCTGGGGACCCCAGAGCTGGGTGCAGTACTCTGGGTAGGGAGGAGGTTTCACCAGAGCAGAGAGGAGGGGTGGAGTCCTCTCCCTTGCCCTGCTGGCTGCGCTGCCTTGGATGCAGCCCAGGATATGTTTGGCTTTCTGGGCAGCAGGTGCACATTGCTGGGTCGTGTCCAGCCTCTCATCCGCCAACACCCCCCAGGTCCTTCTCCACAGGGCTGCTCTCAATCCCTTAATCCCCCAGCCTCTGTTGGTATCAGGGTTTGCCCCAAGTCAGGAGCAGGACTTTGCACCTGGCCTTGCTAAATCTCACAAGGTTCCCATGGGCCCCCTTCTTGAGCTTGACCAGGTCCTTCTGAATGGCATCCCACCCCTTGGGGGTGTCATCCAGCTTGGTGTTGTCTGCAAACTTGCCATGGGTGCACTTGATCCCACTGTTTGTGTCACTGAACTGGTCCCAGTATAGATCCCTGAGGGACACCACTATGTTAAAGATTAAATGTAGCCTGCACATGGGTGGCATCAGTTTTACAGTCCTGTCCATCATTCCCTGTTTGTCAGACTACTGGTGGTTAAAAGAGGAAAGGCTAAATTACAGGAAAGAAGTGAATGCAGCCTTGTGTTGAATTCCAGAAAAGGTTTATGCTAATCTGTTCAACAAATATTCTTGTTCTGGGCAAAGGAAAGGTGAAGTACAGGGAGGGTAGATGGCTGAACATGCCTGAGACTGGGTAATCCAGAGCTTCTGGTACCTGCTCCCATACTGGGACCCCCAAATTAATTATTTGGTTTCAGAAAGATGTGTTCAGTGATTTGATCCACTGTTGACCACCATCATTAGCAGTGCTGAATAAATGAAGCAGTAGGAAAATCTGGCTTGCTTTATCTAAGGTAATTTTGCTGTGTAAAATCTCTTCATGGTTGGGGAATTCCGGCTCCATCCAGGTTCTCCCAGTGGCATCAAAGTTGGTGTTTTGATTTCAGGAGAAGTATTTTACTTGCATGAATTTTCAGGTTGTAGGACAGACTGTTGCCTCTTCATCTCCAGCATGTTTGTGGAAAGGCTTGCAGAGAGTGGTAAGGGCTGGATAGAGGATGTCTGCTTGGTGTGTGCAAAAGGGCAAGGTACAGAAAGCAAGCACTGTTTTTCCTGGGAGGACTGAAAGCTATAAAACCGTTATCTTGACAATGCTGCTTGCTCCTGAGGTAGAGTTCAAGGACTGCTCAGAGCCCAATTTAAAGCAGTTGTCTGAAGATGGCTTTCCAGGGTGGCTTATATGCCAGGGCTCATAGGTACCACGGCTAAAAAGGAACATTGTGATAATCCCTTTTGACCTCCTGAATGACACAGACCATGAAATTTCATGCTGTACTTTCTGTGCATAGGCCAGAAGCTTGTGGTTGAATGTTACCTGGAATAGATTTCAAGGCTCAAACTTGACAAGCATTGCAGGACCAAGTCATTTTCCTTGAATAAGCTGAGCCCAAACAGCATGAAAGTCACCAACATGTTGTCATCTGTCCTGTGAATTACATGAAGTGGTTGTCATGGGGAAAAGTGAGTGTCACTGCTCAGGAATCATGTGTTTGTAAAGAGAGGTAATTTCTGTAAATATTACTTTCTTTAAATGCAAAAGGTTTTAGACTAGATAGGATAACATACTGGCTGAGCCATTTTTTTCCAAAGTGATTTATGAATGTTTAGACAGCATTTAGCTCTTTGTGTACAGTACAGCTTATCAAAGTGTGTGCTGCTGTTGTGGACACACCCAGCTTGCAGAATTTGGGAAATATATCACAGTCACTTATTCTGTGGCTTGAGAACACAGTAATTAGGGCCTGGTGCAAAACTAATTGATTTTAATTACAAAACAGGACTAATTATCAGTCTCTTAACCTTTCCTGCCTTCCACGGTTAGAAAATGCTGCAAATAAAAAGTGATTAAGATTTTGGAGAATTTGTATAGTGTAGAATTAGGCACTGCATTTTCTTCTGTGGTGTCTGGGATGTTAGCGAGGTCACACACGGTGTTCCAGGCAGGTAGGTCTTGCTTGGGATCTGGCCCGTAGTGCTATCTGTGTTTCATTTTCCAAAATTCTTGTTTTAGGAGTCAGACCAATGTCAGTGATTCAAGGCTTGGGAAACTTGTGTTCCTAAAAAAAGGCTTGGGAAACTCCCTCTGTTGATTTGTGATTTAGAAGTATTTTGACTGTTGTCT
Source organism: Climacteris rufus (assembly GCA_013398175.1). Taxonomy (NCBI): domain Eukaryota; kingdom Metazoa; phylum Chordata; class Aves; order Passeriformes; family Climacteridae; genus Climacteris; species Climacteris rufus. Next base: position 892,358 of record VZRZ01003773.1, on the reverse strand, counting down.
GTCAGTATGTACCTGGAAAAGAAAAACTTCTCAGAGGCAGAGTATAGTTTTGCATAGTTAAACAAATTAAATGAGCGGACTAGAAAGGGAATAGCTGTGGGCTGGGCAGGTGATATCCTGCTAAATGGAGGAATAGGTGAGGGAGTTGTTCTGGATCATGTCTGTGTGGTGCATTTCTTGTGAGCCTGCACCAAAAACATACAGCTCTTGACGGTTTCTTAGGTTATGAAGAGAGTCTGCTGCAGATTGAGCCATGCCAGTGCTTGCACACATGGCAAACCCAGTGTGTGGTGTCTCACAACAGCTGTCAAAGACTGGTTGTCATACCCAGAGTCTCTAAACATCCTGTTTATCCTTTCAAGGAGGAACACTTGATTGAAAGATAAATACCAAAAAAAAAAAAAACCCAAAACAAAACCCAACCCCAAAACTGGTGCTAGGAACAACATTTGCCCTTGGGCTAGCAAACCTGAAAACAAAAGAAAATAAACATAGGATGGAGGCAAACACATTTCCACACAAGCCCAGATTCTAAAAGGGATTTAGGAGCTGAGCTTGTTTTGGCGTGCTTGAAAACAAAAAAGCCGTCTGGGTGCCAGGATTCTTGGGGCTCTGTATGTGTGCGTGTGCATCAGGGTAAGAGCACAGGAAGAGATGGGGTGTCTGTGGTGATGCGAGGGGAAAATGGCAGACATTGGAGCTGCCAGAAAGCTTTATGCAGGGTCACCCTTGGGGCATAGCTTGCACTTTTTTTTTTTTTTAAATTAAACATGCCAAAAAAAATCTTCAAGTTGGCAGCAAGATTTTTTTCTTCTTCTCCCTCTGTTTGTTGTTCATTTGTCGCTGCACGGGAGGTCTGTTTACTTTGCTCAAGAGAATGAGGGACCCAAGAGACACTGCTCTGCATGCAAAGTTTTTATCGAAGGGGCTAGAGGAAGGGAAGGGCAGGAACTTTCAAGCCTTTTGTAACAGAGGTGGGCCGTTTCTTTTGCTTCTTTGCCCAATGTATGTTGGGCCTGATGCTGCTACTGCTTGTTCAGACATAGCTGGGTTCTGGACTTCAAATAAGGGTCCTGCTTTTAAGGGCTGATGAGGCAAATCTCTACAGGATGAGTGTGAGGTGGCCTAAGAAGCCCTAAGATTTGTTGAAACTCTGGGTGGCTGTCTAACACTTGTGCCCCCACTTTGCCCATGGGATCTCTCCTGGTAGGTTGCTTTCAAACCAGAGGTGGTGCTTCTCTCTCCCACCACCTCCCTGTTGACTCTTCTGAATGAATTTTGGGATGAATTCATGAATGTGCCATTAAAATAATCTCATGGATGAGCCAATGCAGCCCTTCATTCCAGGGATTTAGTTTTTTGAAGGGGACTTTTCCAGAGCTGTGTGGCAGCCCACTGCTGCTGCCGCTCTTTGTTGCTTTTGATGACTCAGTCAACTTCTGAATGCTTTGGTTTCTCCAGATGAGCTTAATAGTGATTGTGACCTGACTGGAGATCCAACAGAGGAGGGAAAGTGGAGAGCTCTATTACTTTTGCTTGCTGGCATGTCAGTGGATGAGGCAGCTTTGTCCAGCTGGATCTTCTTGCTGTCTTATGGTGCTGATACAACGAGAGAAGGACAGTGGGGAGAAAACTAAGGGTGCTGCACAAGCAGGGTGAATGTCTTTAGATTAACAGATGGGCACATCCCTGGGGATCGTTTTTGCATGTGCATTCTTCTATGTTCTGGGCAGTGAGAGCGGTGGTGTATGCAGGCAGAGTTCTGCAGTGTGAGGCAGGGCAAGGGAATGGCTAATGAAAGAAATGGGTAATTCCACTGAAGCAGAATTTGGAGCTATGTCCTGTTATGCCATTTGGAGTTTTCTTATCCTTTTTGACTGGCAGAAGAGGACAGGGACTGATGGATCTGCCTATAGCCTTAGTCTTGTGTTCAAAGCAGCTATTTTCTAACTCAAGTCACTTCTGTATTGCCCTAATGCATAGCAGAACAGAGAGCTTTCTGTTGGTGGAGGGAGTTGACCCCTTTTGTCTCCATTTTCCTTGTTTTAATTGACAGGAAAGCTGCTCAGCAATACCAGGGCACCTTTCTGTGTTGCAAGGTTCCCTTAAATACTGGGACACACCATATTGTTTTGGCCATTTGGTCTCCAAGTGGAGGGGGAGTTAAGGAGCCAGCTGTGATTGTAGCAAGGAAAAGATCCCTTGTTAAAAGACATTGAAAAGCCTGTAAAATACTAATTCTGGAAGAGGGAAAAGTGAGAGGCAACATTATTAGAGATGGACTATTCAGAAGCACCTCCCTTTATGATACATGATGTATGGGAATGGGGACTGTCAGCTAAACAAAAAGAAGGCAAGATAGAAACTGACATAAAATGTTTTCACTCAGCAGTGGGTTAGATTAGTGTTGTGCAATTCTTTGCCACAATATATCAGGGCCAAGAACTTTGCTGGATGCAGACGCACTCTGACTGTTTCTGTGGATAACTAAGATATCAGAGAGCTAATGGTAATATTAAAAGAAAAAGAGTTTTGGGAAGTTGTCAGTGCCGCATGCGTCAAGGCACAAGCTGACTCCAGCACATGGAGATGGGGATAGGAGGTGACTTACTTCAGAAGTGAAATAGCCTGTGAGCTGTCTCTTGCAGGGTTTCTTTTTCTGACCTTTGGATCAGCCTCTGTTGTGTTGCAGAATCCCAGCCGAGATGCAGTTTGGGAAAGACAGCAGGTTTGGCAGCAATCTCAGCTACAGTACCTCTTGTTGAGTGGTAGACCCTGTGGGCAGGTAGAGCACCCTTCTGCATTCTTTAGCTGCCAGTTGTGAATGTCTTGATTACCCCCAGGCCCCAAAAGAAAGCTCATTTCTGTGGCCTGGGAGTCAGGAGAGTGAACTTAACTTCCAAACTGTATTCAGCTGACCTTGGGTCAATTCCTTAACATCTCTTTCTCTCTTCATTTTGTGTCATAGAAATTATCTACAGGTGAACACTCTTCCCTGGATCCCACTTGTTTTTCTGGCTAATATCTAGGGGTCCTTAGTGAAAAGTGCCCCCTTCTTTGCCTCTTTGGTAGAGTATGGCACACTACACAAAATATTGATGTACTGAGGTTGAAGGCTGATTTCATAATTTGCTGGGTTTTTTATTCACTCTTTTAGCTATCTGGAAAAAATAGCAGAGGAGCTTTGAACACCGTAACTGTAGAGACATGACACTCAGTAACAACTCCTCAGTAAAAGAGCTGTTTTGTTTTTATTGTATTTTCTTTTTGCTGCTTTTAATAGCTATAAACAACCTCTGTGTGGAGTGTGTCTTGAAACTTGTGACCAGCTGGGTGAGGGGCCTTCGTATCAATTTCAGGCTTGTGGACAAGAGAGCATAACAGGTCCCTGACTGCTCCAGCCACTTCCTGCCGGCCAAGGAATGATGGAAACAGAGGTCATTATTGCACAAGTAATTAAAGGTTCATCAGCCCTACCTCTCTGATTGCTTAAGGCCATTGTAGTAAGGGACAAACACTCCTGCTTGCCCACTGTTATTTGTTTTCTGCTTGCTGTTTTTCTTGGCTTGAGAAGAGGAATTATGAAGGCTCTTGAGTAGGATCTGGGAGTGCTGTGGTCTAATGCATTTGGCTGTGGCCCTGGGTATGTTGCGGAGCACTCTAATACTGAGAAATAGAGTGTCTTCTGGGCCCCCTGTCTTCCTGTTTCTGCCCCAGATCCAGAAACCAGAGAGATGACTCTCAAAAAGCAGGTCCATATTGCCCAGGCCCTGGTACAGGGTGGGCAAGGAAGCCAGGCTTGGGGAGGTCTGTAGAGCTGTGCTTCTGAATAGCTGAAGTGCCTCCTATCCTCGTATTAGCAGACGATAGGATCTTACTCCATCTGAGCTGTACTCCAAAAATGTGAGATTGGCTTATAGTGGGAGGATTTCCTATGAATTTTCTTAAGAGGATTCATTTCTCTTTCTGTGGTTTGAACTCTGAATTTCACATTTTTCTGTTTTCTCTCCATTACAGTATGCAAGAAATTACTTTCTTTGTCTTTCAAATAGACACCAAGACTCACTTATGATCAGGGGCCTCTTGAAAAAAAAGAAAGAAGTAAGTACCAAATATTTTGTGTCTTTGACAGAATCACAAAAGCAGGGTAGACTGAACAACTCACCCTTTAACCATCTGTCCCTCGAGTTCTGGAGAGACTTTTATCTCTGAGGAGCACAGCCCACAGACATGGGAAGTCATGTTGCTGTCCTCCAGTTTTCCTTCTGTGGGTGAATGATCATCACCACCACCACCACCAAAAGAAATGAGCCCCCATTGTGCTGAATCTTCTTGTACTTCAAGAGCAGTGGAAGAAACACCTGAGAGGAAAGAGAGATGGCTTTTGGCCCTGTTGGTCCAGTAACATTGTGAATGAGCTTCACAGTCTGGCTGGTATAGGGTGGGCATTTCCCTCCCTTCTGGGAGTGCAAACGGGGATTGAGGTTGGACTGCACCCCAGAAGCCTCCTTGTTGGCGAATACTTTTTGCCCCAGAGAGTCTGGCTTCAGGGACTAGTGTGTAGCTCAGGAACAGCTTGAAGGGCACGTGTTGGGTAGGCAGATGGAGTGGGTGATGATCTGCTGAAGAAGGAGAAGTGTGGAGTGAGAAGAGGAGTGATAAAAGGGCAGCTGTGTGGTCAACCCTGTGGAAGTGGAAGAGGGCAATAACTCATCTCAGAAGGAGCAAGAAGCCAGCCGCAAAGTTGCCTGGAATATGAAGCTGAGGCAGAAAATGGTTGGTGGGATGATTGGGTCTGGAAGACCTGAGGTTATTCTATTGTGTTCATGGGGGAGTTAAGTAACTCCTTGACCAGTCTGCAGAGGCTGTCTAGTCAGGGGTCCTGTGCCAGTTGCAGCCCAGGATGCTCCAAGGTAACACTAACCCTGCCACAGAGCTGAGGGTGTCTCCAGAGGTCCTGGGGCACTGCATCTTGACACGTGAACGCAGCCCCAGCACGGCAGCCTTACAACAGACACTGCGTAATGGCCTGTTTTGAATTTGTATTTCATTTGCCTCCCATATGGGATCAGTTTTTCCCTTTTCTTTATTTTTTTAATAGCGTTTTTCCTAGTCATAATAATCAGCATTTCCCTGCCTTCTCCCCTTCATTCTTCACAGCTGGCTTTGATTGGTTTCAGTCCTGCAGATGCTCCTTCAGACCCAGTAGAAGGGGCAAAGGTTCTTTTCCTTTTCAGAGCAAGGCAGACAGCCCTGCCGGAGGGATGGGGGAGGCTGGCGCTCCCGGACTGGCCTACTCTTTGCTGTGGCCCCGGCTGGCCTCTTGTGCATCTGGTGAGGTTTGCCAAATTGCAAGATAATTTCTCTGCCAAAGGCCTGGGGAAGATCACAAGTTGTTGATGGCGTGCATGCCCCTTCTCTTGTGCCGTTCAAAAACAACCGTTCTTGCAAGCAAGAGGGGCAGGATCCCCAAATGCCTTGTGCTCACAGGCTGTGAGTACAAAGGGCCAGAGTGCATCTACAGAGTGTGTGCCGACACTGACTCAGATTTTTGTGTCTGTGAGCCATCAGGCTTACGGCAACTGCAGCCCCATGTGTCTGACTGTGCGAGGTCCCCGGTTCTCCGTACGGGGTGTGATTAACCTGCACAACCCTGTGTCGTGCTCCACCAAAAGGAGCTGGCAAGCCCACAAGTGGAAAGCACCCTGAGTGCATGAATTGGCACGGGAAAAAAATAGTACTGGATGGTCAGGCAGACTTTCCTGATTTTTTTAGAGCATGATTCAAACACGAATCGCATGGCAGAAAGGAGAAACTTCCCTTGGAGGCAACTTAATCCACAACTGCCTGATGTGGGGTTTCTAGCAACTTCCTTCAAAGCAGCTTGTGCTGGTCACTCTGAGAGATGGACGGTTGAGTTGACAGTCATTCAGCTGATCTGTTATGGCTATTGCTGCATTCCAGGCACCATCCAAGAGAATGAGACATAGCATTGCACAAGACCAAAAGAAAGTAAATGTTTACAGGCACAACGCGCATTTCAGCTTGTTACATGTTCCTGAGCAGTGAAAGAAATGAAACAATAATTAAAACAGGTCCCAAGTCTCAGTGTGTATCTTGGCTTGCTGCACAGTCCTCTTGGAGCGCTGCCTCTGCCTCTCTCTGATCCCAGCCTGAGCAGTACCACTGGGCCGTTGCATCCAGGTCAAGGTCTTTCCAGTTACTCCAAGTACGTCCCCTTTCTGAGAACTGCAAAAGCCTTTCAGTGAGGTGGTTTTATGGCTTGTGACGGAGTTGGGTGCTTGATGTTTTCCCAGCACCCAGTCACGCTGGAATCTCCCAGGAGATGTTTGCCTGGGGTATCCAAAGTGTCTGTGAAGGGGAAGTTATAGATGTATTTATTCCCATGGGAGAAAGGTGGAGAAAGCAGAAGAGAGGTGGACATTTAAATAATTTGTTCCCTGAATGATCCCTTTTTAATGGTCTAGCTTGTCATTGTGTGCATTCAGGGAAGCAATTAGGGTGCAACAAAGCAGATGTAGTGAAGGGCTGTGTTGGCACATCTGACAACTATGCCAGAAAGGAAGCATGTGAGTTACTACCTCTGCTCTCCTGCTCTGAGCACAAGGTTGGTCACAGCACAGCTTGAAGTCCAGGATGTCTTCTGGCAGTGAGTCAGGTAGGTGAGAAGAGGGCCTCTGCTCTGTCTGTCCTGTCCCTCTTTTCCCAAGGAAAAAAGTAGAGGGCCATGATAGGGGGTGTTGTTTTTCATGAAAGGGTGAAGCAATGGAGTCTTTCTCTTTAGTACAAGCAATTGAGGAGAGAGTGGAGGGGTGACTGAAACACTCTCTCCCCAGAGTTGCTCTGTGTGTGATGGTACCTCCTCCCAAGCTGTGAAGCTTTTGTATCATCGTCTTGGCCTTCACGCCAAGAGAACTTTTGATGCCCTGCAAGTTAGTCCTTGGCAAGGAGAGGCCTTTTTAGTAATGATCAGCCCACCATGCACATGGCAGAGAGAGACAGACCTCCATGCGTGCGTTACCCTGGGCTCAGGCGTAGACTCGATATCCACATATGAGCAATAGCTGTAGCTGCTGACTCACATCACTTTTCTTGGTTCTCTCACTTCAGCAATGAGCTGGCCAGATATTATTCATTTTATTTGAAATAATAACCGAGATGTCTACTGAAGGTATAAATGTCTAGGCTTCCTGTAAGAAACAGATGAAGCCCAAAAAGCAGACGGTAATTTTGCAACAGACTGTGTCTGAGAGCACACCTACAGCGCTGACTAGGGCCCATGAATCAGGCAGGACAAACGTCCACGGCCATTGCTGAGTCTGCAAATAGACTGGATTTGTTGTGTAGTTTGCCACATAAAGGGCACTTTTAAGAGGTGGCAGCTACGTGGCCTCTTGTTTTATGTGACCGAATTATTTAAAGACCTTGTTGTTAGGGAGAAGTGCTGACTTTTCTATAAGGCAAGTTCCAACCTGCTTCTGTGCAATGTTCTGTTACAGCTTTTCTCTATCCTTGGGAAAACCAGACTTGATTTTTGACTTGCCAGACCATTCTGAAGGCAAATGACAACACTTGAATGAAGTCGGGGAGATAAAAAATAGCTCTTCAGTCACTAGGTTATGAAAAATTATTTTGATTTAAGAATTTGCTATTTCTGTTCATTCTACTCAGAGACAACTTATCACCACCTCTCCAAAGTTTTTGCATAGTTAAATCTCCTCAATAACTTGGATAGTGACTGTTGTTGAGGAATATACAAGAAACCTGAGCGCCACTATAAACACTCACTGTTGTACAGCGTGTAGGGAATCTAGCCTGGGATTTAGGGTCCCAGAGCTAGTCCTGTCACCAATGATGGGAAGTTTCTGTGGATATAGTACACAGCAAAACAGATGGGCATGGTGACATTTCTCTAACTGAAAACTATCAAAAATCTTCCTGTAAAGATTATCTGCTTTGGTCCTATTGGAGTAGTAAAGGCCTGTGTTTGCAAAGCGGAAGAGCCAGCTTTTCAGAAGTCTGTTTTTTTACAGAGTGCTTGACACATGAGCCATAATTCTGGGATTCTGGTTCCCTTGTTAAGTCCTTCTGCTTTCAAATTCTTGGAGCTAATTTTCATTGACAATAGGAACATTCCTTGAAAAATGCTGATGTAATGAAGTACGTGCTACTTGAGATTAAAAGATTTATTCAGTAACTCTTTTGTGAAACTTTTGCGAAGTGTCTTAACATTTTTATATTTCTCCAACTGCCAACAAAATCTCATTGCACCACACAGTTTGCAACATTAGTCAGATTTTGACACGGGCTCACGCAACAGGCAGTTTTCACAGTCAGGAATCATAAAATGTTAAAGAAATTGCCATTATTTGAAAACTAGACACAGTTCAGTGAAGCAGATGGACTTGCTAACAGTGACTTAGGAGGTCTGTAGCACAGCTGTGTTGACACGGATTATAGACAATCAAAATTGTATATAAAGTGCATGCCTTAGTTTTAGTTTTAAGCATATTGCTAACATTTAATGAACTGTGTAACCTTATATGGTTTATGTATTTTTGTACTGTAGCTGCAAGTTATGCTAAGGCCTTGACTAAACCTTCCCAGAAATCTGTATTGCTATTTGTAATGTAGGCACACAGACTGAGAGTGCCAATAAGCCTTTGATTGAATCTTGATTAATGTAAATACGTTAAGCCTGTAGGTGCCATTCCAGCCCAGGGAGCTTCTTACAGCTTTTAACCATGTCCACATCAGAGTTAGAGCCCCTTTGCTTCAGATAATTTCCAAACAACCAACTGGAGAATGTTTGGACTCACTTGTGAAGGATCAGGGATAGAGACATTTTCTGAAACCCCTGGCTGGCTTGTTTGCAACACCATCCCAATAAAAATTAAGCCCTCAGACACAAACTTAGGAAAGGAAAGAAGAAAACAGAATTCTGATATATTTCACAACCGTATTCTGTGATCCCAGGAGAAAGATTGGGTAAGCAACACTGATCTTTCTTGCATATCTGTCTGTCTGCAAAGTTTTCAGCTAGATCTCTTTTACTAGTCAGGTCTCCTGGATTAGGTGAGCAGGTTGCCTAATTGTTTCAGTGCATTGCTTTAACTAATTGGTTCCGCATTTAAGCAACATAGAGGGGATGTAGAAGCACAGCGTTTAACCAAGTTGAAAATGGGATGTGTGGTGGGAGGAGGAAGACATCATGAAGTGTGGTAAGTTGCAATGGGATCTAGATGGGTGAGGTCAATCAAAGCACCAAGTTCTCATCCTGGCTCTGGTGCTTGATAACATCTGGTGTCTTAGTGCCTGTTTTGGTGGAAAAATTAGCAGACTTTATTTTGCCAAGGAAATGTGCTGAACATGCATTCCTCCTTCTGTGTGTGGAATAGGACAAGGCAACTCGAGCATGGGGACCAGCTTCCTGCAAGGTAAATCTCTGTGGGAATAACCTCCCTGATCTACGTTGCTGCTAATACTTACTTGTTAGGAGTTCTACTACTGAGCAAACACTACCTGCAAAGGCACGTGATGAGGAAGGAGCAATAACTGAAAGGAAACATCCAATGGCTTGTGTCCTTCTTGGTATGGTAAAGCTCTTCAGTGTCTTCTCCTTGTAAGATGACTTCTTCAAAGTAAAAATACTGGACATAATTGTGCAGGTTGGACCTTTGTGCAAAATAAATTACTTGTATCCCCTCCCACACCTTCCTCTTTATAGCTATGGCTATGGTACTCTTGCTGCTCCCAGGAACCTGCCCTTACTTACCATGAAGGGAAGGATATTAATCTGTCATTACCTGATTTTACCTGTGGACAATTCCCTCTTAATGTACTGTCTTGTAAGGCCTTAATAGCAAAGAGCATGTTTTTTGTCTTTTTTTTTTTTTCTTCAGTCTTCCCTTCCTTCAATCTTTGTTTTGTTTCAGTTGTCCTATCACATGTTGTTCAGTGTCACATGGAGCCCAGGAGCCAGGGAGAGCCCACTTCCCTGCTTGACTTCTCAAGAATTGCAGAATAGGCCTGTGCAACCTGAACCTCTCTATTTTTGATGGGACCTGTTCAAGGTATGGTTTCTCATCATGATCCGGCCTAACTGGATCCCTATTACACCTACTGGTGTATTTTCTGTACCTTCATTTTTCTCCTGTGTTTCTATGGTTTACTATGTTTCTCTGCTTTCTATTTCTTTTTTTTTTTCCCCCTATACTCCAGCTATTCTTGCAACATGTGCAAAAAAGTGAACAACTGTCAAAAATTATTGTAGGATTTGATGTGGCTACATGGCCATTTTTCTGCAAATATTTTCAAAATAAAACTATTTAATATTAAAAAAGAGTAATCCTGTCAGCCTTTAAAACTCACAGAGTCTTCATTAGTGTTTCCCATAAAATCATGTGTCTTCAGCCAGTGTTAAGAGATTAATTATTGCCTTAAGTGGCAGAAGAAAAGAAAAGATGGCGGAACCTTATCTCCCTCTAACACACATGTCCTGGGGGTCATCAGTGATGTCATATCTGTGGCTGTGTTCAAGGGGTCCCAGCTCTTTATTTTTAAACAGAAATATTTTTTCCTAATCTCAGCAAACAATCCCGATAGTGCATTGTGATATATTTTCTATATTTTTCCCTTGACAGCAGTTGCTGGGGTTCTCACATTGGAGAACCATCTCAATTGTTCTTGGTTTTACTCTGCAGGTGTGTCCTTTTTATTTTGGGGAGAGGGGAAAAAAAAGAGGCACATGTACCAACAGCCTTAGACTATGGCAAAGCTGATGCTGCTGCAGCTAGAAAGGTGTCTGATCATACTTGGTTAATAGCCTAGCAGAGTTTGCTCAACATGCCCCAGCTCCTCCCAAAGGTTTAGTCCATGGCAAGGTGTAGGCCAGGAAACAATGCTTTTGAAGCCCTCCTGTGTAGGAGTGTTACAGCCTGTACCAGGGATCCTTAAAAAATAGTCATCTCTGGGTCAGGTAGATGATAACAGTAACACACAAATTAGCAGAGTGTTGATGGACTGAATTGTCCTGCATGTGATCTGTTCTTTGCCTTTTCTGCCCTGTTCAGCGTAACTTGAGAATTTGATCTGATCTCCTCTGTGGCCTATAAAATCATAATAAGGGCTTTAGTGACGCCTCTCTAATTAAAGTTGAATTGAATTTTGCACTTCAAGCATGACTTAAACATTTATTACTCATGAAAAATTATACCATATCCTTTCCAATTTATGCCAGGCATTCTTTGAGTACCAAATGACAATTTTGTGACAATTTTTTTGCTGTTGCTTTTGCAAGTGTGAATTAAAAAGGGATCTGATACGCAATCCATGCATGCAGGGACAAATTTTAAAAACAGTTTGCTTTAAGCCACTAAGAAAATGCATCTCTAAACCTCCTCTCACTCTGCTATCTGTCCACTTCCCTGATTTAATTCCAAGTTTATTCACTGTGCTGGGAAGACTCCCAGTTGCTTCACTAACTTTTGGTTAGGAATTCTTTTGCATTGTCCTTCTAGCATTCAGGTTTCCTTTGCTGACGTGGAAGGAACTGCTCTCATTTCCTACACCAAGTCCAGCTTTTGTCTTCAGCTGAGACTGAAATTGCTGCATGAGCATTATACTCATTAGAACTACCCAACAGGAAGCTGGAGAACCAGGCTGCTTGATTTAGAGATGGACAGTACTAGGGTTGGCAGTGGACACAAGCTCCAAAAATGGCAATTTCTATTAGATATTAGGAAAAAAAGCCCATCACTTCAAGGACTGTGGAACACATGAGTAGGAACCCACAAATGTTGTGGGATTGATATCCTCGTGGTTACTCCAAGGCTGAATGAGCAAGATCTAGAACAAATGGCTCTTAGTTAGCCCTGCTTCAAACAGGAGGTGGGACTAGATTATTTGAAGAGGTCCTTTGTGACTTGAAATGGTCTCTGATTTTAAGGTGTATCATTTTTTGAGGTGTAGGAGAAGAATGTGGTGAGACTAAAAATAGTACTTAGTTGCAAAGTTATACAAGGTTCAGAGACAGACATGCATGACAACCATGATGAATAGGATTAAATTGCTTGAGTGCTGGAAGGATGTGAGGGAAAGAAACTGCATAAGCAATTTTTGACCTATGTTTAAAAAGCCTACAGTCTAGGGGTGAAAGGTTGATAAGAAAAGTAAATATATTGTCTGTGAATTTCCATTTACTGTGCAGAAGATGTGTCTACTGGAAGAACCTTTAGCAGTCAAACAGGGCTGAAACATAAGAATAGGAATCTTCAGGCTGAGAAACAGTGAACATGGCAGCCCAAATGGCCTCGTTAAAGTGTTGTGGGAGTGACTGTTCTTATACACAGAAGAGAGAAGGTCTTTTTTTTCCATGGAGATGTCTCTCCCTGATGAGTTTGTGATTTACCTATGGGGACAAGTACTGGAGATGAAAGAGTAGAAAGTGTGCTCTTGGCTGAAAATACAAAATCCATGAAAACTGCTCAACTGTATTTTTGTTCAGTTTTCACCTTAGGAGTGGGGAAGCATGGAAGAAACTTCCATGGCAGTGCCAGGTGTACCTAGATACAGAAGAGAAGCAGGATATTAAAATATACATGAGTTAAGCATGGCTGAGAAAATGCAAGGTTAATCTGCACACCTAAAGGATTAATTTCTTCCCATTATTTCTGTTATCTCACTTTATGCTCACTGTGTACCTTTCTTGCACTTGGTCTCTCCTTTAAAAAAAAAAAAACCTTGTAAATTTTTCTAGTAACCTGGAAGATTATTTTTTTTTCTTTAAAGAAAATAGTCTGCAGAATAATTTCCTCTTCTAGGCAAACAAATGTCATCTTCAGAATAAAACATGCATACACAAGAAAATTCCATTGAAGAGGGGAAGAAAAAAGGTTACCTGGCTTGAGCCCCTTTCAGCATTAACTGATATGCAGTATTATGTTATCTTTAGATGATCTGTTATTATCTTCCTCCTCCCAAGCCACGTGCCAGCAACCATATGTGTGTGAGCAGCTTAAGTTGTGTGTTGAACTCTCCACTGGCAGGCAGACTGACAGCGTTGGCAAGTGGACAGCAGGCCCAAGTTGGGTGCAGCACCTGTCTCTGTGGCTGACCAGCTCTGTAACCTCAGGTAGGTGACTCCAAGTCTCTGTTCCCTTTCCTGTCCTTTGTCTGTTAGAGTGTGATCCCTCTGAGCACCTCTGCCCCATGTGATGCAGTGCCCTGTAGAGAGGCCCAAGGTATCTCCAACACTTGAAGGGATGTAGTTGTGTCAGTGTGACAGTGCAGCTGAGTCAAGCAGCTCAAGGGACTGGCTGTGCGTGGCTGTGGGCCATGCTGATGTGCTCCCCTTGCTTTTCAGAATAATTGGGTCCCTCCATACAAGCCTCCATTACTCTGCCTGGGTGTCCCAGCTTGTTTGGAGTCAGCTCAGGGAATCTCTGTGAGGAATTGTTGCTTCTGTGAGCTGAGCATGTGAAACCCTGGGGGCCAGGAGGTGGTAGGGGATTTTCTTGGGCTGTCCATTTCAGTCCAAGTGCATATGCTAAACTTGATGCACTGGACTCATCTCTTCCACATCTGCATAACAGTGAGCAACATTGGAAAGGAGTGTCAATTCTCTTTACCCTCATGACAACCATAAATCATACCTGAACTTTCTCTGTATGCCTACTTTGTAAACTTTATTTAAATCTAAGGTGTGGGATACAGATAGCTACATAAAAACATTGGCCTGTATTGATGGTTAGCAGGGATCAGCACCAAAGACAGTGGAATGACAGCAATTGGTTCTAGCTGGACATTTGGTAACAGGGCTGTGTTAAGTCATAACGGGAAGAATCATAGTTATTGTCACCTAAATCTACTAAAGGTTTAAACAAAATGGTAGTGCTGGACTTTGCAATGTTGTGTGTGCATACAAAATGCTCAGCTGGGGAATGATCTCTTCGAAGTAGGCTCTCAGCTCTGCAATACACAGTAGAATTTCCTCACCTCCAACTAGCCAATGACTTGTGTGGAGTTACATTTATGAGTGCACTTGCTTCTTCATGGACCTCCATCAGCTGCCAACAAAATACAGCTAAACTTCTCATGCTGCTGAAGTCTTTCCTTGCAGGCTGCAGGCCATGTTGGTCTTTCCCAGACACTTCTGTTAGTTGCTTTCTTCAGAGCAGACCTAAGACGCAGGTCCAGTAAGATCTCTGCAGATTAGTCAGCAATTAAAATGTCCTGGGTTTTATACTAGTAAATTAGCTGGAAGGAAAATTTGGCATTTTTAACATGGCAAAAACGCCTTGGATACTGGATCACTTTTATTGACTTGGCTTGAATGCAGCATTTTCCAGAAAACAAATCAAATCATTCAGTGCCTCCTTTGCAGACTGTTTTGGTTCAGGAATAATTGCTGTCCCCTGCTTTCAGGGAAAGATCTGAGGTCTGTGCAAAAAATTTATACTGCTCTGGCTGCTGCCTTTAAAGCAATATAACTCATTGTCATGATGCAGTAACACCAGTATTTTTCTGAGAGTAGAGGTGTGGTCTGTGTGTGCTCGGGATGCTGTCTTTCTACTAGAAACACATCTACAGCAGGGTATGCAACATGCAGAGACCTTTCCAGTCCAGACCAAGCACTGGTTAGAAATGACCTACACCAAAACTTGCATTTGTTAAGTGGAAATTATTATTAAAGAACTCAGTTACATTCTTAGGTAATACTCTGCAGATGAATCAGGAAGTGGTTCAGGCCAAATTGACCCTGCTCAGATCAGTCTTTGCCCTGATGTAAGTGAACCAATGTGAACGTCTGCATTAAGTAATATTTAAATTAATAGTTAGACCAGAATACATACGACCATGTTTAAACCTACCTGGAAAAACAATGGGGATAATAAACTATATGAAATTTCAGAAGTTTTTGGCCTGTTCAGCTTTGTACCTGTGTCGTGCTTTCACTGTGCTGGGACTCCAGTGCAGCTGGCTTTGCTTTGGAGCAAGGGAAGTGGTTAAAAATTTGTCTGCAATGTGTGTGTTGGAGCTCTGAAGTTTAGCATTCTCCATGGACAAGGGCTGCCAGACAGAGCTGAGAGCAGATGTGCCCAGTTCAGTGAGGACAGAGACGATCTGGGCAGGGGAGGTGACTGTTCTTGGAATGCCGGAGATGCAAGGGAAAAGCCCTCTGTGGCACAACTCCATCTGCTTTTGCTTATTTCTTCTTTTCATATTCCACAGAGCTTTGGTTGCTGTTCGCTGCTTTTGTTGTCTGGACCTTCCTGTAGGCTTTGTAAGCACTGGAGGCACCCCTCCCTTGGTGTTTGGAGAGGCTTCTCTCCCTCTAGCTGGGAGCACTGCGATGGGGGATGGGAACCTGCGGCTCCACTAGGGCCTGGCATTCCATCCTTTTCCCAGGAGAGCAGCCGTGTTGCCTCTGCATTTTGGTGTGCCTGGGGAGGGGAGATCAATCCCAAACCCACAGAGCGGTATACCTTCTGTATGATTCTGGTCCAACATAATGCTCTTCCACTTGTATTTCAGGGGTTTCCCCGCTACTCTCCAATCTCATGAGTCACTTGTGGAAGCTGTGGGCTCTTCACGTTTTGGTACTATTGCTTTGGGGTCCTGTACAGGTTCCACTGAAACCTGTGAAGTGCTTTACATCAATAGAAGCATTTTCCACTGACAGCAGTAGGGGCGAGCCAGGCATTTGAGTAGCAGTGCCAGAGCCACTCAAGGGAGAGCTGGTGGGTGCTTCTGAAAAATAGATTGTCTGCATGCTTTGGTGAAGTGAGCAGAGACCGATGAGAGGGTTGAAACATTTTTGTGATGAATACTAAAGGTCTTCCCCAGACATCAGCTCCCTCATCTGGGATGAGGAGACCCTCTAGGAATGAGGAAGTTCTCACACAGGGCCAGAAGCAGGGCTGAAATGCGAACAGCAGCCTGTTTTTAATCAAGGTCTCACACGCACTCTGGCCCAGCTGCTCTCGCAGGGAGTGGAAACTGCCTTCTACTGCGACGTCTTTTGGGTGGGCTCTTGGAGGCAGTGGGTATTCAGTAGCTCCTGCTCTTTGTAGACCAGGCCTACACTGTGGTCTTCACTGGACCACCCTCCATCACATGGCATGTTTTCCCAAGCCGTGTATTGGTTACCTGCTCCATGTCTCTGAGGTGGAGGGTGTCCAGTGCCTGGCTTAGAAAGGCAGGTGAGACTTTCAGGAATCTGAAAACTCTTGTTGTATATCATCTCCTGATGGGTTTCTCTTTCATGATAGACAACCCCAGTTTGCTCAAAGCTCTCCATGCAGGTGGGGTTGTCTTAAATCTTTAACTGTTCCTGTTGCTTTCCTCCAGATTGTTTCCAGTCAAAGTACATCTTTTTGGAGTTCGCTGTCTTGAGACTAGATGGAATGCTCTGGCTAAGACCTTGCCATGTGGACCAGAGCAGAGGGGTTATTCCACATGGTTTACAGGCTGGATTCATGTTTGTACAACCCAGGACAACATTTGCCTTTTGTCTGTAGCCATGAAACACAGCTGACTCCTAATAAGCTTGCAGTCCATCTCAAAGCTCTCCATAATTTTCTGAGGAATTGTGGACAGTTTTTCCCTATCCTTATCTGTACTGAATGGGATCCAGTTTTTTTTTTTCAGACGTTTTCCCCATTGTCAGGGCCAGAATTCAAGCTTGTCTTCAGGCAGTTCTTCCCAGCTACATAGCAGCTGTGTATTTTACAAGCGTGTGATCTATCTAATGGCCTGAGTTGTTAGAGAAAACATTGAAGAAATCTGGACTCACAACAAACACTGTACAGCTCTGCTGGGTTAATCCCTCCATTTTGACAGTGACCCATTGATAGTTAGCATCCAAGTATCATATTTCCAGTCACTTTTGCATCTGCTTTGTGAAAGTTTATTTGAGACCATTTACTTCATCTCTTAGGAGGATGTTATGCATCTGAAGTTTTATAAGTCAAGACATATAATGGCCTCTCTGCTATCCATGCAGCCTGTCATAGAGGGGAAGTTAGCTTAGTTGGATCCAAATTATTTCTGATTAAATCCATATTAGCCTAAGACACTGCTTTGTTATCTTCTGTGCTTACGAATACTTTGTGGTATTTATTCATTATTTATTTATGTTTCAGACTTCTTTTTCTGGGAATCATAGCTAACCTGACTTTTCATCCTTCTAAAGTCTACAAGCTTACTTAATTGTAGGCATAAAGTTTGCTTTGTTCTCTCTGTTGTGCACTGTTGCCCTGAGTTTTGCAGTTCTTCGATGTTTTCATTCTTCTGTAACAGTTTCTCACGCATTCTCTGTAAACATAGCCATGTTTTCCTGTGTTCTATTGTTTGCATTCCTTTCTCCTGGGTGGAGATATTTGATGGATATTTTCTTTGACCAGTGTGATTGAGGGACGGCAAGTTCTCCCTCCAATCCACTGTGGTTTCTAGGAGGATATATAAAATAAAGTGCGGGGTCGGGGAGGCGCAGTCCTGCCCAGTTTTTGGCCCGCAGGTGGGCTCTCTCTCTTCAACATGTCTGCATCTTTCTTTTGTGTCCAAAGTGCGACAGTGCACCTCAGACATGCTTGATAAGAGATACATAGGTAATTGCTAATTGTTTCAGCCAATCCTATAAATCCTGTGAGTTAAAGTTCATTCAGTCCTGCTTCTTCCCCATTCTAGGTACAGGTACTACCCCTCTACCCTTGATTTTAGCTGTGCTTTTTCTACCTGTCTAGAGACAACTGCTGCTACTAGTTCACATGTGTTTCTGTAGATACAGTATGGAGGGAAAGTAGCAGAGAGGTGCAGTGAAGCTTCTTGTCACAGTGTGGAAGCCAGGCAGTTCTAACAGGCTGAAAAACCTCTCTTGGAGCAAAGTGTACATAAACAGGGAGTAGTGGCCTCTTCCTCCAGGCTGGAATGCTGTAAGTAAACAGGACAATGCAGGTTGAAGGAGAAACCTGTAGCAGCCTTTTAGCTGAAGGTTATGATGCAGAAGGCTGTCTAGGGCTCTTACTCCAGTCCAGAGAGGGAAGTTGAGGCCTGAGAGTCCGGACTGGGGGATGAACAAACAGAGCTGACTCCAGTGTCTCCTACAGTAAAGCAGCCCTAGCTTTTCTGTGTGAGAGATTGTCCCTACTTTTGGTCTGACTGGGCACTTTTCTGATTGCTGCAGTGATCAGAGGTCCTATCTAGCCTGGAGGTCTTGACTGGAGCCCCTGGTCAGAAGGAGTTGTGAAGCATTGGGGCAGCAAAGAAGCACCTCAATTGACTTGTCTTGCTGTTTGAATTGATCTGCATTTGCCCACCTCATTTGTTATCCAAGTCATGGTGGCTGGAGCCAGACCTTTTATTCATCAGGCGATATTTGCAGGGCCAAAAACTGGATCTAAAAGAAATGAAGAGACTTCTAAAGAGCTCCATCTCAAAAGGTTGTCTGGGGGTTTGCACCACACCCACTCTTTTAGGAGCTGGAATAATATATACCCTGTCTGGCTGTAAATCAAAGGCCAGCATGGAGAAAATCCTACCACACACATTTCTTTTTGTGGATGTAAGAACTTTTGGCCTCTTTCCTGCCTTCTTGCTCTTCCATGCAGTTGGTGATTTTGGGCTCTTCTCCTTCCCTCCACTGCCACATACCAAAGCTGTCACTACCTTTGCTGTGGCTAGGCAGAGAATGGCACCAGGAGTAAGGTGTAGGATGGACTTTCTGGCTGAAGTCTCACAAATCTTTATTTTGAGTTTGAGACCCATCCCCGAGCCTCAATTTTAGTGTTTGGCCTGGCTCCAGAGTTTTTGGGGGGGGAGGGGGGGGGGGCAGGGGGGAGCAGGAATGCAGTTGTTACAAAGCTGTGGGCCAGATAAGCAAAATACAGAGATAACCCTTTAGGAAAAAAATAAATAGAAAACAACTCAGTTCCCTGATTAATTTTGCTTTGGGACTCCCTGTAGTCTTAGGTTTCTAGGCCTGGCCTTGTTTCCACTTCATCCTCCTTCTCTGAAGAGGCTTTTTGTCTTTAATTGCAACTATAAATAAATCATCGTAGCCAGAAGTAGTATTTTTCCAAGTCTACAACTCTAGTGTCCAAACCCTTCAGTTTCCAGGAATTCGCTTCACCTTACCCAGAACCTGGGACAAAGAAGTGAAAACCACATTCTGCCTGTATAATGCTAGCTCCAGTCTAGATAAGTTTTCCCCTGGGTATTTCCATCCTAGATCCAGACCTGACCTGCAAAATAGGACGAAGGTTTGTTCATTAGCACCTGCCTGTCTCTCTCCGGACCAGCTGCACCCAGAGCTTCCAGGCAGCCCTGTGAGTGTGTTCAGGCCCCTCTGTACTTCTTTCCTATGGGCTATCCTCAGGAAGCCAACAAACATTGACCATGGGGGACAGACCACAACAAATCAACTGAGCTGCTAAAGGACCCTGCCCTTGTGCTACATATGTGTGGACACATGGACTTACAGGTAAATTTAGTTTCTCACCTACTGTTAACTAAGGTGATAACGGGGGAAGCTGTGAAAAAGAGAGACGATGCAGTCACAGCCCAGATGCAAAAATCTCCAGGTGGCCTTGAACATGTTTTGGGTAGCACATGCTGGTCTACACCACTCTTGTTATCTGCACTGACTCAGGTGAGTCAGAACTTGCGAGTGATCTCTTCATCGCAGTACAGGGTGCTCTGGACTGCTGCAAAAGTCAGCCAACCCCAAGGAGCTTGTCCCAGGGGGGACAAACTGTCCTTCCTTGATACTGAGACAAGTCACAAAAGAGCTCATAGCTGAGTATTAAGCATATGAATGTCAGTTTAATGATCCAAGACCTGCCTTTGTAATGCTGCTGAAGCTCTGCTCTTAGGTTGGCCTTATCCAGCTCAGAGGAGAGTGGTGGATACATACTGCAGACCAGACACAGCCCAGCTGGGAGTTAGGGAGGGGACTGAAATCCTCTTCTGTGTTGTTAGGTGGGTGTTTAGATGCCTTCAGGACAAATTGGACTGATACCAGCCAGAAATTTGTAATACGTTTGCTTTTCTGCTATTGAAATACTTCGTCATTTATGCATAAAGTTTGCCTGCTTGTGCAAATAAGTATTTAAGTAAAGAGGGAGCCAAACTAGAAGTGAAAATCTGCCTTGTAAGGATAGCATATAAGTCTTTGTTTCAGCCTAATTTCCTCATTGTCACAGGAACATATGTGATGGTGGTAGTCATCCTTGTGGATCGTCCGCTTGTTCTTCAGAGATCATTAAACACAATTACAGGAAAAGAGATCTTTGTTTCTGAGCAACACTCAGCTTTTATATAAGTGTTCCACATTTTCTTCAAAATGCTTTACCAATTGTAACTAATTTTAACCGTTTGGTTGGCATGAATATAAGACAGCCCTTTTCTGCCTACTGATTCTCATTTGTTTTCATGGGGATTGAATGTCTGGGTCCTTAAGTCACCTTTAAATATGCCAGCCTCAGGTTGTGTTTGCTTCATGTAGCTTTCTTGCTGCTTAGTGTCTCAGGGTGAAAAACATCCCATTTTGGATAGTGATGGTAAATTCCTAGGGGCCTCTGTGAGGGCTGAATTTCTCATGTCTAAACGGAGAGAGGCTGTATATTAATGAAACCCATTTACTTTCCCCGGCTCTGCTGATGGTCTCCTAGTTGATTGTGGACAAGTAGTTGCTGCTCCATGGACCTCAGCTGGCCCATGTGTGAGGAGGCGTGGGACTGCCTTCCCCTGCCAGGGGGCTTTCAGAGCCAAGAGGAAGATGTGTTTTGGAAGGACTGGACTTGGCAGCACAATAAAAAGGAAGAAAATAGGGAGTTTCAGAGCCAGAAGCAGAGGGAGGCATGGTCTGGGCAGGGACTGCATAAGCAGAGTCAGCAGAAGCTGGGGTCTAAGTCAGATTTGTCCCTGCAGTTTACATATGTCCAGGCATGGACCTGTTGCCTGTGTTCATTTGCAAGTATCTTTTCGAGCAACAGGGTTTTAATGATGGTAGTGTTGTCCAACAAAGGCCTCTGTTTAGATGTGGGCTTTCTAAGCAAGTAAAGGCTATGAAAAAAAATAATGAAAAGGTATTAAAAACCTGGTAAGGCAAAGAGAGGCAGGGCAGAACTGGCTGGAAAGTGGAAAATATTTCCCATGATGAATTACAAATGAAAAGAAATGTATTCCTGTGCTTTGAAATTTCTGCAGCCTTTTTTTCACCATCAGAAATGCTAAAACCTAAAAGAAATTAAGTTAAACAGAAATACATAAGATCTTAAGCAGCTCCTGCCTCCAGGAAATGAGCTCCTCCATCTCCCTTTTCTATGAAAATATGTATTTAGAAAATAAACTGTTTTTCTGTTTGAAATTAAACTATCAAATATAAAAGGTTGACCAGCTCTAGGAAAGTCTGGTCTTGCGCTTAAGGCACTGATTTTGGACCAAGAGACCTGGGTTTAATTTCCACTTCTGCTACAAACTTTTCCTGTGTGACCTTGGGCTAATCCTTTAATCTCACTTTGCCTCTGTTCCTCATCTGTCAGATGAGGCTTTGACTTCCCCACCTCACAGGGGTGTTATGAGAGTAAACACATCCTCCATGCCCTGCGCATCACCTTCCAGCCCGTTCCTCTCCTGGGGCAGGGGGAAGGGAAGGGTATGGTCCAGGTTTTGGGAGCTGCTGAGATTGCTCCCTCCATGGCCATCGGATAGGCTGGTGAAGGCAAGGCTGACAAGGACCCCCAGCAGATCCTAAGTGTCCTTGGGGAGTGAAGAGATAAGGGAAGAAAAACACTAAGCACGCTTGAACTGTAGCAAGGAGAGATTTGTTGTTTTCTGTCTTGTTTTGTTTTGTTTCTTCCTAATCTTCCGCTGTGTTTTTTTCCGCCCCTCAAGCCAGCACTCACAAAGTGTCCATAGCACTCTAACAGCACAAGAACCGGCCCTGTATAGGGCTGGCTGCTTCCTGAATTAGTCTACATTTGCAGCAATTACCTTCTTTCCTTTCTAGCCAAATGTTTCTCTGAGCCTGAGGCCCAGCTAATTTTTTTTGTCAGCTCTGGTTGCACTGGGCGGCCCTCCCTTCCATACGGGAAATATAGAGATGCCATTCAGGCACCTCTAATCCCGCTTTCACTGCTGCACTCATTAAAACATTCCTTTATTTATTTTAATTTTATTCTCTCCTCCCCACCACCTTTTCTAAACAACCACTTGTATTATGCTTTTAATTGCCTTTAGATTTCCCTTGTGTAACTTCTCCGGCGTCCGCATAGCCGTAGGCAGAGCGCGCAGTGCTGGGAGCCTTGCACATGGTCTGTGGGCTCGCTATTGACTCAGTGGCATGCTGTGAATGAGTCAAAGATCCATGGGGATCGCTGGGGGTGGACAAAAGGGCGGTAGGATCGAAAGCAGGGGCGGAGGGGGGACAAAAGGGAAAAGCCAGCAAGACAAACACGCTCTGCTCTCCCTGTGTGTTGGCAGAGCATCTTTTCTCAGCACAAGGGGAACAACTTCAGCTGTGGACTGGAAAGCTGGGCTGCCCTGCCAGGGTTGGGGGGCAGCAATGTCTGCATCATGGCTCTGTGAGCACAAGCCGTAATGTGGCCTTATACAGGCATGACTTCATCTGTTTCCATAAGATTGCTTTCTCCCTCTCTCTTTCTTTGGCTGGTAATTGAGAAACGCATGAGCTCACCTCCTAGGAGCGGGAAATGAGAACCGCAAGAGGAAACGAGCTGGAAAGTATACATGGGCCGGAAAAAAAATATAGATTAGGTGGGGGGGAAGTCAGAGATGTTATGGAGAAGAAAAGGGATTCCTCCTGTGTGGGGTCATGGCCATATAGGGCTCACAGCATCTTCCTCTGTACTGCAGGCAAGGGCAGGGCTGGGGCAGCCCCGTTGACATCTGTGTGACCATGCTTGCTTTAAAGGTATCCTCTGGGCACAAAAGGCCCAGACCAGGGTGGAAAGATGGCCTAACACAATGGTGGTATCTCATCTGCAGCTTCTTTGTGCAAACACAACCTGTTTTTCATGGGTGCAGCTTATGGGATCTGCTGGTGAGGAGGAGTGTAGCCCAGGTGTAAATGAGAGCTGAGAATGAACCAACACAGGTGTGGGTGTTTAAAGTGCTGGGTGGAGAAGGGGGAGGTGAAAGGAGTGGTGTTTTAGGTGGAATTAACCACCTGAGTAGGGTCTCTTGGGTTGGCAGATCTCATGATGAGGGCTGCAGATTCCTGGTGGTGAGAGAGCTGCTCAGTCAGACCATTGGATCTTGCTCACAGACAGGTAAGCAGAGTCCTTTGCTAGCCTCCCATCTCTTTGTTTATTGTTTCTATTTTCACCCAAATCAGCCTTTAGTATATGGTGAAAAGGCTTCTGGAGGTAGGCTATTCTCAGTTTGGTTTCAACCTGATTTCTTGTGGAGCTTTTTGCTTTTGAAACAGAGATGTGTGATAAAGGAGGTGGTTTAAAGTGGTGGTCAGACTGGTGAGGAGAGCCTTATTGCCTTGTTCCTTCAATACCTTAAGTTTCTTCCCTGGTGCCCACTTTTCCCTTTCATCATGTGTCGTCTGCTTGTTTTTAGTCCCTGCCCTAAGGATGTCTCACACCTTTCTCCACTGCTGCTGTTACGGTGAAGTTTGGGAAGAGACCACCTGCCCTCTCAGATAGGGTTGGCTGCTGAACCTGAAGGCCTTTTTCTTTAGTTGATGGGCCCTCATATGTCAACTGTACAGGTGCCCTATCCCCAGAGGGATGTAAAATGATCAGTGATAATTATGTCCAGAAAGCTGGGCTGTTGGGAGCCCTATATGCAGCCAAATGCAGCTGGAGGGATGGAGAAAGCTAATGCACCCATTGCAGGAGCTGTGGAGAGTTTGCAGCATGTCCTATTGATGGAGAGAGCTGCTGTGATTCACCCAAGGTGGTCTGAGGGACTTGGAGCTTTGCAAATTAGCTCTCTGTTTTTGATCTACAGGACCTTGATTTCAAAATCTAAATGAAGACATGTCAGCATTTAGGACCAGCTGTCTCTGGGATGTGTATCCATCTCTTTTGACCTGTTCTACTTCTTTATGGTGGTTCAGGATTGTATTTTTTTTAAGTATACTAAAGAAACTTCTAGCTGACAGGAAGCCTGTGCAATGTGTTAGGGCTTAGAAGATCGTGCTGGCACAAGTGGGTACCCCATATACGTTATACACTATTTATGTTTCCATTGGATTTTTTCCCTTCTCTTCACCTTTCTTTTTTTTTTTTCACAGTTTTTCCTAAGTGAAACACTAATGCAGTAATGTTCAAACCCACAATGTTTGAATGGCCTCTAAATCAGGCAAAACAAGCTTGCCCAACCCTAGTTGAACAGACTGGACTCATTTTCTAATTCATGCACACTCTGTTCATTTTGGCCTAATAAATACACTTCTGTCCTAGACCATGAGCACTGGGGAACCTTGGAAAGTTTGATGTTAACAGGAGAGGGGCAGGTGACCAAGGTAGAAGAGGAGAGACTGGATTGGTATCCGTGATTCCTCTAGATGCTTAATAGGAAAGGCCATCTATCTCAAACTGGTGTTGCATTCGAAGAAGCCCGTGTTAGAGGCTCAGTAAGAATTGAGTTCCTTGGACGTCAGTCTTATTTTTCAAAGGCTTGTCTTTCACTGCAAAAACCCAGCAGGTACTGAAACTAGAGCAGCTTGGTGAGGTTTTTGAGAACCCATTGAAGATGGGTTTTGAGCCAGTTTTAGGTCTTGGAGCACAGGTCTCATTTGTATTGAACCTGATTGCTTTTATCTTTCATGCAGGGTATCTAAGCACCAGCAGACTTGCTGCCTGCAGTGCACGTCACTCTTGCTGTAAGGAGTGAATGTTTTTCGTTAAGTGGAGTTTCTTGGGACTCTGAAAAGGATGGAAGTATATGGACTGCTCTTACTTCTCTGAAATATGGACACAGTTGTAATAAGGCTTATAGCTGTGGCTTGCATCCATGGCTGATCTCAGAAGAGGCTCATGCCCCTGACAAAGCTGTGCATCCCTGTCCCTGTGTGTGTACCTAAACTGACCTGTGGATGCCACTAGTACTTCTCGTATTTGCTGCTTTGCTTCATGCAGGGTTCTTGGAAGGTCTGTGGCCCAGACCCTGCTGTCCTCTTTCCCACTGTTGACTTGGGAGCGGGCCATGGAAAAGACAAATTATTCTGGCAGTGGGAGATCCCTTCTGACTGACATCTATCCCATGGAGAGAGCAGACTGTGCATCTGGTGTGTTACAGGAGTGCTGTGAGCTCACGTTCACACTGAGTGACCTGACAGTGGAGCATATTTAATCCCATTGCAGAGCCATGGAGGGGTTGTGGTATGCATCAGTTTTCTGCCATGGGGGGAGTGCTGCATTGCCTATCCTAAAGGGTTCAGCCCCGATCACAAGTGGTTTTCAGGGTTCCAGTGCTTTAATTTTAGATATCCAGTTCCCCAAGAAAGAGCCCTTTTGTTTCTGTCTCCCTTGACTTGAAAGTTAGCATGGGTCAGTTGTTGCTGTTCAGCTCTTTGTCCAGTGGTGACTTGTTTGTGGGACTCTTGCTGGAGACAGTATCTTGGTGTGTCTTCAATACCCATCAAGAAATATAGTTTCACTCTGGAGCTGTTTTCTCCAGTGGCCTGGAAGAAGCAAACACAGCCTTAGAGTAGGGTACAGGTCTGTGGTGTAGTCACTACTTGGTGTGACCAGGTCTAGACTGATGATGAACTTATTTGGCTCTGTCTGGGCTCATCATGAACACCCAAACTTTTCCGTGAAGCACAGCAAATGATAGCATGGCCTAAAATAAATATTTATTTATGCTTTCCATGTCTGTTCTCCCTGCCTTTTTACCTTCAGGCTGTAGAATATGATTCAGAAACTGTTTGCCTGGCATTTTAAATCTTTGCTTTTCTAACCAATGTCTCAATGCCCTTGGTTTTGCCCTGCTTTCCTCTCCTTCCCAGCCTGGCATGTCTCAGTTTTTTTTTTTTTTTTTTTTGTCAGGCTATTTGACTGGAAAAAGCAGGCTCTGCATTCTCCCTTACACACCTGCCCTCATCTGTGTTGGCCACTCTGGTATTTTAATTTCTTTTTCATTGGCCCATTGCACGCATGTTGATTGGCTTCATAGCTGAGGTCAAGGAATTTCCATGTCGTACTTGGAGAGAGGGTTTCCCCTTCACAGTCACTGGTTCATGTAGAAATAGCTTGGCTGCTCTTGGAAACAGGTCTGTGTGAAATAATATTGTCTCTTTGAGGTCAGGAAAAAAAATGTCCTTTTATACAGTCATGCATACACTCTTAAAAAGAATTCCACAAAGCTTGGTCTGTTTCCCCCTCTCACACTCTCCTCCTGCCCTACCTTTTTCCTAAAACACTGGAGAATTCAGTCTTGGAATCTGACGGCACTGAGCATACAGCATGTACTGTGCCTTTTGAAATGCTGGCTGCACATAAAAGCCTTGCTCAACACTGGACTCTGTTGCTTTATTATGTTGTGTGCACAGTATGTTGGTGGTGGGGTTCCCCACTGGCAGAGCAGTGGTGGGGAAGAAGGGCAGGTGGGATTAGGAGTAGGAGGTGTGGAGAAAAGTAGCTGGGGCAATGGGTGATGTGTGCTGTGGTTGCTGTGCTGGGGCTCCTGCTTCCCAGGCTGGAAGGGGAATCCAGGAGCAGGCAGCTCCATGCTAAATGTTTTGCAAGTAGCCATGGGATTATTTGAGGATTTTTCACCACTGCTGGTTTTCTTTCTGGTTGTGATGCCCTGTGCTTTCTGAGAGGAGGGCAGGTGGAGGTGAACGCATGGGAGGGGAAGGGGGAGAAAGTCCCAATGTCCCAGCACTACAAGGCAAGTTCTTACCCGTCTGCTGTTTTCAAGGTGAAAGATTGGCAAGAGCCATGCCTTTGGGGATGGATTCAAGGACCAGAACTGCTGCTTGATGTGCATATGGTGGTACATCCACTACCATAAATCTGTGTGATGGTTTGCTTGGTGACACATTTCCAGTTCAGGCCCATGGTGGCGTGCCTGGCTGAGCAGCCAAACCACCAGCCAAGCACAATGGAGTAAACAAACCCCACTCTCAAGCCTGCATAAGCAGAGGAAGGCCCTGCAGTGGCCATCCCATGGGCACATGGATGGACAGAGGAGCAGGTGACCTTGTTCTCTGTAATACGTGGGTAGTCTGGAAGGAGCTAAGTGCTCCATGGTGTTGTGCTTTAATGCTTCCCATGTGTTCACATTACCACCCCAACTGCTCTCGTTACTGCCGCTGGGGAGAACTTGAGCGAAATCTCTGAATGTGAAGGAAAGATTGCTGTATTTCAGTGGCCATAGGGGCACATTTCTGCTGTCCTTGTCTATATGCTCATTCTTGAAAAGGAAATCAGAGCCATGTGCAGCTCAGGATGACCCTTATAAAAAACATATTGTCTGAAGAGGTTTGATGGCCCTTGTAGTTAAGTACCTGCTAGGGTTGTGCACAGTGAAGTGCAAGCTTTACTATAACAGAGGTATTTGCTGACTTGGAGGCACCTGATGCGGCTTTGTGCTGTCCTAAGTCCCTGTGAGGTGGAGAAAAACCCAGCTTTGTACCTGTTAGATACACTTAAAGACAGTGATACTCTAGAATGGTGGAGCTGGAGGCTCAGTGGGTAACCTAGAAGATATATTTTTTCCATCTGTGTTCAAAATGTGCACCACTGCAGCTGGTCTCTCTATGCCAGTCTAAATCAAGCCATAGACTGAAAATACTCAATACTGCCTGAAATTCCCCATCTGTAGGATATTCAGATGTTGCCTGTTTCTTTTGGAAGTTTGAATGGTGAACCGGGATGCAAAGGGAATGCAGCACTTGGGGATGCACCAGGATGTTGGTGTTTGAAGCATAGCACAACAGGGTTGAATGGGGCAGCTCTTCATGGCTTGGCTGCTCTGTCTGCAGCCTGGCTGGCTGCAGTTGTAAACATTCACCTGTGGTCAGCATTTTCCGTTTTTCCTTTTGTGAGAGACTGGGGCTCATGCTCTCATGCAGCCTAGCAGCATCTAAAAAAAATTTCCCCTCTCTCACTTGGAGAGTGAAGGACAAAATCCCACAAAATACTTCCCTTACCTTTTTCCAGATTGTTACAAGTGGTTTATCTCTCATTTTGCTTTTCCAGGCACCTTTTTGTCCTTCAACTTCTCCTTGTAGTCCTACCAGTATCAGGTTGCTCCCTGGCTTTCTACTTTGCCATTGGTTTCTCTGTCTCTTCCTAGCCCCAGGAGTTCAGTGCCTGCCCAGGCAGGTGAGCCAGCAGGCATCTATGTATGCTATACGTATCATTCATGGTTGTGTGATGGCACTGTGGTGAGAGATTAATTCTCTGTTTGGCACCTTGTGGCATCAAGCTCCATGTGTTAGCAGAGCAATCTGCTAAAGGTTGACAGGCTTTCTTTTTCCTGTTGTAATAATACTTTGCAGTGTTTAGATGGCCACTGTTTCTTTAGCATGAGAAAGTTAAGATTTTCCCATTTGCCCTGTCTCACTCATAATTTTATACACTTCTAGTGCAAACTGTTGAACAGTTTGGTCCTTAATCTTTTCACCTGATGACCTTGGAAACCTTTTTGTGCCTCTAAAGATTTTTTGGCATCCTTCTCTGGCCTCTGTTCCTGTTATCCCTGCTCTGAAATGGGTGAGCAGGCTTCAGCTCACTTCTCAAAGTGTGAATGTGTCATTGATTTATGTGGTGGCATTTATAACTTTTTTGGTATTGTTCTTTATACTATTCAACTTAACATTTTTGCTTCTTTTTTATCTGATGGCCTCTGTGCACAGAGCAGATGTTTTCATTGAGCTGTCCGCAGTGACGCCTAGATCTTTTTCCTGAGTGGTTGCAGTTAATTTAAAACCCATCAGTGTATTACCTCAGCAATCCCTTGATGTCACTGGTTAGAAGATCCCAGCTGGCTGCTGCTCTAAATTCTATTGCCTGTCTGTTTCCTATTATTTTTTATTATGCTTACGTTTACTTGCATGCTGTGCCAGCTTTTAAAGCGAGGTGGGCATGCTCATTTACAAGTGGCTAACACAGGCTCTCACATTCTTCTGTTCATGTACATAAAAGTAGTGTTTGTGTTTCGGTGTTTTCACAGAATATAAGTGCTCCCCCCATAGCAGATACTACTGAGTAATGCCAGCAGAAAAAAACAAATGTGGCATATATTTGCACATGTCCATCTTTGAGAGCTCCCCTCGCTGCTGCAGGGAAATGTGCGTGAAAGAGCAGCTTGTCTGCTGTGCCTATCTGGATTGTGCCGATGAGCAACCTATGCTGGGCAGCCCTGAATATTTGGCACCATGCTCTTTCATGTAAAATGGTGTGGCTTCAGTGAACTAACAGGGAAGGGGAGGAATTCTGGATGCATGGCTTAGGCAGCACATGCTTAGGCAGCATAATGGTGCCTTTTGAGATCTCCATGTATGTGTGGTTTCATTGTTTATCTGTTGAACAGTTTTGAAGACCTTTAAAATACCATGTGACACTTTCCAACATGTGAGATAACCTAAATAGTGGAAAGAGTCCCATGGTGCTAAAAGCAGCACACCAAGGGAGTGCTCTGGTGAAGTCACATGGCCTGGAATAGGGCATGCAGGGACATTGCACCAGGTTTGCATTAGAAAGCTCCATCCTGGAAGCCAGTGAAATTTCACTCAGCTCCCAGAGGAGCAGTAGTAAACCAGTGTTAATGAGAGATACTGGGAGACTGCAGGAAGGAGCCAAATGCTGTAATTCTGCTTACTGATTGGAAACATTGTGAGGTCCCCTCTTGCTTTGAATGGCTTTGCAAACAACCTCTGGCAACAGCCATTTTATCTCCTGTTTCAGAAGCTGTATACCTCAGCTACTCTGCCACTGAGGACAGAGTCTTAGGAAGATGGGATGGGTTAAACAGAAAAAACAGAGACAGCTGCAGTATGACCAATTTCCTACTGCGAGGAAGCTGAAACTAGTCTAATTTTGCTGAACTGAGACTTGGTTCAGTCCAGAGATTCCAATACCATGCAGTAAATGTTATAAGCTCCTTTGAGGCAAGGGGAAAAAAATCCTGACTGATTCAAAGGCATGGGGAGGAAGTGCTCAGCAAGAGACAGATGAAATTGCCAGTAATGATGGATGAGGAAAGCCCAGGAGGGTACTGCAGAGCAGGACCTGAGAGCAAAAGAAATGAATGGCCCTCAGTGACCAGGCTCCACTGAAGTCTGTGACACGGGTAAGAACAAAAGCCAACCACATTCATCCCCTTGCCGTGGGGAGGGGATGATGTTGCAGTGTTACTTCACTCTGCAGTGCTCCTGAGTGGGTGATGGATGCTGTTCTTGAAGGATGAAGCTGCAGTTGATTCTTCAGTTTCTGAGACCAAAACTCAGCTGGTCCCTCTCTGCAAAGGGCAGGTGGCTTGTCTGGCTGCATTGGTGAAGCTCCTGCCAAAAATGATTGTGAGCAGTGTGCTATGCCCATTAACCTCGGTGGGGAACTGCTCCTGTTATTAAAGCAGAAGAGGAGCAGCATATCTCTTAGGGCAGAGTGTGGAAGAGATGAGCTGACCAAGGCCACACTGGAGCTGTGAGTTGTAGCAAAGTTTCTCAGTGTGATGGGGCTAAGCAGTCCTCTAAGAGGAACAGATGCAAAGGTTTTTTGCAAGCACTTCAGTCCTTGATGTGCCCCAGTACATAGATGGTGATCACAGCAAGTGTTGGTGGCTCATAATAGCAACCCAGAAGGGTGGGAAATGTTTTCCCAATGCACTTAATTCCAGTAAACCTGACAAGTGGGTCAATGGTGAATGCAGTGAGGACATACAGAAGCTTATTGCCTAAGCTAGATCTTGAATGGCAGAAAGCTGGAAATAGAAGTGAGGGAACACCTTCTGCTATAAAGAGTATAGGATTACAAGAATCAGGTAGAAAAGGTCATGTATTACTGAAGTGCTACTGATGTGGCAAGAATGTCACTGAAAAGCCATGTGTTAGAGAGTTGAAGTACCCTGGTTTTCTGCAGTGAAGGAACAAGAATGGCTGTGCCTAGCAGGTAAACAAAGAAGGAAGCCAGACTGCCAGCAAACAGGTGGACCAAAGAGCGCAGAAATGATCAGAAGAAATCCTCTTGCTCTACTTTCCAACCATATTTCCCACTTTTTCACTGCATAAGGACAACTAAGCTGAGGCTGTAATGGCCTGAGCCAGCCAGGCTGTCCATCAACAGGGTTATGGGAGAAACAGATATGCAGTAAGGCCAACTGTATATGGGAAGATAAAAGGCAGTGCTGGCTTGTAACTGCACTGGAGGGAACAAATTGGCTTCCTTGCTGACAAAAGGCCTACAGCAGACCAAGCAAACCTATGCAAGCGATGTCAGACCAGCCCTGGCAACAGTGGGGCTGAACTATGTGTACTCAAAATGCAGCTGAAACTATCATGCAGGCCTAGACTGTGCAGTGGGAAGCAGTCTGCTCACTTCCAGTCTGAACCTGGAGTAAGTCAATAGTCCTCTGTCAGCTTCCTTTTCCATAGACATAACTGATTTTGCTGTGGCAGTTATTTTGCAGATATTACTGTTTGTGTAAACTGCAACAGAGCAGACTATTCCTAGCACAGAGCCAGGCTCCTCAAGCAGTTTTTTGGTTGATGACCAAATTCAGAGGCTATTCTGTTCTGCAGCCACCAATCTCTCTGACACCACAGTACTTATTGGCATTTTCTTGATAGGGAACTGCTCACCAATCCATTCTGGGATGGCAGCAGCCATTTTCAGCCTGCATTGGAAAGGTAATGTAAAAAAGGTCTTGCTGGGCTGTTCATTGAAGCAATTTGTCATTTTAGGATTTCTTTATGAGCCCAAATCCACAGGGACCTCTCTTCCTTCCACACCTTTGTCTTCCTACTTGACAGGAGCCCTCAACCCCAGAACTGTGTGTGTGTTTGGCAAATGAGGACTTACAGATGCAATACCACTGGGAACAATATGAACTAGGAATGTGCTAAAGCCAGAGGCATTGTAACCTAGAGCTGCACTGAACAATGTGGAAGAAATGCTGTCAAATCTGTGTCTGTGTGAGCTATTATATCCCCAGCTAGCCCCCCTCCAAAAGTTTGCTCAGCATGCTGACTTTCCAGGAGCTTTCTCAGTGCTTGGAACAAGTTAGCTCTCTCCTGCCAGAATTGAGAGAGGAACACGACTGGCTGACGAATACCATATGTTCCAGGCTGGCCAAAGGAAACCTAATTGTATTTTGTTTAGCTTGTGTACTTAACTGGGTTTCTGTAACAGGGCTGAGTTGGTTGAGTTTGGCTTTTTTTTTTTTTTCTCCAGATAAATGGGGCTGATCCCTTCTACACTATCCTGTGACAGTTCTG
The DNA here is from genome assembly GCA_013398175.1 of Climacteris rufus. NCBI lineage: Eukaryota > Metazoa > Chordata > Aves > Passeriformes > Climacteridae > Climacteris > Climacteris rufus. The sequence continues at coordinate 859,915 of VZRZ01003773.1, read as the reverse complement.
TATTTTTCCCTGGGAATGTAGGGCACAGCCTTCTGCTACTTCCCTAATGGAAGAGATCAGGGGAGAGCTGAGTAAAGAGAAAGGCAGTTGCCACCAGGAGTAATCAGAAATTGCAGGGCTAAAATCTTGTTCTAGGCAAGGAACATCCAGTTCTGAGGAGGAAACAAAAGTGCTTAGGCTGACCAAAAGATTCCCCATCCCTCTTTACTGGTTGTTAGGCCATCAGAAATGGAAAAGTGTGTGGTTTTGACCTGGGAGTGGGAGCACAGGACGGTGGAAGTCTAATATCTAAACGTAGATTTGCTTTGTTTAAAGTGGCTTAAAATTAGAGCTGCATCAGGCTGCAGAAGCTAAAGACTGACCTCTCTTCTGAGACCACCAGGGTGGAGTACTGTCCCTAAAAGGCACAAATTGCAGCTTGCAGAAGCTGAGGTTGGACTGATGCTGAGCAAGGTTCAGTTCCTAGAGACACCTAAACCTGGATGGAGCTAGAAGAGGATGTATTCCCTCTTCTTTCCTCTGTTCTACTAGACTACATCACTTGGAGTTGGTCATTCCTCCCTGATGTATTTTGTTGTCTCTAACCACCCTAAATGCCCTAAAGGAGGCCCCATCTTACATCATGTGATTGTCCAGTATCTAGCACAATCTCTACTGGAGGAGATGGAGGAAGATCACTGGGCATTGTCATTTACATACAACAGCTTTGGCTCATTTAAGACAGGATCTAGCTGGAAAACTTGTACCCAGTCATATTCTTAAAGTTGTTGGAGCAGGCAGACAGGTTCTCCGCAGTTTCCTGGACAGTCTCAGCCAGGGTGTTAACTGGGGTGTGTAGCAAGCTTTGCACCAGCTAGGAAAGAGTTGCAAGTGGTAAGTGTATGCTGCTTTGACAGACAAGCAGAAAAGGATGGGGGCATCAATTTCTAACTGAGCAGAAGATATTAAAAGCAGCTAAAAAGCAGCTGCCACTTTAAATGGATCTCTTCCCTCCCTTTGTCTTATTTATCTCATGCCTTCCTGTTTACAGTGTCATTTCCCACAGCTCCCATTCTGCTCATTTAGAGGTCAGGTCAATGCAAGGTCTGCCCCATTTCTGAGCACCAAATCAGTGCTGATGGCACCAATGAGATACAGGTTATTGGCTGCTTCTCTCTGTAGACTGCTGTGCCACAGCAAACCAAGGGGATGTCCTAGATTTAATGGAAGACAGAAGTTGGCACAGTTCTTGACTCATTCCTCCAAACATGTCCCCTGCTCTGCTGTGTCTTTTCACTTCTGACACACTAGTTTATCCACAGATTGCTTGTGTCCTGGTGTTCTGCCATGTGCTTTGCTGCCCACACAAGCACACTCAGCTGCGTGCTCAGCGACCCACCTATGTAGATATTCATGTGTGCTGAATCACCCTTTGAGGTACACTCATAGCCACGCTCGCAGATGGACTCTGATTCTCATGAGCCAGAATGAAGCGCTCATTCAATCTGCCACCCGTGTATCTTCCAGACATGGGATGCTCTTCCCTCTTGGAGGAAACAGATCTTTATGGTGTGTTTGTTTAATTACCCGTTTATTCTCAGGGCCTTGGGGAAAAGATGGTCATGCCTCCAGCCATGTGCAGGGAAAGGATGAATGTTGACACCTCATTTCTCCAGCCTACCCATGCTCCAAGATCTGCTCTTGAAAAGTTGGCAACATGTTTAAGTCCAGTGTGTCCTTTTGACAGGGTGAAGGACCACCTCATCAGCTTTTCATGGCTGAATTCCAATCTCCTTGCTCAGCCTGCTCCCCTGGCTACCATCCTGAGGTGTGTGATGACCACCATAATAAACTTTGAGGCCAAGCCCTTGCTGGAGGCTATCTGTCCCACACAAGCATCTAAGCCCATGCACAGTCCTACTGATGCTACAGCGTGCTTATGTTGGATGAGACACTCCCTGATCAGAAACATCTTCAGAACAAAACAGCATCTTGCCTGAATGTCTCCTGTGATTGTCCTGTTCAGTGTGGAGTGTGTTAACTCCCTCCCTGCCCCCCACTCTGATTCCACGTTGGACCATTTAAGAACTAATGAAGGCCAGATGCATGTTCTGCAAATGTAGAATTGCTGCATTTTGGACTAGAAGCTGGCTTGATGCCTCCTTGTCCTTCGAATCCTTAGTACAGCTAATAACAACCAGAGGCAGCTTCCTCAGTCTGAGGTAGATCCCACCTCAGCAGTGACGTCTCTGCAACCGCAAAGGATTTCTCTGGGACCTGGAGGGGGACAAGTTTTCGGCTGTGGAGCCCCAGGATCTGGTTTCATCTCTCACCAGCATTGGCGGGATGAATTTGGAGTGACTGAGCTGCCTAACAAGAAGGTGGTGAGCTAGGCCAGCACTGGATTTCTAAGGGGGAAGGAAGGAATTTGATGTATTTTGGTGGATGTAAAAATAAGGGATGGATCATACTAGTGGGAGCTGTCCATGTGTTGAGATAACAGAGCAGATGTGCTGCATGAATGTTGCAGCCTCGTGCTACCAGATCTCTTGTGAACTGCTAACTTTCCAGGCAGGGATGAGTCAAGATGGAATGTTGCTTTCCAGACTCAGATCTGACCTGCTAAAATGCCATTGTCACAGCAGCTGTACATCCTTGCTGCACAAGCAGAGCTTTTTTTCCTGTGAAGTGTCTCAGCCACCTCTGCTGGCCGATGGATCCAGGAGGTTGTCGCAGAGCTGTTCTCTGGCTGTCTTCATGCAAACACATGGCATGTGCTGGAGGGTGTCTGGCTTGGTGTGGATGTCTATGTGCATGAGTGTGTGTGATGATATTAGGAAGAGGATGACTGCTACTTGTTGCAAAACTGATTTTTTTGCTCCCTGCAGTGACAACGCCTGTAAACTAAGCTTTTAGGCCTAAAACTTGCTCTGATTTGTTTGTGGAACAAGTTTTTGCACATGACTTTTACTTAGAGTGATGCCCCTCGGCAGAAGGCTGGGGATTGGTAGGCATAGATAACCAGTAGTGGAGTGCGATGCTGCATGACTTTACTCATCATGGCTCTGACATGAGCACTCAGAAATGGTCGGGTCATGACCTTCTTATATGTTAATGACCCTAATTGGAGCTTGCAGTGATTTATGGGAAGGCCCTGTGGCTCCTTGTAGCAGTTCATGATGGATATTTCCATCACCCATCAGCCTCTGGCATTCTGGGATTTGTGCAGCTCCCTAGTAGTGGTAGGGATTTCTGCAGGAAAAAACCTCATCCCCAAACAAGCCCACACTTCTCAGATCTTCAGTACAGAACCTTCTCTCTTTTCCCTTTCTCTCCCCATCCCCTTCAAACATACCTGTGGGTAGAGGTAGTGTTATTGGAGCAGCCTGTTTGACTGCTATAATATTTTCCACTCAGATCCATTGACTTCTATTTCATGTTTTCTTTGGATCAACACCTTTGGAGAGCAGTTGAAGCTGCTTGAGTTTGAATAGTTGGAGCCAGTGTGTCACACTGCTATCTTTTCTTGGTTTCCCCTCTAGAAGGCAGTGATGATATGTCTATATACAGTCACACAAGTGAAGTGTATGTCTCTGTGTCCCTCTCAGTGGAGGTCCTTTATCTGTATACTGCCAAATGTGCCCAAAGGAACAGAGGAAAATTTTAGTGTGTTTACAGCAAATGTATAGAGGAGGCAGGAACTGCCATTTTTCGAAGCCCTTTTCTAAGAGTGAATTTTTCCTACTCTGATGACAGGAAAGAAATGGAAATTTATTGTTCTAATGTGAACTGGTTTCGGTTTTGTTTTTTTTTTCTCCTTATCTCTGATAGTTGGGTAGAAAAAAAAGAGGGGAAAAAAAAACTCTCCTGTGCAGGGCTGGGAGCCCTGAAGCTTCCTGCTAAAACCACTGTCTTGTTCTGAACCCCCAAAGTTAAGGAGGCTCAGAAGAGCTTGGGGTTTCTCCTGCTCAGGTTCTCCATATTTTCAAGGAGTTTGCCCTCCAGTCCCCTGTCCCTATATCCATCTTCTGTTGGCTTAGGAGAGAGCAACCTAGGGGCACACAAGAGCTTGACTGAGCAGTTGTAAACTAACAAAACAGATAAACATAGGACTCTTGATGCAGCTTTTCTCATTAAGACCACTACTTGGGGTTTTTATTCTGTTGAATTGTTTGTTTTCATGAAGCATCAAGAACTAAAGAATTTCAAAAGCAATTACCACATAGATAGGATTACACCCTCTGATGTATGGTAAGAAATTGATTTGTTTGTCTAGAAATAGAGTCCCTATAGGAACACAAAAACAGTCATTGAATTTGAGGTGATAAAAGGAAAATAAAACCAGATCCAGTGAGGTGGGAATTATCATTTCGTGCTTCTAAACATTGGCATCTCTTGTTGAATATCATTGTGAAGCTTGTGATGTTTGTGGATTTTATTTGAGTCTTGTGGTCTTTAGTTGAGCTCTTGGAATCAAGAGACTGAATGAGATTCTCAGCTTTCTATTTATTTTTATTTTTTCAGACTAGCATTTCCAGCTCTCTTGATCCTGGAAGAAAACAGCTTCACTTGAAAATATGAAGCCTCGAGGGTCCAAATAAGAAAACAGATGAAAAATACTCCAAATACTTTTGGGTTGGTTAAGTCTTATTTTGAAGCCTATATCATTCTGTTCTAGGGCCACACACAACATTTTTTGAAGCTGAAAGCTGGCAACATTCCTGCTTTTTATCCAAAGCATTTCAGAAAGTGGGTGAATGTTGGTGGCTATCATGAACGAGAATGTGTGGGGGTGATCTTGCAAGCAGTGTCTCACAGGGCTATGGGCTCCTTGTGCATGGTAGTGGGAAGTTCCTGCCTTGCAGAGTTCATGAACTAGTCATGGGAGGCAAGGGTGTCTAGAGGGCTGTATTTTCCCGTCTTCTGCTTTCAGTTATCTGTCTATAAGGAGACACTAAGCGAATTGCCCGTGAAGCCAAGGAGAGAGGGAGGAATGTCAATCCAATTTGCCACAGTTTGTTATGTGACCCATTGACAGAGTGCTGCTGTGGCTGTGGAAAGAGTGGGAAGGTACATAACAGCAGGAAGGTGCCTCGTGTTGTCCTAGGACAGGATGTGTGGATGAACTTTTTGCAGGGAAGAGCAAGGGTGAGAAGAGCTCCTGCAAATGGAGAAAAACAGGGGCTGCGCAGCATCAGTTGCAGACGGTCCTCCTCACCATGGTGGTTGCTGCTGTTGTTGTTTCTGCTTTTAAAACAATATGCAAGGAACCATCCAATATCCTAGGGCTTTTGTTTATCTAGATTTTTATGAGGAGGAAAAAAAACTAAAAAGAGGAGAAAAAGAAATGAGAGGGGGAAACACATGCATTCCTTCCAACCAGAAAGTCATGAGTTTTGATTCAGTCTAATTACACAAGTGATATTTTTATAACCTCTGTGAAGTCTCCTTGCTTTCTTGGTGAGTATCCATTGTTTATGTGAGAGTGGCCAGGTAGCCAAGGCAAAGTCATGTTGTGAGAAAAATTCCCTCAGCCTTGGAATATGCTGCACTCTCTTTTTGGCTTCATAAACAAGTCTGTTTTCCTGGTTTCAGACCTCTCTTAGGTTCTTTTGTTGTCTCTTCCTCTAAGCTAGGGTTACTCATGTTCTGCCCAGACATGGGCCATGTTGGCAGCTTCATAGCATCCCTTAAATATGCACAAAGTAGTACATAATGAGGCCAGACCTCCAGTAAATTAAATCACTGCTGGTCTTTGTGGTCCCCTTCTGTTTGCAGCAATGAAACAAAGCCCATGTGGGCCCCTCTGCAGTCTGGTAAGGGCAGCCCCTGCCCAGATGTGCTTTCCCCAGTGCAGGTACATGGACCTGGGGGTCCTGGTGGACAACAAGCTGTCCATGAGCCAGCAATGTGCCCTTGTGGCCAAGAAGGCCAGTGGTATCCAGGGGTACATTAGGAAGAGCATTGCCAGCAGGTAGAAGGATGTGATCCTACTTCTCTACTCAGCCCTGGTGAGGGCTCACCTGGGATAGTGTTGAGCTCTAGGCTCCTCAGTACAAGAGAGACATGGACCTTCTGGAGTGCGTCCAGTGGAGGGTAACAAAGATGATAAAGCTCTGGAGCATCTCTCTTATGAGGAAAGAGAGTGAGCTGGGCATGATCTGTCTCAGGAAGAGACGACTGAGCGAGAATCCCATAAATATATATCAGTATCTGAAGAGATGTGTCAAGAGGATAGAACCAGGCTTTTCCTGGTGGTGCCAAGCAATAGGATAAGAAGCAATGGGCAAAAATTGATGCACAGGAAGGCTCACCTGAATATGAGGAAGAACTTATTTACTGTACAAGTGACCAAGCACTGGAACAGATTGCCCAGAGAGGGTGTGGAAGCTTCAAATCTCAACCACTCGAGATATTCAAGAACCATCTGGACACAATCCTGTGCAATGTGCTCTGGGATGACCCTGCTTGATCAGGGAGGTTGGACCAGATTACCCACTGGGGTCCCTTCCAGCCTGACCATTCTGTGACTCCTTGTGTGGGTAGGGCCAGGCTGTTTGGGAGACTGCAGGGTGGAGGGAAGATGTGAGGTGTTTGAAAGCCAAATGCTGTGCTCTGCAGTGGCATGTCTTTCTGAGCGGCCAGAAGGTAATCCAAAGGTAGGATTCTGCTTGACTCTCCCCAAGCATGCATTTCTTGCTCAGTTGAGCAAGTCTCAGAGATTACTCCTGTAGTGGCAAATAGTAGGGGTGACTACTGCACACTGTTGCCTCTCTTGGAGATCTGCTTTGGCATCTTTGAAGATTGAGGTTTCCTAAGACAGTTGTCTATGCTCTGAGTCACAATTTAAAGATGCAGAACTAGTCAGGCTCCAGCAGTGGCACAGCAGGGGCCCAGAAAAGGCCCCATGTGGAGCAAGGAATAGAAGAAGCAGCAGCTTTGGCTCATGGGTAGACCTGATGGAATACAGTGGATGAAGCCGTTGAGTGGCCATGTATTCTGAGTGGTGGAAATAAGTTTTGTTTGCTTTGGCTGGTCTCGGGTTTTGTGGTGTTTACCAGTAGCATGAACAGTGCTGGTGATGGCTGTGAGTTGGTTCTAGCTCTTTGGCATTGGTTTTTACCTTCCTGGGGTGCAGGTGACTTTGGGATGTGGGTGTTCAGGTGGCTGGAGCTGCATTAAGTCACCGCAGGGCAGTCTTATTCTGTGGATGTGCAGGGGGTTTCAGAGATCCCAGTACAGAGGGTGTTAGGAGCTGGAAGGAAGATGCTCATCCCTGCAGATAGCCAGCATTTTTCCCATTGGCTGGTTGCTGCTAGCATGATGGTGGAGAAGTGGCAAGGCACTTGAAATAACTGGCTTTGATTTTGATTGTTCAGTTATTAATATAATACCAGTAATAAATTGCATGTGCTTATTGCCTTATGCTTGTTGTTCTTGAGATATTGCCTCTTGCCTTGTTAAAAAAGACCTCAGAGATCCATCACTGAAATCCGTCCCTCACTCACAGAGATCCATTGATTCCTCAAGTATTTGTGGTCACTTAAGTGATGTGCTTCTTGGATCTACCTGTTGCTGTAACCATCATGCTGCTGAGAGGTTTGGATAGTCCAAAGGTAAAATGTGCTGTCTCTGTGCATTTATCTGAATAGTTCCTTTGATAGCACCACTGTGCACCAACATCACAGCAAACCTCTCTGCCCCTTCCAACCCTTGTAAGAAATGAAGTTGAGATCTCAGCTGGTGAGTGATTAGCTCTGGTCTCTTGCAAGGAGACTGCCAGTTCCAGACTAGCACTCATGAGCTCTTCCCATATCTATTCATGTTTTTATGATGGGCCGTCATCCCTACATTTCATATTTGGAACAAGTGGTATTAACCATCTTCTTGAGTGGTGTTTTGGATGACGTGAAAATAAATGGATGTTCTCCATGTGTAATTTTGTCAGGGGTTTGCCTGAGGAATGACCTGAAGATTTTAGCAGAGACATGGGGAGCAGTGAATGGTGAACTCAGGAAAGAGAGAAAGAGAAAAGGAGAAAACAGATTGGTAGAACTTCAAAGAAGGCACTTGGGTCCTTGGGCTTAGATGTGAGATCAGGTGTATGTGTGCAGGAAGGCAAAAGCTCACTCAGGAATATGGAAGAAGGACACTGCTCACCTGGGAGTGGGAGCACTCACCATGAGGAGTCCTCAAATAGGAAGATTTGAAACAGGCCATGGTGCGAAGAAATGGAAAGATGGTGTGAGTCAGAGGCAAGGAGAGCCAAATTCAGCACCACTTTTGAGCAGAGAAAACTCCGTTGACATCTTATAGCTTCAGGCAAGGACCAGCAAAAACATCTGGGCTGGATCTTGAGCAGAGTAAATCTGCTTGGGGGCCACTGACTTCAGTGGTGCCACACTGATCTATGCACGTGAACGGTGCCTCTGCACGTGGGCCTCTGCTTGCTTTCTTGCCTTCAGTCCTGCCTGCTTTCTGGGTCCCGTGGAGATCTCTGGCTGAATTTGTGGGTGTCCACGTGGGGGGTTTCCTGGTAAATGAAAAAAATGCTGTCCTTCCATCCCGCTTCGTCTGCCTGGGATTTCCGACAGAAAGGCACTGACTAATTCCATCTGGCAGGCTGACCATGCTTCAAAGACTGCAAATCCCGAGACTTTTAACTTACAAACAAAACCATGCACTAAGTAAAAAAAAAAGAAAAGAAAAAAAGACAGCTCTCCCCAGGGACAGTCTCTGCAAATCCAAAACAAGGTCTCAGCGCCTGCCCTGGTGCTCCAGCTGACGCCAGTGTTTTTTCTGTCCCTTTTAAAACCAAGCTGGAGTGTTCCCGACTCCTCCGTTCGACACCTCCGGCTCCCTTATTCCCTTCGGTGAGTGGGGAGGGGGGAGGAGGCTGGAAGGGAAAGGCCAGAGCAGAGGAGGAAAGAAATGCCTGGTATTGATCCACCAAGGCTGGCCAGACTGCAAGAAATTCCGGTTTGTGAAAAATGTTGTGGTTTAGAGCATTTGTTTTCGTTCCACAGTGGGATGAAACCAAGACTTTCTGGAAGGAGGGAGGAGCGGGGGGAGAAGAAGAAAAATGACCTTTTTTTTTTTTTTTGTGGTTGTTGTTGAGGAGGAACAGCCTCCTTGTGGTGCAGATGCCCACACTGTGTGGCTGGGGAGTCCTCTCCCGACAGCCTCTCATGTGCGGCCTGTGCTCCTGTAGCAGGGTAGTGCAGGGACTGGGATTAAGCCCTTGTGGGAATGAGTAGAGACCTCTTTCTGCCTCCAGCTCTTCATATGCTCTTGACAGAACGGAATCAAGGGATGATCTTCAGGACAGTGACCTGTCCCTGTAACAGACATGGTGAAGCTTGGCAGCAAAACTCAGTGAGTGCCTTATGGTAGTACTGCCCTAGCTGAGTTTTTGTCCACTCATCTGGGTAAGTTTCCCCAGTGTGGGTGTGAGGAGCAAGGTGCACGGTTTCTGGAGGATGAAGAGGGTCCCCTGACTTCAGCAATGTGAAGTAGAGAGGCTCTGACCCAGAGTTCATACAAAGGGGAGTTTTGAGTGATTACCAAGAAAACCCAACACCTTGAAGATGTTGCTCTTGCCTTTTAAAATAAGTATGTTGGTTTTTCCCACAGTCCCCTGGTCTTGTATAATGACAATTCCTTTCAGGGAAGTGTAGAAGGACATAAAAACCAGAGCAGAGCTGGGAGGGGAAGGCTTGAAGATGTCAAAAAGTAGGTTATAGACAAAGCATGTGACTCTTGTGCTTCCAGGCAACTCTTACAGCATGGTGAAGGGATATTTGGGCTTATCTATAGATGAGTAGCCAGTGCCTTTGAGCAAGGTAAGCAGTGATCTAGATGTTTTGAATCTCTTCCAAAGCCAGAGAAAAACTGGCCAGCAGAGCTGGGAAGGGGATGGGCAGTGCTGCCCTGGAGGGTACCATGAAAGCTACAATCTATAGGCACCTTCTTGGTGGCCCTGTGAGGCATTGGTCAGGTCCCAAATCCCACCATGTGTGCCTGCATGTGCCTCCCAGGGACAACCTTCGAGAGAGCTGTCTGAAGAATAGCTGTGGTATTCCAATGATATTCACCCTGTCTTCACACCTTGCCATGGCTTTTCAAGATGGGTATGGAAGTCATCCTATGCTTGCAGCTGGCAGCCCTTGGGAACTGCCCTGTCTGCTTTCTGGGAGGTAAAACTCCTTTTCTGGACATCAACAAGCAAACTATGCAGGGGAAAAGAAAAAGAGAAGAGAAAAAGAAGTGTGTGCTGTGAGTCAGAAATAGGGTTCCTTTGGAGGCTGTGGGATTACGGGGTGAGGGGGGGAGGGCAAGGCTGCAGACTGTGACTGCTATAAGCAAACCTACATACCACTAAACCACAAGCATGAGGTCTTGGAGCTCACAAGCCCAGGAGCACAGTGGGATCTTCATTGGCTCTTTCCAAGACAAGAGGGCTTGCAATAAAACCTGAAGTGTCTGGTAATTTGATTGTCAAAGGCCACATCTTCCGAGGAAAATGCTTTGGAGCAGCCACAGAGAGTAGAGCCAAGATTTGCTAGGGGAAGGCTGCTAATAGAACAGGTTTATTCCTCCAAAAGAGATTTCTCAGCAAGGGCTGTATCCGCAGCTTTTTCACTAGCTGTGAGCTTGTCACTGTGGTGGCTGTTCCTCCCTTCCTGACACCTACTGCTTTCACCCAACACAGCTCTCTGATCTTTCACCCGTACACCTGCTAACTTACTCTTATCATGAAGCCAAAGTGTGCCAGCATCTAAGGATTTCCCAGGCTCTTCACCTTCCCCAGAATGCTGTTAGGTGTCCCTTACAGAGGAGGCCTTCCTGGTGAAGGAGACCAATTTTTGTTGACTCTGTTGGACTAAGAAGGCTGGGAGCTGAGTCTTGGCTGCCAGAGCAGCTTGCAGGCAGCTGCTGTTGAAGGTCAGGGCTGTCCTGCCTTGGCAGGGCATCTGAAAAGCTGTCTGATTATGTCTGGTAGCATCCAGAAGTGCTCAGCCTGTTGTGGACTTTCCTACTGATAACAGGAAATGGATACCCAGTGAAGACATGGATAGGACTTACCACCATAGCTGGGTGTTTTTCTGGGCTATCTCTGGTGCTGTCTCCATGCATAGAATGACAGCAAAGTGGGCTCTTTTTCACTCTTTGTCTCTTTTGAATTGGTTCTAGCAGTAGGTTTCCCATAGCTTCTCCTGGCTAGAGCTCATGTTGCCAATGGGCCGAAGCGCTGCAGAGTAATGCCAAGTATCTGGCAAAGCTGTTGCCAATGAAAAACCTGAGGTTAAGGCCAGAACTCCTCTCCCAGTGAAGTTGAAGGCAGGGGTGGGCCTGCAGTGCTGCGTTTCATTACTTGCTGTATGACCTAGCTCAGAAGAGAATAAGGAGGAATGATGTTTCCTTGGTCTTACTATCTTTTAGCTTCATATAAGAAAAAAAATTTACTCTTTCCCCTATGCTGAAATATGCAGATGTGCTGTGCACCTTTGCAGGCTGTGTTGGAAGGAGTCACTGTGCTCTGTTTTAAATATTTGACAGCCCCCTCATTAATTGTTGGAAAGCCTCCCTGATAATTTGGTGGAGTCTGGAGCCTGCAGAATGTTACTGTGAGTATATGTATCTGTATATCCTATAGCCCTGGAAGAACTGTTGAATCCTGTGAAGCTCTTGGCTTTGGAAAGTCTCTTTTCAGGCACATTTTTTTCTTGTAACTGAATTCCAAGTTTTCTATCAACTCTGCCTCCCCTTTCTTTTTCCTATCCTCTCTCAAAAGCGACAATTGTTTAAAGGAAGATAAAACCATCTTTACCCACCTTCTCTCTAAAGACAAATGGAGGAGACAATGAAGAAAAATTGCAAATCAAGGCAAGGGAGAGTTGCCTCCTTGTAAACTACTTGAGGTGTAGATGGGACTAGTATCTCTTGGGAAGTTGTTCAACACTTATCCTAAGTTCCTGGGTTCAGTTGCTTATGACTTTACCTATCTCTAACTGTTCTCACTGTCATTTATGGTGCCACATGTGACTCAGGCTAAATTTTTCTTGGGATGGTGTAATCTGAAATGGTTCACTCGTTTCCAGCAACAAGGTGAGGGAAAACCCCGTTATTTTTCCTTCTGTGTTTGAAAAGAAAAATACGAGATTTCATTTTTTTCTTTTTCTTTTTTCTTTTTTTTTTTTCCTTGTTGTTACTTCACTGAGGCAGCTGATTTCCTCCTTCTGAATGAGGGTCTGCAACATTGTTGAGGAATCACTGTGAGGTGAAGCTCACCTCTTTTTTAATGCTAGCTGCTTATTAGGCATTAATTGCAGATAACTTGTCTGAACTAAACTTCCCCCATTCTCTCTGGAGAAAGATGAGGGTGTTCAATCAACCCATCTGAAAGGAGGTACCTAATGGTAGTGAAATGAATTGCATCCTGGGGATTAATGACAGAGGTAGTTTGGAAAAATTGTTTGAAACAGACTCCTCATTTTTAGACAGACGAGTTCAACCCTCTGAGATTGAGGAAGAGCCTCCTATTTTTCCTATGAAAAGCTGACCAGCTGTGTTATATGTTTTGGAGAAAAGAAAAACAAAATATATCTCAGTTTGCTCATGGTGGTGAGAGTCTGGTAAATGCTTTGATGTGTCCACTTGAATAGTGCATCGTTGTGGTGCTTATCCCAAAAGCAGTGGGGTGTATTTCATCCATGAATATTAGGATATTACATCCTAATGACTCTCATGGCACCATGATTCTGGGGAGGTGGTGAAAAAGCTGTCTGTCAGTCCTGCAGTCTTGGTGGCTTCAGTTCTGGTGATGCCCAGGAGGCAGGGAGGAGGTGTGCAATCAGACTTCAAATACGGAAGGAATGCTGGGAGTTGAATGTGGTGAAGAAGGCAGCAAAGGGAGCAGCTGGACACAAGAAGTGTGGCATGGGAAGACAAATGGGCAAGTGAGGACTGGCAGGAGGCCTGGGACTTGAAATGCTACTGAAAGCCAGCAGGGAAGAGGAGACTGATACCCAGAAAGGAACTGTACCGATGGAAAGTGAGACTGAGAGATGGGGAATGCACATGTGAGAAGGGAAGGCTACTGAGCCTGTTGATGGGGCAAGGAACTTCAGAATGGTAAGCAGAGGTTCAAGATTCAAGGAAGACCAAGTCCTAGAGGACAAGAAACTCAGTTATGGAGATAGCAGCACAGAATAAGGCAGAACAAAGACAGGCTGTGGGAGACAGGCAGAAAAATTTGGACTTGGATGGGGACCAGGGAAGAATGATCAGAGGTGTCCTGTGGAAAAAACTTGCTGTGTCACAATGACCACGTTCAGGGGAACCCGTTACTGCTATGTGAATAACCTGGATTTTGGCACTTACGGGACTTCTAGCTCTGGCATATAACATTCTGTGTGGGTATAATACTGTATAGACTGAATGTATTTTTTTCATGTGGATTTTTCTCTCTGCTCTATTTCTTGTGCTAACCTTTCCTTGGTGTTTTTCTCTATTGCTTTTTCCAGCCTTTCATGTGCAAATTTTGGGCACAAGAAGGCTTATGCTGAACTGTCAAACCCATGCTGTTCAAATTGTTTGAAATATTGAGTGAAGCATGTTCATCTTTCATTAACTGGGGTAAAGGTACATTAGGAAATGATTTCCAGGAAAAATACCCTTGAAAGTCTGAGGAAGAGCCTGTCACTTGTTTGCTAGAGCACAGTCATTCCTTTCCAGATGACAGCCCTGTATTGGGTGTCCTTATTATGCCTGGATTATCATCCAAATGATCATCAATTGAACAGTTAAAATCAAGGGAATTTTATCAGCAGAAGGCCTGTCCCTGATCTTCCAGCTCAATGAGACCAAGAGCAGTCTGTTGCAAGGTCCAAGGTACAGCTTGTTTTTAAAAATCTGCTTAAGTGCTTTTGTACTTTCAGTTGCTGGGAAAAAGTTACTGGGGACTCCTGGGTGGCAATCTGTAACTCACGCCCTTGCAAGGGGGCAGCAGAAATGGGCATCATGCTTCTCCTGGCCCTGGAGTGTACAACTGGATCTTGGTCTCTGTCTGGCTGTGCATTTCAAACCCCGGCTGATATTGCGTGTTCTTCTTGGACAATCCCTCCTTTTTACGCACTTGCTGTTCCCTGACCTGCTGGCAGAGTCTCTTGCCCCCATTATTCATCCTGACGTGGTTCATAATGTGCAGAGCCAGCCTGCGGCATCCAGCCTGCAAATTTCCCTAAGGCTGCAAGAGGGGAAAAAAAAATAATATGCAAGCATAAGGACATGCATGCAAACACACTTTTCGTGTGTTTTCATGCACTATGTGTGCATGAAGACATTTGTTCATGCTCATCTGCAAACGCATATGCATTTTTTGAATACTTGTGTCCCACTGGATCAAAACCTGAGAATGCAAAATGTGTTGACAAACACAAGGGAGCTTTTTCAGGCCTTTCATTTGGAGCTGCATCTTGGAGAAGATTTCTGGTGTTAGGATAGGATAGGGAAAGGAAAAGGAAAGAAGGAAGGAAAGGGAAAGCAAGAGGCAAGGAGAAAAGGAGCGGAGTGGAGAGAAAAAGGGTGGGGGAAAGAAAGGAAAATTACAGATAGCAATGCTGCCAGAGTTTGTATACCTTAAAATCTGAAAGGTCCAAAAGTTCTTGACCTATATTCCCTGTTGAAGAAGTGAAGTACAATAACACACCATGGTTTGTTTAAAACATGGAAATTTGACTTCATTCTTATGTTTTGGAGAAAGATTTCGCAATGGTTCTGAGGAGAGAAAGGGAAAAGATTTAGCTGTTCCTCTTTAGTGTCTCCCTCCCTCTGCCTTTTAGCATGCTTGAAATCAAACCCACTTGCTTCTGAAATATTGTAACATTGCTGTTTTGATGGAGCTAGGCTTGAATTAAAACTATAAAAAAAAAATCAACCTCAAATCCATCGGGACAGGATGCTAGTATTTATAACAAAGTGAGTTTATAGACTGAATGGTTTGACATCTCATATATAGTCTGGTGCAAGCACATGCTGCAGAGCAGTCTGCAAGGGAACAGCCATCACATGATGTTCTGACTCATTCAGATGGATTTTGGTTTCTGTTTGCTTTTTTTTTTTCTTCCATTTCTTTCATTTAATTTTGAAGGGACAGAGTCAAGTGCTCTGTTGCAGGGTCTGGTGCACTAATGGAATAAACAGTATTGTGGACATGCTGGTAAACTCTCAGTTTGACTTGGCTTCGCTGGTCTCCAAAGAGTTATATTATTGGTTATTTATGAGTATGCGGATGACCTTTGGGCAGTGGGGAAAATGTTTATGAATCTAAAAGGCTTTGCACACTTTAGCACAAAAGCTTGTTTTGTCCAAAAAAATGTGTGTGACTTCTTCATCATTCAGCCTTGCGAATTCTCTTATATTAAAAGCCTTTGGTCATCCATTCGAGCTGTAGAATCAAACTGTGTAGTGCAGAGGAGTGGTTACATGCCCGGAATAGCAAAAAGTGAAGATCCAAATGGAAAGCATGTGAGTAGCTCCAAGAGAGCAGCTGGGTTTTTCAACGGGCTGATGAAGGCTGAGTTATTCAAAGAAGTCAGAGGGAGTTAGGTGCTGCTGACCCATTATATTTGTGGACTTCCTAGCCTGCAGGGGTATAGTTTTGAAATCTGTAGATTCACTTGGGAAAAATTAGGGTCTGTTTGTGAACAATTTGTAAGTGGAAGAAAAAGGCAAGGCAGTGGCTGAATTTCCAATCAGTCCTACCAGTAATGAATAACTTCTGCAGTTCTGCTTTCTGGATCAAACTTTGGGCTGTCCATTTCTTCGTGTGTTGTGTCAGGAAATTGAAAATAGATGGGGAACCCCCCACCTCATTGTCTTCCTTTTGAAAGTCACTAATGTTATTGTTTTTTACCCTTAATTTTGTTAGTGTATTTTACTTTTCTGTTGCTAATGCCCCAGCATGATTTGAGTGCTGTTCCACGGGTGGTTTTGCAGCTAGAGAAAGGACTTGCAAGAAGCAGTTGGTGCATTCTACTTGCAAAAAGTCTGATTCGTTTTTACATGCTGTCTGAAAGTGCTGTCTTTGCCCATTGTATTTGAAGCCCAAAGTATGCCACACTGGGGATTTGTAATGTTCAGTGTGTTGCTCCCCACCCCCTGATGAAAGTCAAGAAATGCTGGCTATTGAACTTCCTTGCACCAGGCTTCAGCTCCCAGAATAAATCAGAGCAGCCTACAGCTAATTATAAGTTACTTCTGGTTACTGGTGACTCCTGGAGAGTAAGGCAAGGATCAAAGTAAAATAAAAAGCAGTTCAGCCACAACTTCTTTTCTTTTGTGTAGATGATACTAAGTTTAGGTATCACAGTGGCTCTATGTCTTGTTGGTTTCTATTTTTTGGGAGGATGCTTGACCTTTGGAGTAAGACAGCATTACGTGTCTGCTTTTTGCTGTCTAGGTCTTGTTACAACACTTGCTTCCAAATTTCTGAAGACAGACTGCAAAATTTAAGCAACACTTCATCCTGTTTCAGGCACATGGATGTCCTGTTTGTGGCCTATAATGTTTAGCAGTGTTACCCAGGGCAGAGTGGATTTTAAGCTCACTGTACTAGTGTAAGGCTGGACAATTTGTGGAACTATCTGGTAGGACAGTACCAGAAATGAGAGCAGAGTCCAGCTTGATTTCTCCTGTTATCAGTGGTGCAGTTGAAACGTTGGAAGGAAATTAGGCACGCCCGAGTACTGAGAGGATGTATGTGGTGTACATAATCTTATCATGGGTGATGTGTCTTGAAATAGTGGAAGGAGAGATACACTTTGGGTGAACATGTCAACTTTGTTATTCTGATGTATGTCCATGAGTGTTCCTCTTCAAAACCTTGTCCCAAATGCTTTCCCCTTCTAGATAGCTGTGGCCTTATGATTAGAGCAACCTGTGACCTGCTGTCAGAAAGATGCAAAAAAATTTATTGGGAAGGAAACTAGCAACAAGGGTTGTCAATTCTGGGACAATCTTCCTGTATTTGATGTTTTCTTCTTCTCCAAAGGCTAAAGTCCTGGGGTCAAAGGATTTATATGAGATCTGTAAGTTTGAGTTCAGAAAAAAAGCAACCAAACCGTGCCTTTATACATGCAGAGTTTGACAGCATAAATCTTAAAACCTCAGAAAAACAGATGGCAAAGAAAGGAAGGTCTGTCTTTTGGGGTTTAAAATAATAAAGGGCTTGTGATTATTTAAAGCTGGTCTCTCAATGTTTTGAACGTGTCTTGTGATCTTTGGATGGGTGGAACTGGCGACGCTGACCAGACACCTATAAAATGCCTAGGTTGCTCCCTAGAACGCTCCTTATAGGCGGTACAATACCCAGGGAATAACCCTCACCTATGTTTCATAACTAGATTAAAAAACATCTTGGAGGAGAACATTTCCTGTTATGTTCAGTCATGCTTTCCACAAGGGAATCTCGCTGTAAAGCTATTCAAGCATTGGTATGGCTTGTTTTCCCTCTCTTTTAACGAACCGTCCACTGACTTCAAGCTCCAAGGACCAGAGCAAGGAAAATCAAACAGGGAGATGAAAGAGAGGGAAGAGCCAGTGTTTCCGCCGGCTTGCAGCAGGGGGTGGATGGAGGGAACAGCGACCTTTGCAGTGTGCCTCAGGGCTTGTCCCATGGGAGAAGAGGCAGTTTGCCACACAGAGGGCTTTGATCTGATCCTGACCACTGAGATATGCTTGCTGATGGGGAGGGGGGAGAGAAGCCAGAAAGGATGGGAGGGAAAGGAAAGATGTGACAATTTCTAAGGCTGCTCTGGCTCCCTGCAGCTTCTGCAGTTGGGCTGCCCCATCTTCCTCCCTTAGTCTTCAGTTGGCCATGGCTGGGCTATGCCAGGGCAGGAGTGCGGATCAGAGCAAAATGTCTGATTCTTTATTTTATGGTTTTGGTGTTGCCTAGCACTGCCATTATCTTGCACGCAAACCTCTGCCCCTCCTAGCCACTGTCCCCACCTCTATGTGACAGGCAACTACTTCTCTGCTGGTGGCACTTGAGGGGCAAGGAGATGCCGGCTGCCCTGACTGAGAGGACACAGCTCCTGTGAGTCTGTCCCTGTGCTGTGCAGCTGGCATGTGCTCCTGGAGCATCTCTCCTGCATTGCTGAAGTGGCTGTAGCCTCATTAGTGACTGGAGAGAACAGACCTCTCTGGGCTGGCAGCTGTGCTTGGGAGTGTGCACAACCCACAGCACTCTCCTCTCCTTTTGCCTGGCTGGAGTGGGAGCACCTACTGTCCTGCCAAATTTTCCTGCTGCTTGCCACTGTCTGTGCAGGTGTTCCTCACAAGACAGGTCTCATGCCACTTGGTTGTCTTGCTTCATGTTTGTGTTCCATATTGCTATAAACAATTTAGAGGCTGTTCTCTGCCTCGTCGATTTGCTGTCATGCATTGCAGTGGCATTGGGTCTGGATTCAGCAGGCTTCATTCCTCTTCTCTCCCTGGCAGATGCTGCTGAATGGTTTTCAAATGTTACACCCTGGGCTGTAAACTTGTAGCATGGTGGAAATGGCTGTTGTCAAAGCTTTTACTCTATCCGTCTGACTCTGTCAAAGCTTTTCTGCTGGTAGTTACTCAGGAGAGCCCTGGAGGAAACCATCCCTCACTTTCCTTTCAGCCCCTTTGTAATTCCTGCTATAATAAATGTGTTAAATAGCTGGTGTCTGAGAAGCATGACATTTTAAGTGCTTAACTAATCCTGCTTCATATGATGGCAAGGTCTTGCTTCACCATTTGAGGTGCAGTTCTAATATTGGGGTGACTCTGCCAGGTGTCACATTAAGGTCAGTGAGTGACCTCCAATTGGTGCTGACCTGTGTGGTCATTCAGGCGGAGATCATTCAAGTGTTAGAGTCTGAAATTAAAACACTGGCATCCATGAAAAGCTTTCACAGACCAGGAGGTGTCAGGACCTCAGATTTGCAAAGACAGGTAGCTCTGCCAGGCTGCCCTTCCAGATCACCTTGCACACAGCACTAAAACCTAGGGGGAGAGAGGTTTCTTCCACAGCAGCTTGAAATTCCTATACAGCAGCTGAGAAAGTGATCTGTCTTGTTTACAGGCAAGCAAGGGATTTGGGAATGCGTGTGTCTGACTGGCTGCTGGCGAGTGCATCTATTGGACTGCTCGGCGGGGCCATCTTTGCGCAACATGCTTTTCAGGCACAATTCTGCTTTTTATTAGAGCAAACTGGCAGTGAAGGAAACGGGGAGGGTGTGTCGTGTTACTGGGGCAAGGCAAGGGAGCTGGTGGTGATCGTTTAATCAAAACCAGCTTCTGAACAGACAGAAAAGACCTTGATAAACCTTTCTTTCCTGCAGAGGACTCTGTGCAGAGGACTCGTCTTGGATCCAACCCCCGGTTTTGTCGCAGTTGAGTTTTGGATGCTGTTTTCCCCTCCATCCACCAGGTATCTAGCCTCATCCTCCACCATGGGGAGTAACACCAAGGAAAATTTTATCTAGCCCTACCTTTGCTATTTAAACCTCACAGCTTGGGGTTTGTTGTTTTAGTATTTCTCAGGGCAGTTTTCTGCTTGTGAAATTTTGGATAATTGCAAGTCGGGTATCTTCAGGCGAATGCTTTGCAAGCTTTTCCTGTATGGACTCCCACCACCTCCCTCATGCTTGGATCCTTATGGCCAGAAGTGATCCCAAAGTCATTTAGTCTGACATGCTGCAGCACTGATCACAGAGCGAGGTTTGTTTCCTCTCTGTTTCTACATTTGTTCTGGGTGTCCAACAGCTGGACCAGACAGAAGGCTTTTTAAACATCACTGTTTGGGATCCTGAGAGAATGCTGCTGTGCTGTTGTAAGGTAAAGGGAGAAAGATGTGGCTGGATAGGTTACTGCTGCAGAGGTTGTTGAGATAAATCTGGGGATGGCAGGCACCCCTTTGCTAAGAGTCACCATAGTTGAGGTCTTTGATAAGCCTCTCTTCTGCTAGGGTTGCATCCCCCTGCATCTACAGGTCCCTTTCTTAACCTGTCCCCAAATCATCTCCCTTTTCCTTTCTCTTCACTTCCCAGGATTTTTTTTTTTCCTCCTCCCACCTGGAGCCCTGTACAGCTTAGCAACTGGTGTCTCTTCTCTGAGCTCAGGCAGGCAGTAGCCAGAGCAGGAAGGTGAGCCACTGCAGAGGGGGTAGAGTTGTTTAGTCTGGGATGTTATTAGTGGAGGCCAGCAGCAAGAGTGCTCAGGGGCTGAGGAAGGGGAAATGTCAGCGTTAAGATGGAGCAGCTTGAGGGAATGGGTAGAACTGATATTTAACTTTTTTAATTTCTCCCTAGTTAAGGAGGAAAGTAGAAACAAGGGCTGATTTGTTTGTCACCTGTCCACCACTCCCTAGGGTTAACCCTACGTCTGAGGCTTGTTGAAGGGATTAGGACATGGAAGGAAGGAAACTATCTCTTTTTAGGAAGGATAGAGTGAAAACAAGGATTTTTTTTTTTGTTCTTGGCAGGGAGCTGTAGACAAAAGGGTCTCTAGGAAAGCTGTTAGTGGAGAACCAAAAAGGGAGAGAAAACTGTCTCCTGTAGAGAAAGGGAGGTGAGCTCCCATCCAGCTTCTATGGAGCTATCTGCCTTGCCTTCTCCTTGTTTACTTCAGTGGGAAATCAGGGTTGACAGCACAGAGGGGGACAGCCCAGTCGATGGAGACACTCATCCAAACCTGACAGCTGGCTAAAAGACACTGTAGGAAGCCTGTTCAGTAAAGACAGCTGGGTGGAGAATGCAAAATCAAGCAGGAAAGGGCTGGAGGTTGGGAGGGGAGAAGTGGAAAATATTTGAGCTAATCCCAGCTTCACCACTGGCTGCCTGTGGGATACTGGGTAAGTCACCTGTGCACCTTTCTAGTCTGTTCTCCCTGACCTGTCCAGAGAGCAATATGGCTCTCTGTTTTTTTGGGTGAATAGGTGTGTAGCATGAATGCAATTTTCTAGAGATGTTTGACCAGAAATTTGTGAGAGGAAAGAGAGGGCATAGTTAGCATGGATCTCAAAGCGAAGTTTGTGCCCTGAGATGCAGGGTCACTCAAGGGCTAATTAGTTATAGTTGTCATTTGGGTTTGTGTTCATTGTGGTACAATTTCACCTACTTCTGCATCTGAGCTCTGTCTACATGAACAGACTAAATGCAAATTCTGGCCCCTTTCTTAAATGCAGGCTTGCTTTTTACCAAAGCTGCAGCTGAGAGAGGGAAGTGAGAATGTGGGGTACCATAAAACTGACTGAAGCTGTGTACCTGTGGAGGCAAGGGAGCATCCTGGGGTGGAGTAAGTCCATGTATGCTCTTTTCTTATGCTCTTTCGTCCATTTCTGTTGTTGACCACCATGGAAGCTGGATATGCAGCTAGATGGACCTTTGTGCTGAGCCAGTGTGGCTGTCCTTGTTCTGTTACATATTGATGCAATTATAAAAGCCCCAAGCAGCTCGGACCCTGCATGCCCGGAATCTCTCAAACTGAGCCTGCATCCATTGACCCACAAAAGGGTTCTGACGGTCTTAGGTGAAAGTGTAGGTTTTCATATCAAAACCTGAAACTGGCTGTGTGTTGTCTGCTTTTCCAGACCCCTACCGATGGGCTCAGGCACACATTGTGCCCCCCAGCTGGGTTGTTGAGTTGAACTGGCCACACATGTTCAGTTCAAAGAGAATTTACAGGCCCATCTTCCCTCCCCTGAGCTTGCAGAGTCCATGCTGACCTTCCAAAGGGTGCTGTGTGTGTGGGGCTTTCCAGCTGCACAGGGACCGAATGTGGAAGAGGATCATTTTGGGAGTGAAGTCCCATGACTGCAAAGGGTTTGCTGCCCCCCTATGGATTTGACTGGCGCGGCCTGGGCCAGGGCACCAGGGTGTAGGAGGTGGTGGCTGGTGGAACCAACTCCTCGGTCCTGCCATGTCCTTCTCGTTTAGGCCCTCCCTGTGCTCTTGTGCTACTGACAGGTTGGGGCCTGGGCTCCCATTCAACTGATTGCATAAATGTAGCAGAACAACAAGGTTTCCCCAAAGCAGCTCCATCTGCAGGGCACTTGTTCCTCAGGACTCCCTTGGTCATGCTGTGCTTTGCTGGAGTTTGTGCCAAACCCAATACCCGCAGTTTAAAAATAACATTTGGGTGTGACAGCTCCATTATTTACCCAGGATCCAACGTTGTCTGGTAGCCAGAGCCAAACGGCTGGAAGTCTGGGGCAAGACATTCTCTTCTCATCTACCACTGTGTTGTATATTACCTCCTGCTGCCTCAGTTTCCCTGCTGATGAATCAGGGATAATGAAAAACAGCTGACAATAACTTCTGCAAGGCTTAGGTACTTTAAAGATCTCAGTTAGGATTCTCCTTCAGAATCCATGAGCAATATAATGCCAAGGCAGACCAAACAGTTGCACCTCTTTGTTGGTGACCAAACTTTGAAGGAAGTTATTGACACAGAAATATGTAGTAAAGGACATGCTGGGAGGCCTGTGAGAGTGGCATTGATATGTTGCTGGCTTGCCCTTCACCCGTGGAAAGAAATCATTGCATACTCCATTTTCCTTAATTTTCAACACTGCTGGCTCCGCCTGTGCTTTTCACTTCAATGACAGCTCAATGCCAGGCATCTTTCCTCCTGACTCTGTACATTAATGATGTATTAACTGTGCAAACAACTCTAACATACATGGAAAATCACCTTACTTGCTTTGCAGTTTGTTTATTAATTTTAAGGAAGTCAGACCTTGGAGATTTTCTTTAGTGCAATCCGCATGCAAATAATCCTTCCCATCATGGAAAAATGTGGGTTAGGAGGCGTGAAGGTTGTGACAGCCTCATCTGGGACAGTACAGACTTCAGGAGATATGGAAAAGATGACACCAAAATGCATTGACCTCTGACTGAAACTGTAAGCAACACAATGTGATTGGCACTGTCCTGGCTTAACAATAGCTGCCTCAAAAGCCTTCCCTTCCCCTCTACAATCCCCTTAAGGGTGTGGTTTAATATCATGGGCAAAGGCTGTCTGATAGACCCTCAAGTCATGCCACTGATACAAGCGTGCATGTTCTGTATTTCTTTGCTTCTTTATGATATACGAAAAGATGTTCTGTAAATTGGGTGTTTCAAAGTCTCTGAAGAAAATAATCTATTTGATGGCTGCTGGAGGCACACTGAGCACAGCAGGAGCTGAGTGCCCAGATGATATGCCTGGGCAGCCAAGCAATACAGGTATCAGGAACTTGAGCTTGTTGGAGGTCTTCTTGGAGCTCTCTCATGGGTACCAGGAATGTCCTTCTCCTGTAAGCTGAAGGCATAAAATTATTGAATTCTAATAAATGTCAAGTTTTCTCTCAACTATCCATTAGACCCTGGAATGCCATGAATTTTTCTGAGGATGGCTAGCAGCTTGGCTGGTGTAAACCCAATGTGATTTTTCTGACTGTTGTAGGTAAGCTAGATTTCTGCCAGTTGGGAAGCATCCTGAAGAGCTTAAAGTAGCCTACCTAGAATTCATTCCCAACTCCCCCCCTCTTGTGATGACAGGTTTCCACTCATATTTCTATTCTGCACATGGCAAACAACTTCTGAGCCAGACAAAACTGGAATTTCTAGGATAGTTCAGATCAGACTTAGACTTGGAGCCAAGTTCTACAGATGTTTGGGGCTTCAGCTTGGGCCATCCATAAACAGATTTGCCTACTGAATCTGGAGGAAGCAGCAATGTTTGAAGTGGTTTGCCATCAGACACCTGATGGGCATCCAGGAGGGGAAATTACTACCCTGATTTGTCCATTGACTCTTTGGTTATAGAGCTGGTCAGGTCCCTGACACAGGACAAGAGATTCTTGAGGGAGTAATTTTTTTTCTTTTAATGTTTTTCTAGGTCCCCCCACTCCCTTTGTTTTTCTTGTAACCGAGGCAGAGAAGAGGAAAAAAAAAAAAAAAAGGAAAAAGAAATTCCAGAGTGAACAGGAAATAGTGAGTAAAATTAGCCAAGGAGCTTCCAAACAAATGTGTGGCTTACACTTAGGAGAGCTTGGTTTTGTTTACTGTTTGTTTTGAATTTCCACTCTTTGCCCTCAGATCAAGCCCTGGGAGAAGAGGGAGCCTGGAAGGAGGCCTCAGATGTCTGCACAACTCTTATATGCTGTGAAAAGAACTCTGATGAAAGGCTAAGGCAGTGGGATGGATGACACCCAATGAAAGGCGTGTGCAACACCTTTGATTGCTTTTTGCTGTAGAATCCTTGTTTCCAGAGTCTAACCCTCCTTGTGACGGCTAGGAAAGGTGGCTTTGAGGGGAAGGTTAATATCTGTTAACCTCTTCAGTGCTGTGTTTCCCCAATGTTGTCACCTGCACCATGGGACCTAAAGGCTCAGACCAGGTGGTCTGTATCTATCTGTACTTTGTATGAGATGATTCCTTCTTGTCTGACTGGTGAGTCAGGAGCACAAAACCAGAGAGAGTGCAAAATCTCTCTCACTTTCGTTAAACAAAACCCAGCCTGGATGATTTCTTAGCAATGAATTGATAAACTTTTTAACACACTAATGATCCTTTCGGAGCTGCCTGCCCGTGTAAAAATAAACATAAGCTTAATAAGTGCTTATTAAGTGCTTTGCAAGGCTCAGTGTGGAATTCTGATGTCTTAAGGAAAGGTCAACTCTGAGAAGACATAGAAATAGACTTAGAAATAAGCAGCCTGAGTGCGTAGAATTTCTTATTGACTACCACAACAGAGGATTATTACATCCCTTCTTGTTTACAGGCTGCTTAGTTTCTGGTCTGGATGACTGCTGAAACCAGGTTCCTCATGTTGATTGCTCCCTGGTTTGAAGCCATGTGGTTGTTCCAGTATTCTCTGTCCTGTAAACATCTCCAAGAACATGGCACACCACTTTATCTGTCTCTTGTTAAGTAGAGAATGTGATTGTTATTATGCATGGAATTGTCAAACCAATCTGGTGTCTCCAGACTTCACCAAGGATCAGGCAGTTTCACCAAGATGCCATCTTCTTCTTGACAGATGACACAGAGAACACTAAGAAACTTTAAAAGAAATTTTAAAATACTGTACACAAGCAGAAGCGCCAAAATGCAGGCGGAGTGCATGTCAGGGAATAATTTACAGTGGCTGAAGTTTGAAATCTATTGGGGCTGAAGTTAAAATATCAGCTGGGATCCCAGCCCAAGCTTGGTCACAAATGGAACGCGTCAAAAAGTGCTCAGGAAATGAGCAGAGGCCCTGCTGAGCAGAGCCAGCTCTTCTGTAGCTGCTCCTTCTGTCCCGGAGATCCAGCAGAGAAAGAAAAGCCCTGGTCAGCAAATGAGAGCAGCTGAAGGGAACAAGTGTCAGTGCAGTGCAATGTCCTCTGGAGTGCACTGCTCAGCAAGTGCACTCCAGGCAGTGATGCCCCGGGGAGCTGAAGGCCCTCACAGTAGAGGCAGGGAGGAAATTTGCAGCAGACCCAATGCCTATCTCACAGTTATTGTGGGTGGTAAGAGGGATGCATTAAAACATCAGGCTAGTGCTGCAGCTGGTGTGAATTGGTGTTCCTCCACTGATTGTGATAGCTCCATGGCAGGAGAGACTGGGTGAAGACCTGGTTTGTTGGCAGCACCCTGTAGAACACCTTAGGCCAGGAGGGACCACCTGAGCACAGACAATGACAAAAGAGGGTGTATCATCTTAGTGGTAGTGCCTTTGGCATAGTGGATGTTGCATGTAGAAGTAGTTTTGCAAAGGAAGGGAATAGGTGTACACCAGTGATGTAGCTCACGTGTGGGTTGTTGCCAAACCCAAGCAAGAGATTCTGTAACTGCTGCTTGTGTAATCGCATTGGAGCAAAGGGTGTATGAGGAGAAAAGAGTTCACCTTGTAGGATGCCTGTCTGTTGTTGAATTCCCAGAGAAACACACACAGACTTGTTGATCCTCTCAGGATTTCCTTTCCTTTTCTCAGCTCTTTTCCTCCTCAGCTCTTTGATGTGTGTCCTGAGACAGGCAACAGCAATGCTGTGTGTTTGGTGCTGCTGTCTGAGCTTCTGGTGTCATCCTGCCTCTAGATTTATCCCCCTTTCCTTGAGAGAAAGGTGGAGATTGATACAGACTGTGGACCAACATCTGTTCTTCATGGTGGAAAGAAGAATGGGATGAAAATCTCTCTTTCATGATCTCAGCAGCTCCATGATCAACCTTTCTGTTTCCAGTGTTAGGCAGGGCTTGTGCAAAGCGCCCTTCATGCGTAGCTGCTTGAACTGGCCTCTTCTTGGGTCTGGGTGCATTTCTTCAGGGCTAGTAGCAACCAAAGGAGGGACTCTCCATTTCCTGGTCCACTGCCTTACCCAACACCTGTACATTTTTAATTGACCAGGATAAAAAGCAGGAGGTGATCAATTCATCTTGGGACTCAGTGGTGAATGCTGATGTCTCAACCTGCTGCTGTTTTAGATCAAAGTCAGATACAGGTTACAAAATCACTGAAATTTGCCATAGGTCCTCTGGTCCATCCAGTAGCTTTTCCTCTGTTATCTTCACCTGGAGTTGGAGAATACGCACTGTGTAGGAGGAGCCAAAGATCCCATCCATATGCATGGTGCCTTCCCAGGAATGCTAGAAGGGAGGCCATGGAGGGCAATGCTGTGTGATCTGGTGTGGAGCACCACAAGCTAAGCAAAGCATTTCTCCTCCCCAGGGAACACTCTCATGCTCTGAACAGCAGCAGTACTGTGAGGGTAACCCCAGCGTGGGCAGGGGGCTGACTCATCTCTCCAAAAGATTAACACTGTTTATTAATCACTGCTCCTTTGAAGTGAAAAAATGGAGAAAACCTCTCATGGCCAATGTTGCGATTAACCATCTAATTGTTCTACTGGTATGTTTGCTTAAGGGGTTTTCTTTGGTCTGTGTACACTAAGAAATAGTTTCTCATCCTACCGTTGTTGCACCCAGATGATAGTCATTAGCAGTGTACCAGACATACCCATTGTATAGGCCTTGTCCTTACCATTTTTTTTATAAGTCCCTGGGTCCATATTCAGTGTTGGCAGGAGAGTGACAGCTCTTCAGAGTAAAGTCCTCTGTTTGTTCCCAAAACATGCAGGGAGTCAATTCATAGAACAACCAATTTCTTGTCCCTTCCAAATGACCCTCCAGTCATCTTTTTTGTCACGGGAGATGGTGCCACAGGGGATGGAGAATGTCTCAACACCTTTTTCTGGGAGAACACCCATCAGAGTGAGCTGCCAGCGCTTGCGAAATTGCAGAGTCACAGCCTCTTCCACCAGCTCTGAGCATGCACATCCCAGAGCTATGGTTGGTGTAGAGCATAGGATTTTGGAGGGAGCTGGCACACCTAGCCCTAGCTGTGGGAGTGTCGTCTTCTTAGGGGGCACTGGTTTACAAAAGTGCTTAAACTTTGTTGATGGTCTGTGCCTCCTAGACTTTGCTTGTGTTTGCTTGAAATATGAGACCACACTTAAGTCCTGGGACCTGGCAGAGGATACGTGGGTGAGCTTTAGTTTGATCTGCAGTATAAATAAAGAAGATCACTTTGTCTTTGCCTGCTTTGATATTTATGTAGTGGTGAATATGGGAAAGCAAGAGAAGTGTGTCTTGGCTAGCAAAATGTAGAAGAAAATGGTGTCAGTGAGGGATAACTAGACTGGAATTTTTTGTTTAATCATTAGTTCCAGACCAGGTCCAACTGAATGTACCATTTCAGGTACAGTTTCTTTCAGTAACATTTCAAACCATTCCATATTATATCCAACAAACGAAAAGGAAGTAATGAAATGAGAAGTAGCTCAAAGCCAGGGAAGACTTGTTCAATCTCACTGACATTGCTGTTTCCTTCAGTGTCACAGTGCATGTGGTGAGCTTTGCAAAAACACACACTTCCTGCTCCCATGGAAGTCCATGCAAGTGTTGGTCTGTTTGGTACCAGACCCCAGGACCCCTCAGATGTCTCCCTACGTTGTGCACAGTGCAGTACAATTCAATGAAAGGTTTTCTCAGGCACTGGGCACCTGTGTTGTGGCTCCAGTGTGGCGAGAGGCTCCCGTTCTGTGTGGTGCTGCGAGGCTGTGGGCTGCAGCTAGAGGGGGTGAGCAGGCAGAAGATAGTTCCAGCTAAAATTTCACATTCAAAACTCTTTACCTTGCTCCTCTCTTTCCTCCTTCCCCTGATATCAGGTGGATATACTGCGTGCCTGCCTCCAGTGGACTTCTACACATGCAGGTATATGTCTGTGTGTTTGGGCAGGGGCAACACATCTCACAATTATCATTAGTCTGATTTGTGGCCAGGCATGACATGAGGTCTCAACTGGTGGCTGAGGCTAAAGTGTATGAAGCATCGTGTGCATGCCATGAGCAAATGACCCTTTCCTCAGAGATCCTGCAGTCCAAGTATATGGTTAGGAATAACAGATGGATACCACAAACAGACAGGCGCTGTGGGTGGGGGAGGAACACAAAATAACACTGAGATAATTAAGATGAATTATTAATGACTCGAACGGGTAAGAAGGGGCCGAACCACAATATCGTGATGTTTCACAGGAGCCTCGGCAGAGGTGGACAATCGATACAGTGTATTTCAGACTTGCTCATCATTCACACTGATAAATTGGTTCTCAGTTCATGTTTGTAGCAGTTCAGCTGTAACATTATGCTGTAGCTACACTGTAAGGATGGTGTAAGTCTAGTGTATTCTGTAAGGAATGCAAACCCAGCACACTCAAACAC
The DNA here is from genome assembly GCA_013398175.1 of Climacteris rufus. Lineage (NCBI taxonomy): Eukaryota > Metazoa > Chordata > Aves > Passeriformes > Climacteridae > Climacteris > Climacteris rufus. The sequence continues at coordinate 831,156 of VZRZ01003773.1, read as the reverse complement.
TAGTCCTTACAGGAATTTTGATCTCGTAGGATTTGGTCCAACACCCACTGAAGTCAGTGAGCTCTTGACCCTTTTGGGATTTGGGACAATCCTAGAATATTCAAGTGGGCTCCGAACTGGGCAAAACAATTGAGATATGTATTTAAAGCAATAAGAAGAAATGCTTTGTATGAAATGCATTTAATAGATTTCTGTTTGCATGTACACATTTTTACTGTATGAAATCAGACTGGGTTTATATCTGCTGCATCTAAACATGTGGTGTATGTTACACTGGACTGATCAGTTACATGCTTAAAATGCACTGTAAATGCACAGCATGCTTAGCACTGGCATAGTTTTGAAGTGATTTTTAATCCCAGTCTTTTTGATTTTGTTGTTTGTTTGTTTTCTCTTGAAAGATTCTCCGTTGGTTCCCTAAGTCGGGCTCAATTTGTCTCACAAAGATACCTCCATTGTTTTTATGGTAGTTGAATGGCCAGCTCATCCTAGATGTCACCCAGCTTTGTCCCCCCTTGGACATGTTGGATGTTGGTAGGAGAGGATCACGTGTCAGCTCCCCTTGGCGGGGATAAGCACAAAACCTCGATGCTACTGGGCTGGCAGGTTCCATCACCTTGAGGGGAGGGCAGTCCCTCAGAAGTAGAGGCGGGGGGAGAAAGGATGCAGAAAGTGCCAGGGAAAGATTTTCTGCTTCATCACACACAATTTGGTTGTGTGTCTGCTCTGTATAAAGGTTTGTCCAGATAGGTGGCCAGGTGAGATTTCAGGTCATTTGACTCCACTCTGGAGAGGGTTGTGTATGCACAACTTTGAACTGCTCTCCTGAAAGAGCTTAAATTATTACAAAGTTATTTCCAGTAAGTCTCTACCTCTAAGGCCAGGGTTGCTCTGACAACCACACCGGGTGGATCATCTGTGGGAACTGAACCTGGAGCCTATGGATCTGAAACAACAAGCCTCTATTGTTGGAGCTGGAAGCTGAAATCCTTTCCTATGGTAGTAGCAGCTGCCTCATGTGTGAACCCCTCGGACATTCAGAAGGATGAAAGCTCCACCTGGGCAGCATGAGTTATGCTGCAGCAGAGGTCACAGGGACTGGGTCCAGCCTGATGTCCACAGATGCTGCATCTGTGCTCACTGTTTGGATGGTCAGTTGTGTCTGAGGTGAAAGCTTTGTGTGTGAAATGAGTAAATGTCTTCACAAGGAGCTACTCTGGACTTGCACGTTTTCTTTAGTGCCTAGGTGTTTGTTCTATCTATTGTCATGGCTTATATTTTCACATGGCTGGGGATCAGTGGAGATGGATTGATGTGCTCGTGATGTACCAAAGGGAAATATTTGCAGCTGTTGTCACACACATGCAAAAAAATCTCGTGCTCCTTTTCAAGCAGAGCTTTTCAGACAGCCAGACTCGGCATGAGGATTCAGAGAAGGACGCTGGCTCTGATGCCAAATTTGTGGTTTCCTCTAACTCATTTTGCAGGGCCTCTTTTTGCTGGCTAGAAAGCTTCCACTTGAAATGCAATTACCCAGATGTAGAGAAAAGAACAGGCAAAGCCCAGCCACAGCAGAAAAGGGGAAATTTCCTCAGATTACCCCTTCACCATGAACAGTGGCATGTTTTCAAAACTTTCCAGATAAAGGGGGAAAGCCTTGGGCTGGACACCTGTGGCAATGCATAGCTACACATACCTATTGACTTCAGCAGAGCTTTACCGCAAGTCCTTTACCATAAGGAAGGGTAGGTAGATACAGGTCAGGTATAATCTCAGTGCAGTGCAAAGTAGTAGTTTCATTAGAGTCAATGGACCAATATCAGTGGAGAACCTGACCTTTTGTGCACCTAATTGATGGCAACACTGTACTGAACTTCCTCCTAAAAACTGCCTGCTTTTGTTAATTCTTACATTCATTCTGATCTGCCATCCTTTAAAAATGTATTTATTTTTTTGTGATGCATTGAGAGGCTTGTCTCTTTTGAGATGCGTTCAGCATTTCTGGTTCTCTCTTTCACCTGTTTCATTCATTCAGTACTTCACCTATGTTGACTCTTCACTTCCTCTCCTCATCTACATCTTCAATTTTTCACAACATTCAGAAGTGCAAGATGCTGGGATTATCTGAAGTGAAATATTTCTATAGAATGGACTGACACATGAATCTGTGTATTGTAGAGTTTCTCTTAATCACATCATATTCCCCCTCTGATTTCTTCCTGGGTCTTCACTCAGAATGAACAGAGTGGTTACCTCTTCACTAGAGCTAAGTGCCTGTCTCTGGAATCATCAAGCTTCTGGAAGAGGCTGCTGATGGTGGGTCATGCCAGGAATCTGGAGCCAGGGTATCACTTTCTCCTTTTCTGTCTGGAGATGTTAGAAAATAAGTACTGGCTGTGATGATAGTATTGAATTCTGAACATGAGTCAAGAACACCATGGAGCTATAAACAGTAATTTTCCTTCCTCCCTGTATACTAGAAAATTAATCTAACTCCAAACTGCTGAATGATGGAGTGTGTCTGAGCTGATGATCATGCTGGATGATGATGCTGTGTCTCTGGTCCACAGACAGCAGCTGTGAGTGGAAGTAGAGCTGGCGTCACTTGTCCTCATTCATTCACAGGGGCAGCTCTGAAGGCAATGTAGAGTTGTGGAGTGCACCAGACTTATGCCTGTTTGCTCAGGGAAGAGGCCTCCCTATCGCAAAGGGTACTGCCACATCCCTGTACCTTTCATTCCCTGCCCCCAGTCTGAAGGGCCTGGGAAGCACGTCATGAAAAGAGTGATACTTCCTGTGAGAAAGGACTGAAAATTCCCATATATCATTCCAGCAAACTGTAGCTTTGCTTGCCCTTTCTGTGGCAGTAGAAGGTAGAAAAATCTCCACCCTATGTGAGCCAGAAAGCAGGTTAGCAGGTGGTGTAATGTTTGGGAAGAGTACTCTGGTACTTGCTCTTGGGAACCAGAAGACTGTCCTAGTTTAGGGGGTTAGATGGGATTGTCAGGTTTGTCTGCTGTGTCTTTGGATAGGGACAGCAGCCTTACTACTGAGGGACTACCTCTGCTTCTACATGAGCTTAATAAGTGGTGGAACTGACCAAGGCAAATGTCTTTTACTGACTAGTTAGGGCTCATTGAGGGTTTGTGGCTTCCTTAGGGAAGAGGATGGTGTGGTTGTACCTTTCATTTCAAGAGACAATGACTATAGTCATGGTTATTGGGACAGTTCAAAGGCTGGTGAAGCATGGGGGTGTGACTGGAGGAAGGGGCTGTGAATGGATATTATCCTACTGAGGGTCTCTGGCAGAGGCCATATAGACCTGGGACAGCTGGAGTGCATGGGAGAGATGATTTGTAGGCTGGAGCTGTAGCTGAGACAGTTGTCTTCTGCTGGTGTGTTAGAGAGGCGAGGAGGCTGCAAGTGTGATGGAGTACTTCAAACAAGTAGGAGACTACAAAGTGTAGGTGTCCACTGTGGTTGAAAGACCGGTACTTGAGGGCAGAAGAGGAGAAGGGGCTTACTAGTGGAGGAGACCTAAAAATAAAAGTTGGTTTTGATGAAGAGGTGAAAGAAACCAAAGCAAAAGAGATGTAAGTAAAGAAGAGCAACTAGCACCCAAGAGAAGAGAGGTGTAACCCACACTGAGAGCTGTGGAACGGTGCCAAAGAAGGAACAAGGACACAAAGAAACTAGGATGTCGAAGACAGAGCAGAATATCTACAGTTTCAGGAAAGAAAATCAGGTAAATAAGCATGTGGTACTGGATAGGTGTCAGCAGGTAGAGGGGAGAAAGGAAGGACTGATACTTATTTGCATGAGTGATATGTATTGAAATAGTCTGTTTGGGGTCTGAAATTGGATCAATAAGAGACAGTTGAACTACATCTATGTAAACTGTGAGTCTGGGTAAAAATATGTAGGAGCTTGAATTAATGACTAGTTGCAAAAGTGAGCATCTTGGGGTAAAAGAAAGGACAGTGAAACAAATATTGTTGAATGTGATCAGTTGCTCAGGAAAGGCAAAGATGGAATATAACATTGTCTGTGTATGCAGACATATTGCTATATTTCTGTGAAGGGACTGGCATGGATGAAAACTGAACCTGTCAATAATTTTGGCTATGAGTTTCTAACACTGAAGTTGTGGTGGCTTTGATTTCTCATGTATAGATTGAAAACCTACAAGAAACTTAGCTGTAGCAGCTGATGATTTATTTCTTCACATTGTTCTTCCTCCTTCGGTCAGGTTTGGTACTGCTTCTTTTTGGTACAGAAGCTAGAAAACTATAGAATGGCTAGTCACTGTGAGTTGATTAATTTTTAAATGAAATGGAAGAGTAAATAAAACTATCCTTGCAGCTCAATTTATTGACTTCAAAAGGATGAACTTCTTGAAGAGGTTAATGTGCTTAGCTGGGTTAAAGGGATGTGGAGGAATTCTCTAAGTACAGTGTGCTGCAGCTATGGGGAATCTGTGCATCAGGTAAGGGCAGGGGGCCAACTAAGGAATGGTTTCTGTGCTTAAATTAACAAACAAAGAAAAAGCATGTGCTGGTTAGCTGTGAAGAGTATTTGCCCAAGACAAAAGGATATGCATGAGTTTCCTAAACAGTCAAGAAATCAGATTCTGGGATTGTTTGTTGACACCAAAACCAGTTTTTCGTTTGTTCTTTCAAGAAAATAAAAATCAGGGAGGATTATATGGTAGTTGGTTCGTACAATAGACTTCATACAAAAGACTGAATTTAATGGCCCAAGACCAATCTGTCTGTCTGTGGTCTTAAGATGAAGAGATGTTTGCAAATATGCAAGTTGTATGGTTCAGGATGGAGACAATGTTTAGGCTATTGTGTATGAGGCAGGAGATGAAAGCAGACATGCATAAATAAAATTTGTTGGGGGGTCCCGGCTGAGCATTGCCTGCTGCAATCATTCCCTCGCTGCAGGCAGAGAGGCAATGCTCAAGACTCAGAAGTCTCTCTGGCTAGCAGCCATTTTATTAATAGGTGGAGCCCTCAGGCCTACTCTATCTGCACAGAATTTTTTTCTCAGTCCCCTTTCTGTCTGTGTTTGCTGAGTGGCTCAGTACCCCACACCTGAAATGGCTGCAGGTGCCCCAGACACACCACGGCTGTTTGAAGTCAGGCAGTCTCTCAATACATTGCACAAAGATGAAGGCACTTCTTACAGAGAGCAGTTTATTCCCACTTTGCTCACCACACTGGGACTTTCCCTCTGGGAGGAGGTTTAGGAGAGTAGTCCACACAGGCCTCCTGTGAGGAACAGGTGACGAGCTGTCTCCCATGAATCTCTGCAAAGTGGCAGTTGTGGCATCTTCTGGATTTTACTGAGGAAGGTCTTTAATGTGATGTGAGGCACAATGTGAGATGGCAGAATACTAGATGAAGCCACTAGCCAGTCAGTGTTTGGTCTTGTGGTCCCTGTTGTCATTGTTTACTTGCATATCGACTTATTTTGGGTGAAGCAAGATCCAACTCATGTGAGCACAGCATGTGCCAACAGAAGAGCAGAAGTTTGCTGTGCATATGTGCTGCATTTGCATTTCAACTTCTTGCACTAATCTTTAAGACGTTTCTATTCTTCTCTGCTCCATTTTCTGGTTGCTCAAGGAGCTGCTTTAACAAAATACATGACCCAGAGTCAGTCCTATGTAGAGGGACTCTGGCTGCTCTCCATTAAAATCTTCATTTCTCATGAACTGTCAGCAGGAGAGTGTGACAGATACATCTGCCACAGAGCACTGGTCTGCTTTTGGCAGCTGTTGCTGGTGGCTGCCATGGCTTGGGTCAAGTACTTGTTCCTCTGACTTGTGCACCTGTGTCTATTGTGTAGGTGTTTTCTGCATACTTAAGTCAAACTGCTCATTGAAAAGTTGTAAAGAATTATGAGAATAGGGAGGCATTTCTTGGGAGAATCCATTTTTTTTGAGTTTTCCTGAGCTCAGCTCAGTATTACACCTCTTGCAATTGTCTGGAAGTATTATTACATAGTTATAATGACTCATCAGAATAGTTCTTGCTGAAAGTGCTTGGCGTTTCCTGGTCCAGCTTCTTTTCTCCTGGAAACCATTTAAAGGGTGAATAGGGAACGTGTGCCAAGTATCCAACTGGGTCTGATTCTGTCACTGATGGGGAGAATGGCTGGTGTGAAACTTGCCTACTATACCTAAAACTCTGGTGGATTTCTGGTTTAACTTGGAGTGAGGAGGGTGTTTGAGCGTGTGCTTTGGGCTCCAAACTGGTAGGATCTACTAGCTTTAAGTACCACTGAACTTCCTCAGTACGAAATAACTGAATAGGTGCAACAGAGAACACATCACTCTATAAGCATGCTCAGCTAACAGCTGTGGCTGTCTGTGCCCTAGAAGTAGGTCATGAATACATCTGCTGACTTGAAGTCTCCCAGGAACTTAGATTTTTATGCTGCTAGCCTTGGAAGAGGTGAGGTAATGTATCCTACTTATGTCAGCCAGTGCTTGTTTGTAACACGTACCATAGTGCTGAAGTTCAGGTGTCCTGACTGGAATTCAATTGTGGTTCCTCAACAGGTCAGCAGCACAGAAGCACAGTTTTCATCCCTGTCTTGTGCATAGAGAAGGCTGTTGCCAGAGGTAGATTGTTTCAAGCATTCTCCTGGGTCACTACAGGCTGCTTTCTGCTGCAGCTCTCTTCTCCTTTGGCTTTGAGTAACATCATTTGCAATTTTGCTGGCCTTCACCTTACCGCTTCACAGATTCTCACATTGACAATTATTATTTTAAAAATTAAAACTCAAGTCCCTTAGTGTTTCTCTTTTGCTTTGATTAAACTCTGAAATTTTAACTGAAAGAAAATGTGGGTATGTGTGCTTATGCAAAAAGATGGCAAAGTATAGCATTATTGATGGATTTGCTAACTGTCCTCCTCATGTTAAGGTTGCATTAGCAATACTTTTAATCTTTAAATCAATGAGGAGGTTGAATATATAGTCCCAGAACAAACCTGTATTCTCCTGCCAAAACCCTGAAGTGTGGAATGTGTTCCTGCCAGTTACATGAAAGACAGAGTTATTTCTTTCTTTGTCTTTGAGTTTTATACTATCACTCATTGTCATGATATGGTATCCTATTCAATTCCAAATAATTTGGCAGGCCTGTAATCACTGGCTTTTCCTCACTCTTGGATTATAGTGATTTTGCTTGGAGAATGTGCTATGTCTAGAAAAAGTCATGTACTCCCTCCTTTTAGTTTGTCTCCAGATGCGATAAGAGATGTTTTTCTTTTATGTTCCTGCTTAAAAAAGGCATTCTGTGGTGCTGGTGTGGGGGATACCCCTGAAAGGGTTAAGTGGCTTTGAGCGCTTGCCAAGATCCCAATTCTAGGTTGTTCTAAGTGATGAATTCTGGGTCACTAACAATGGGAATTGTTCTGAATAATCTGATAATGTTCTCCTCGGTTGTGTTGCTTTGTTTCAGGATGTTGTCACTTCATATCTGTCTGGAAGTGACGTAGTGGAAGGAGTTCTGGAATAATTAAAACCTTTTCCTTTGCTCTTTATCCAAAATCTTTGGCCCCTACGGTTATGTGCTGGGATGCCCAACCCTCCTGAAATGCAATGGGAATTCATTCTCCTCTCTCCCCTCAAAGAACTCAGGCATCTAAGTCTGAGAGGTAGATTTTTATTGAACTTTCTTTTCATTTGCATACATCTGGCTTGTCAGAGTAGGCTGAGAATGACAATATTCTTACTGCCAGAGAAACATCATCTCTGGGAAGGAACACAAAACATGTGGTGGGTGCCACAAACATCTACTAGATCAGACGATTTGTATGGCATTCCCTTAGGGAATACTTCTCATAACTTGACTCCAAAGAATATGTATTTGTTACTTGGAGCCATCTGATGTCTCCTCTGATCCAATGGTTGTTTTAAACTTTAAAAGCTCTCATATTCCACCTGTATGGAAAGGGTGGTAGTTTAACCCTTTCGTTTTTGTGCAGCACTGGAGGGAGCACAGTCAAAATGTTTCCCCTGTAACCTCTCTCTGAAACCACTGGCTCCACCAGATACACCCTGAGTCTTTTATTTTTAGTTCATGTGCCCCTGAGGCCTGGTGGCTTCACAATGGTCAGAGATTTTGAAGTTCAAAAGGCAGACCTGTGTCCAGGAAAAAAAACCCTATCAGCTGGAGGCCAGATTTTTTCTGCATTAGATTAGTTTTGCACAGTAGTCACCGATTTACACCAGAGGATTGGATCTGGGACAAGTTGTTACCCATTGCACTCAAACTGTTGAGAGTTTTGCAGCCCTTCATGGAGTGTTTTCAGGATATGTAACTGTTTTTTTGTGTTTTTATCTGGGTGTGCAACTGAAACCATTCAAGTTTGCCTTTGGAGGGGGAAATATATGAGAAGCAATCTGATTTACAGGTGATCTTGGCTCTTCTGGATATGCATTTTGAGTGCATTGGAGTTATTGCATCTGAATGCTTTATTGCTTGTCAGCTGAGCAAAGGTAACTGAATCCCAGTGGTGAGGCTGTATGCATTAGCTCAGCTCTCACCAAAGCCCCTTTCCTCATAGTTACCTTTGGGTTTGTGTTAGAAGCTCTAAATCTTCACTGGTCTATCTGCCCTCCCCCATGCTGCTTTATGGGACTTAGAACCAAATTCTGCCCTTGATGCTACATGTGAGCTTACTGCAAACCTGAGTTTCTCTTAGCTTTTCTCGATGAAAGCTTGGCAGATTACAACCTACCAAGAGACGCTATGAGCAGTCCTCAAAGTTTGGACTGTGTTTTTTAGTTCTCTCAAGAAAGCATACAGTATGGAAAGAGAAGGGGGAGTCATGGATCTCATAAAATATATCTCCCCTTTGGCTTGGATTATAATAACAACATGTCTGAATCACCACATGGTACACTGATATGAAGCAACTGCCTGCAGAAAAACCAAAGCCATGCATTTTTCTGAAAAATGAGGGAGAAAGAAGAAGGAAAAAACCACTTATTTTCATTCTTTTGGCTAGCCTAATTTTCTTCTATTTCTCATTAACCTTTAGAAAATAAAGCTAGCTTTCCTGAGGGAAAATAGCACTTCTTTGCCTCACCCCACTAGAGCTGCCCTTCAGCAGCCAAATTTAGTTAAAGGCATGCAGTGGTTTCTAGGCCCACTGAGCTGAATCTTACTCCTGGTCTGCAGGGGTCCTGCCTGTACACCCCACAAAGGCTATTGCTGAGACTGTGGAAAATTGTCCATCACTTGAGCCGGATGCAAAGTCCCCTGGAGGACAATGTAACCGCTAGGAGTGCTGAATGGATTTCTTGTTCACGTTGATTGCTGCTCAGATCCCAAGACCACAAAGAGATCCTGTATCCTTTTCAGGTTTCAAGCATGGAGTTCCGCTCTAGCCTCCACCTCTGAAGTTGCTTATCTAGGCTCTCTGTCTACTGAGGAGAAAGAGATGAGCACACACAGAGGTTGGGTTGTCCCAGCTTATATGAAGCATTGAAGCCAGTTTCATTCTGTAGGGCTTTATTTCTCCAGAGTTTGTAACAGCAGACTAGCTGACTATCATAGAAATATATTTTTGTCACCTAGAGATAGATGTGATGAATGCCATACAAATTTGGTGGCTTCTGTAAGTGGTTTCTCTTGTGTCTTAGTGATCACAGGTCTTCTTCTCTTGTATCTTCAGAGAGGAACATGGATTTTTAAACTCCAGTTTCTTTTTGTCCAGATAACCACAGATGTGTAACAGATGGCTGAATTTTCATCTTGGGGGATGCAAAGAAATCACAAGAATAGAATCATTCAGGTTAGAAAAGACCTGTAAATTCATTGAGTCTAACCACTAACCTAATACTGCCAAGTCCACCACTAAATCTAAGTGCCACATCTGCATGGCTTTTAAATAGCTCTAGGGATGGTGACTCCACCACTTCCCTGGGCAGCCTGTGCTTGATGAACCTCTTGATGAAGAAATTTTTCTTATACTCAGTTTAAACCTCTCCAAGGACATTTCCTCTCATCCTATCACTTGTTACATGGGGGAAGAGATTGATATCCACTTGTGAGCTTTAAAGGAGGCCATTAGAAACACACAATGTAACTGCGTTTGTGTACAGAAGTGTGGACAAGTCTGTATTTTGTGCTTGAGATTGTGTAGAGAATTTATCTTCTCTCAAGAACAAAGCAGTGTGTATTTTGACAGCCTGGAAAATTGGAAACGTTACATGAAGATGTGCCAAAATGACAGTTCAGATATATGATTTAGTTCTGGTACTAAGCCATTATATTGGCTTGGTAAAAATGCAGAGGGCTGCTTCTGTCAAGTACCTGGATAATGCAGTCTAGAATTAAACTGTCCTTTGTTAGCTTCAAATCCGGCCTTGCCTGGTGGCATTCAGTGCCACTGGAATGATTGACCCATGCATTGGTAGTACTTAATCTCTTTACATGTTTCTGACGTATCTGGTTGCATGTAATATTTTAGGGATGGCCCATGTGGCCCCACACAAAGATCTGAAGAAGTTCTTGGACTCAATTGTGGACTGAGAGCATCACAGCCATGTTAGCGTAAGACCTTCCCTGGGATGAGTAGAACTTTACAGACGTACCTGTAATGATGTCTCTCCCCATCTTTTCTCAAAGAACAAGAAGTAGAGCTCATAGGAACCATTTCAGCAAAACCAAGATTCTCTCAGAAATTGCAGACCTGTCTTTCCATTGAGAAGTATTTCAGGAGTATTTCAACCTAAATGATTTCCAGTGAGGCAAATGGAAAAAGGCTGACATAGACTATCCCATGGGCTGCTCACAAGCCAAGCTTTCCAGAGGCTTTCATCCTTGCTGGGTAATTGGTTTTCCAGGCTGTGGGATCTCATAAATAGGGTTCATCCTAGCTGTCTTCCTCCTCCCTGCAAAATGATGGGATGCATCAACCTCTGGTTGTATCTGTCTCCTTATACTAACTGCCACAGGAGTTTGCCTGGTTTACAATAGGCACCTAATTTCTGCCTTAAAGTAAGTCACAGATCCCTTGCCATGTGTCCAAATCCTATGTATGAGGAGACGGAGAAAAGGGGAATATGGAAGAGGTCAACGTTTGCTTGCAGGGAGGAATGAACCTCAGTTTCCTGTGGGTCAATTACTTGTCCGTGGCAGTGGTTGTGTAGGTGCCTAAATTGCTTAAGAGCTGAATGTGCAAGAATAATTTGTAATATGTTGTAACAAGAACTTTATTGGTCATCAAGCTTGCAGATATATGACAGATGGTATCTTCCCTGTAAGCCACTAGATGGTGATCTTTATATTTGTTAGCCACGTGCCTAGGTAGGCGAAGACACTACTTTTTATAGAAACCCTTTTTTTAATTTTTATTTTTTTTCACCACAAAGAGACCTCAGTGCACTTCCTGCAAAGAAAGTGAACATGGACACACTTGCTTGAAACCAAAACAATTTGCTCGTACTGTAGGAATGGAAAGTGAGATTTCTTTTGGTCAATGTTTGAATGGAGAGGAGAATGGCAATCTGCTCCCATCTTTCATCTGCAAACCAGGCTTTGCCCATTTGGAGTGTCACAGTCATCTGGAGTGTGCTGGTGCTGGTCTACTGGGTTCAACCATCCAGGGTCCCCCTTTGCAAGGTCTAGTTGCAGTTGGGTGCATACAGTGGTTGTAGTCTCACAGACTCAACACCTGGAGGTTTAATGCACTCAATCTCTTATTTCAGCTTAACTGCATGGTTACCCTTGGGAAGCAGACAAGTAGAACCGAGTTTGTTATAATCAAAAGGTAACCATGGCAATATTTGTATTGGAAACACCACGACAGGGGTGCCTCCATGCTGATGTTTGTACTCAGACATGGGGTACCGTACGTATCTTGGGCAGGTTTTGATGGGGCCACCTTAGTCACAGGCTAATATAGGTTGGAAAGGACCTCCAGAGCTTATCAGTTCAAGCCCTTGCAGAGCAGGGCAAAATGAGTTCAGGTTGCTCAAGGCCTTCTTGCCCAGCCCAATTTTGAGCTTCTCTGAGGATGGAGATCCCACAGCCTCTCTGAACAGTCTGTTCCAGTGCTTGACGGCTTGACTAGCCTTAAATGTGAACCTTTCTTCCTAAAATCTAACTAAATTTTCTCCTGTTGCAACTTGCACTGTTCAAGCAGAAAACTACCAGTGAATAACCAGTGCATGAGTTTTAGACTATCTGATGGAAATGAAATATCATCTCATTTCAGTGCCGTAGCCACTTAAGTCTAAAAGTAATGTTGAATTATTGGCCTTTCTTAATGGGATACTAAGGATCTAATTTATCACCACCCTGTACCTTGAAGCATCATTTGGAGCAGCTGAAAGTTTTTGTGGCAGCAGATTTTAAATGCACCATGTATCAAGCAGACAGGGCAAGAAGCTCTTGGAGAAGCTGCTGCATTTGTTGAATCCATACCAAGTCTTCACAAAGACTTGAGGTGTGGGAAATTGAGGAATGCTTTGCAGAGCGCAGTGCTGTTTGCTGTATTTGTCAGTGGTGTCTGCTTTGTCTGGTTCTGGTCCAGGCTGTATGTAGAAGTTGCAAAATATAACTCAAATGGGCCCCTGTTATGATACATCTCTCCCCAAACTAGTGACAGACAGTGACGCGTCTGAGAAGGACTGTGCTAGCTAATTTGTAGCACAAGAGGACAGTGAGGTTAGCAGAAGTGCTTGTCTGAGGAGGCCTTTAATTCAAGGGAGCAACACACTGAGTAATAAGCACTTGGAGTTTGTCACTTGACCAACCTGTCCTGTCAAGCTCTGCCAAGGGTGCTGAAGCTCAGCTGGGAGTGTGGCTGCATCACAGCTCTCCCATCTGAGGGAAGAGCCATGGTTTGCCAGGGCTTGCAGCAGTGGCCTCAAGATTTGTGTTGTTCCTTGGAGGAGAGGGCAATTGCTGGAACACTTTAGAGAACACATCAACCTGCAGGATGCCTGACTCCTCCGTGTGTGAAAGGTAGCAGAAAACTGGATGGACAGCCCAAAGAACAGGCTGGCCTGAACTTTTTAAGGCACATTGTCTCTCCAGAAGCTTTCCAACTGCATTTCTGCTGAGGTACACATATAGATATCTATAAAGGAGGGCTTGTTAGCCTTTCCCAGGCAGATGAATGCTCCAAAAAGCTTGCCTCTCCCTTCCTCCACACTATGATGACTAACCTTATTCCACGGTCAATCTGACCAGAGAAGATATAATGCTGCCAGAACTATTCTGGTAGGTAAGCCTCAGCCAGCACCCGGAACCAGTCTGTGTGAGGAGGGCTTGTACAGGCTTGGGCCAAACTGCATGCAGTTTGTGCCCTGTGCTGTGACACACAAAACATTTGGTTCCCCAAAGCACCACCCGATCATGACCCTGTTTTCTCCCATGCTGTCAAACCAAAATGCTGGAAAAAGGCAGTAGCTTAACATTAAACTGCCTCAAGTCAAATAGGAGAGTGATTCCCAAAGCCAGCTGAAAAACAGTCATAACCCAAGTCTGTTCTGCCAGCTGGGAGAGCATCAGTCACTAGGTTTTAGTCTGGACCTGCCTGCCACCTTCTTGTCCTTTTTGGTTTGAAGGATGCAGAATGTGACAAGGCTGGAACTGCTGTTTCTAGACCCTGTGGTTTTCTTCCCTTCATTCTTGAGAGAGGTGAACAGTTATGCTTTGCCAGCTGATTAGAAATGCTCGTAGATGTATTTACAGCAGGGATGACAACTTTGCCCCCAAAACCTCCCCTTGCAAGCTGTTCTGCTCCGTGATGGACCCCAGGGATGGCACTTGGAAACCTGGGCTTGCGACCTCATCCCTTCCTATTCCTGCTGAAGCTTTGCTTTGTGGACTTTCACACACGTGTGCACGCACACACACAGTGTGTCTCTAGACACACCCCTCTGTTTTTGGTTTTTTTTCCCCCTTTTTGTCTTCCTCTCACTGTATAGTTTTAAGTTGGTGCCTGGGCTGGCCGCCAGTTTAAATTTCATCTGCCTCTCTTTTCCTCCTCCTTCTCCTCCTCTCCCCCTCCATCCCCAGAAGTGATACTGTTTACTTTCTCTGCTGCTTTCTCAATGTCTTTGTACGCACTGCAAGGGATATAATCACCAGCTGTGGAGAGCTTTCTGAAACTCGAACTTATTCCTCAGTGCCCTGGGCTAGCGACCTCGCCATTAAAAATAAATAAATAAATACAACAATGCTGTCTTTAAAGACAAGAAAATGCATTTTTTTACATCTTGAGCTGCATCTTGAACAATCATGCCTGTTTCCTCCCTCCCTCATGTGCAATTGCTGGGCTTATATACAGATAGATAGCCAGTTAGCTAGGGGGGAAAAAAGGCAACCAAAACACCCTAACTTCCCCTCCCCCCACCCCAAAATAATAAAAAAAATAAAATAAGAGAAAACCCAGTCCCTAGAAACAGCATTTCCCCCCCGCCTCCCCCACCCCTTTTTTTTCCTATTTTGTTCTGTTGCTGTTTCACTTTACTTTTCTCCTTGGACAAGAGGAGGAAGAGTCCAGCATGGAAGTGTCAGACTTCGAAAGGCACTTTGTCTGCTGGACAAAGCTGCTACGGCACTAAGGCGAAGAAAGATTAGAGGATAAAAGTGTTTGCTAGGATCTCCTCTTCCTTTTCTTCTTCCTCTGTGTGTGTGCATCTCTCCCTTTCGGGGAGGAGGTGAAAGGGAGGTCAAACCGTGCCTACTGACCTCTGCCCCTTGCCCCCTGTGAACCAGAGGGAAGCCTTTGAAGTTGTAAAGTGCCCACAAAAACAGCAAACCAAACATGCCGCTGGCTTTTCCCTCCCCTTCTGCCGCCCGCCAGCTGCTTAATGGAAGGTGACAGTGCGGAGGCAGTGAGACGGGGGCTCGGCGCGCTGCACCTCCAACCCCAGCCCCGGCCTGCACTTAATTGGCACCGTAAAAAGCCCACACACCCGGCACAAGGGAGAGCAGGCACCACCAAAAGGTGGAATCAAGCCCCGGCTCTCTCTCCTGGTGGCACTCTGTGCAGCTGCCGTGTGGCTGACGGAGACCTCGTTTCTGGGAAGTGTTGGATTGAGGTGACTGGAACGGGCTGGAAGGTCACTGTGTGGTGGCTGGAAAGAGGTGGGAGAGTTCCCCAGTTCCCTGCTGGTCCTGTTGTGGCTTCTCCTGGCACAGCTCATGGGCAGCGCAGGCAGTGCCCTTGTGGGTGCTTCCACTTCTTCTGCTGTCACAGCTGTAACAGGAGAGTCAAGGTTCTGTGAGAAACAGACAGAAGAAACTGGAAAATACTTCCTCTCTATCCCTTGAAATTTGGACCATTTCTGAAAGCAGCCTCCATGCCAACAATAGGTTGAAGTTTCTTGTATGTTGGCTCATGTGGCAAGAAGCAGGGCCTCCAAGCAGAGAGCATGTTAGCATTGAATGAGAGGTGGGTGTTTAATACTTAGAGCATGGAACCTGCTTTGTTTCTGCTAAGTCTCCATCTTAACTGGGGGACGTGTAGCCTGAAACATTTTGGATGCCTTTAAAAGTCTGGGAGTTTGTTCTCCTTTGTGTGTGAACACCTTCTCTTTTTCATCCTGGACAGAGGGCTGTGCCTGGGGAGAGCAAGGTGGCCAAGCCCCAGCCTGTGGGGACTGTGAGCCTCCACCTGAAGGGGGCTGAGTCTGGCAGAGTTTTGCCGTGAGCCCTGCTCTTCCTTCCATCAAGCCAGTGTTTGTATGAGATACCAGACTATTGCTTTGGCAGATTGCTGCTCACTTTTTAAATTTTTTGTTCATGGTCCAACAGCTTTTTCCACATGGTGTATTGCTGGGATTTGATGTTGCCCCCTGTTGCATGACATGGGGTTCCTGCCTGAGGAGCTTGAGAGCCCCAGGTCATACAAAAACCTTCTCCAACTGCAGCAGTTGTTAAACTTTGTTGCTTTGTGTGCAGGCTGACATCTTCATATACTGAAAATTATCCTTAAACCCCAAAAAGTCTGGCCCTAAAACTCAGAAAACCAGGCTGGCTACCAGCTGAGCAGAAGAAAATAAAAGGAAAAAACCAAACAACCCATCAGCCACCTTTCCCATCTACTGCAGGTTGTTCATGCTGGCTGCAAAACAATTGTAGCTATGAGCCATGCACAAGTTCAGTAGTTTCAGCTGCCTTTTTCCTGTGCTTAGTGCGGTTTTTACTCTTGGATGCTGGGCAGGAAATCCCAGCCCAAATGAAGTCAAACTGAGATTTGTCATTGACTTAGTGGAACTTGGGACTTTGCTCCTTATCTACAGCAGCAGCATTCAGGGATTCATATAGAATAAAACTCCTCTGGCTCTCGTTCTTCCTATGCTTCTGAGTGCCCAGATAAACCCTGTGGGTTCCAGCTGGCATTTCTGATCTCATTCGTCTGGGGCCTGATAAGGTGTTACAATGTCCAATGTACAAAATCCTGTTCTGCAGTTTTACCTCCTCTTTTCCTGTATATATTTTTTTTTCATACTGGAAGAGAAAGTGGCATTCCAGGCTGATAACCTGTAAACAATACAATAGCTAACTATGGCTAAATAATTAATGTGCTATGTGGCACTAGTGACTGATGCTCAATGCATCCAGAACTGAAACTGCTCTTTTTTAAAATTCACATTCAGCCATGTCCGCCACAGCTGTTTGTATGGGTTTAGTCAACATTTTTTAGTCCTTCTGAGCTCAGTAAAACCTTTTCTTTCTTGTGTGCAGTTATTGTATGATCTCTCTGTAGCACCTCTACAGAGGATCTGATTTTATTATTTGGAATAGCTGAGCTTTTACTTCTTCTCCTGTTGAAAACAGGACTCTGTTTTGTGTGCGTGTCTAGTGACGAACAAACTAGATTCTCCCTCTTCCATCTTTAGCATGTACCAGACTTCATCCTAGTTCTAACATAAATTTAAAAAAATAAAGAAATGTAGTGTTTATTACAGCTTTGCCATTCCAGTCTATGAGGCAGCATCAGGTTCCCCATCTCAGATTCTGTTATTTCCCTCTGGGCTCGTACTATGCTTACCACACAGAAGATTTCAGGAATTTGCTGTCATTGTGTAATATTCACCATTTAGTGTAGGGAACCTATGTCAGGCTGCCTAAACACTGAGTGGAGTAAGAAGAGGGGAAGGCACCTCTGGGGGTGGTTTGGACCACATAAGTAGAACAGCAGCTAGGTTCCTACCCTCTGGGTTCTGAATCATGTTTAAAAAATGCCTGCCCCTCTCTCTGGAGTTTGCAGGGAGTCTCAGTTTCTAATTTGGACATCTCAGTGCGGTCCACATGGTGAAATAGTGTGAGGACCCCCCTGCATGTTTACTCGAACATCCATTAGAATAAGGCTGTGCTTTCAGTGTCCTCAGGCTCCTCTTTGAGGGGAGCTTCTCTAGAAATGGCTGCTTGTTAATGTATTTTCTACCTCAAGGTCCAGCTTGGAAGTAGGACCTGCTTTCACAGATTGATTTGATTGTGTGTATGTATTTGTTTATTTTAGGGGTAGTTCTTTTCTGTCTTCTCTTCAGACTTGGTTCTCCTTGCATACGTTGAAGAATGTTTTTTTGTTTGAGTGAGTCACTGCTATAATTTCTGTAGCTGCCTGCTCATTGCAGCATTGTCAGGATCCTCTGTCTCCATGGGTCTCTGCTCCAGGTTTACCCTTGTGCAAAATTTGACTTTGCATCTTGAAGAAGCATCTTGTACTTTAGTGCTGGGCACGCTTGAGTTCCTTCCCTGCTTGCCAGTACCTTTATTTGAGGAGGGCAGACAGTGCTGGCCCTTGGAAGGCTCTGCCCATGAGGAAGCCAAATCTGTCTTCTGCAATAACTCAGTTTGAGCCTGACTTTGTGTTACAGCACAAATTCATAGCTTCCTAAAGAGTCTAAGTATTCCCACTTTTATGACCCCAGATTTGTGGCCCAGGATTCCAGGGGACTAAAGAGCCACATTTTGTTCCATGATCAGGATATCAAAGGTCCTCCATACTTGTCTCTTTCACTGGTTTCACTGGGTGCTCTTAGGTAAGATTCACCTCTGCCTATCTTTGTGTGGCTGCCTGCAGTGCAAAACAATGATATTTCCATTGCAAAATCCTCTATGGATTGCAGCAATGCAAGAATTTTCACTTTAAGAGTTTTCTTAATATTATTACATAGTTTTGCCTGCTATGTCTGTATTAGAAGGGAACATTCCTGTGAGTGAGCTAACTCCCCATCAAGAAAATGGACCTTCTTCTTTTCCAAATGTCTTTGTTTGGCAGCTTGTGATCCCCTCACCAGTCCCACAGTATGGGCACCCTTGGCACCCAGGGTCTCGGGGCTTAACACCTATCTCAGTTCCAGTCTATGTGGTTTCATGTAGCACTTCCTTCCATTTGCTGCCCTTTTCCCACCCAGGCATTTAGGCAGTTTCCCTTGTTCCCTTTTTGTTAAGTACTGATTTCATCTTCATGGCCTGCAAAATAAATAGAAGTGCTGTAAATAACTTGCCTTTGGGGCGATTTTTTTTTTTTTTTGGGTTTTTTGTTGTTGGTTTTGGTTGGTTGGTTGGTTGGATTTTTTGTTTGTTTGTTTTTGTTTTTTTCTTTTGACTAAGCAAAGGATCTCAGATAAAACATCTCTAAACCATCCTGCTGATGATCACATCAGTGTCTCCTGATTCCAAAAGATTTTATATAGTCTTTGTCTTCTTTGATACTTGTGAAGAGCTTGAGATGAAAAGACAAGGACCAAAACCTCCTCTTTTGACCTTAGTTCCTTCAGATACCTCTTCTAATGTCCTAGAGATGGTGAGATGCTGCAAAATGTTCAAAGATTATCCAAAAACATGAAGGCTGCATGGCTGAGCAGAGTGGATGCTGATCTATGGTACAGAGACATTTGTCATTATATTATTTTAGCAGGTGTTTCTCAGGTGCTTCTCACTCACCATTTTGGTACCTGTGGTGTCATGAGGGTGTAATGAGTGGGATAATGTTGTCAATTAATAGTATGACTGCAAAATCTCCAAATACCAGAAGTTTTATCTTGGTGGACTAACGTGACCCCTGGTAAACAAAGGCCTGGTAATCTGTTTGCCCTGCCTGATACACATTGCAGTCTACATGGCATGAGTCTTGGTGTTGTCATGCTACTGTGTGATTTGTTTGTCTTCAAGTTTGCAGCTGGAAACCAAGCCAGAAAAGCAGATTTATCTCTGCCTTGTATTTTCTCCTGCAGATGACATTGAAATCACAATTGCCAGCCTTTGAAAAACAGATTTATTAAGCACCAAATTTCTCTATCTCTTTTCTCAGTTTGTATCACCATCCTAAACTGGACAACAGGGGTTGTAACCCCGGCAGAGTGCTTATATTTCAATATCTAATGCTGGAATTCTTGTGCACCAGACAAACAGTGCAAGCTGTGGGACCAGCTGTAACAAGCACAATTCTGGGAAGCATCGACTGCACCATTTTTAGTGTCCCTGCATTTAAAGGGCAGGTTGATTTCTGCTGCTCGGCATTTAAAGGGCAGGTTGATTTCTGCTGCTTGACATCTATCAACACATAATCTGGTCAGGCCATTCTTTGCTGAAATGTGCATTTTCATTTCAGATCTTCACTGAAGAGAACTTCAGCATGTGCAGATGCAACAAGGGGTTCATTGTCACACACAGACCCCAATATGTGCCACTCCTGTACTGAACATAAAGCTTTAATTCCCCTTCTAGGAGAGACCTAAGCAAGCCAGAGCCCTGTGGTTGTACAAACATTCACACACACGGTCTGAAACAAGCCATCAAGGATTATTCCTGGAGTGATTAGGGACAAGTCCTAACAAGCCTTCATAATAATGCAGACTATTTAAAGCTTCTGAGGGCCAGGATCATATGGCAAAGGGCAGGGTAAATGAAAACAGGGTAATTTCTGATGCCATGAACGTGCTAAAATGGGAGGTGGGGAATGTTTCTGTGAGTCTGTGGGGGGAGTTGACTGGAAGGAGGGGAACATTATAATAATAGTTAGCATTTATGTAACTCTTCACGTATTTAAACCACTGCACAAACACTGACTAGGGAGGAACTGGAATGCACTGCATGATACCCAAGGCAGAGCTATTTTATTTTTTTTTTTTTTTTAGTATTGATCTAGGGTAACAAGTAGCTCCAGTCAGGGGAGCAGCAGCAAGGCTTGC
Organism: Climacteris rufus; assembly: GCA_013398175.1. NCBI lineage: Eukaryota > Metazoa > Chordata > Aves > Passeriformes > Climacteridae > Climacteris > Climacteris rufus. The sequence goes on along the minus strand of VZRZ01003773.1, from coordinate 810,969 downwards.
CTGGCATGTGAATGGGTGTCACTTATTGCAGCAGGGCCAGAGGGATGCGGAAAGAAATGGGCATGGCTGTGGTGAGTAGAGTATTCCCTGGGGAGCAATGGGGAGATCTGGCTCTGACATGTCTTCTCTTGTGCCCTTATAAAGGTGTGGAAGCCTGAAAGTGCCATATAAGTCTCCTTGACATGACCACATTTCGTCCTTGGCTCACTATTAGCTTGGCAAAATGTCAACAAATAGGTGCAGTGATCAACAGTTGTGATTTCTCTCCCTATGGAGGCAAAGCCATCTTGGGGGTCTGAAGTCAGATGGAAAAAGGCATTTCCCCACAAGCTGACATGATGAGGTGAGGCCATCTGCAAGTCCAGCTGCTACCAACAGCAGGCCTGCTGTGATGGAGCAGCAGGGTACCTGGACACCCTCACTTAGGAGATGTGTGTCCTCCATCAGGTTGTCCTCCCTGCAGTGCTGGAGAGAATCTGTGATGATACAACAGGAGCAGCAGCAAATCCTAGCAGCTACAACAAGCCTTGCTTGTGCCTCTCTTCCCAGCATTAATTCAGGGTTTCTTAGAGGTCCTGGTGCTACCTGGTCTCTTACATGTTTCCTGGAAAGTTTCTTTTGTCTAGTGGTTGAGAGGCTGCTGTGGGTGCCTCAGTTCCAGAATGCCTGGATGCAGGTGCATGCTTTTGAAATGATTGAGATTTGTGTTGGGTAGATGGCTGAAATGGCAAGGAAGATGGGAAAAATCAAGCAACTTTTTTTCTGGATTCTGTGCTGAACTGAAAACTGTGAGGACATATTTTTTATTTTTTTCATGTAGAATGAAGTCCTCAAGGCCCTAGACTAATCACAAACAAACAAAACAAAGTGTATAGCAAGATAAAATCTCATTTCACATGGAAAATTCAGCTTTTCTCAAACAAACCAAAATGGCTTGATTTTTACTCACTTGTGTTTATTTTCTTCCAGAAAGAACCAAGTCACCAGCACCACTAGGGTGGCTGTTTTCATCCACTGTTTAAAACCTTTGGTCAGTGAAAACATTTCCCTGAAACATTTCTCCTAGTGCTCCCTCTGAGCATCTCATGTGCATCATGCTTTCTTTGTGCAGGATGCATTACTGGCCTTATGCTACACACTGCTTCCAAGGCCCTTCTTTTGATTTTCCTTGAAGACTTTACAAAGGACTGCAGAAGGATTTGGGAGAGACCTTCTCAGTCCCATTTTCTCCAATGGAGAGGAGAAACTATGTATTTTAATTTCTGTTTACAGCTCCCATTTAATGTGTGTCTCTAGGGTGGAAATGGATTGAAAGTGCTGCTCTGGTGTCCGGTCCTGGTTGGAGGTTCCCATATCCCATGTGCCTGGATTTATGGTAGATCTTGCTTGTTCTTCCCAAGTGACATCTGTGTGCTATTTTACATAATGTTTCCTCTTCTCATTCAGGCTGTTCTGCAGCACTTTGCTGTTCCTGCTGACTCTCAGTTATGAAATATCTTCTTTTCTCTAAATAGAAAGGCCTGTCTTGACTCTTGAGAGCTTCCTGGGGTGTTCCTACTTGTGGACTTTAAGAGCTATGCAGAGGCCTTGTGCTCTGTAGTCTTGCTTTTGGCTGTTGCCTGAGAAGAGCTGTTGCCTCGAGTATTTTATTGTGCCAATGCCCTCAGCTGTTGCACACATGAACTGAATATTTGAGGGCTACTTTTTCCTGCCTTCTCCTGTGTGCTCCATTGTTTGATACCCAACCCAATGGCTTGGGAACCTCACAAGAAGTGCCTTTGTCTTATTGATGGACTTGGCCCAGGTTGCAAATGTCAACCCAAGGTGTCGAAGTGAGTCACTGGACACGCACGTATCTAGAGAGGATTTTCCATGCAACATGATGAAGTCATTGACAGCCGTGTTGTGCAACTGTCCATCGTGAATCATGGGGATCAGTGACTGAGGAAGGCTCAGGCTGTGGGACCAACTTGTGTAATTAGCTATAATTACATGAATATAGAACAAATTAATTAATAACTGACATGTTCTTTCCACTCACTTGGCCCCGGTTGTCCCATCGGGCAGACTAATATTTTGTGCATGCTGTTGGCAGGCTCCGTTAGTATCCCACTTCTTTTGTGGGGGAAGCAAATGAATCTGTTCCTTGCCTCAGGGAGATGTCAATGAATCTGGCTACTGGCAGGTAACTAAGGAGCAGCAAGGCTTCCTAGTGTGAACTCTACTCTCTGTTGCCCTCCCTTTCCTCTCCTTCTTTTTTTTTCTTTTTTTTACATCATTTTTCTAATCCATATTCCTCTCCTGCTTTTTGTCCCCTTTCTTTCACCCTGCCCTCACTCTCCCACTTTCCCTCCTCTGCTTCCTTTCCCCTTTGTTCTGCACAGAAAAAAAAGTTGTGCTAGAAGATAGTTTTTGTGTTTGTCAGCCAAAATTCTGTGCTCTCTTCCTGTAAATATTTCAATTTCATCATGAGACAGCATTAGTTTGTTAGCATTTTTTTGACTGAATGGGCAGCATATTCTTCTAATGTTTGTTTCTTCTGGGAAGTTTTTCTTGGTGTTTTTTAATGTCTTAGTGTTTTATTAGCATTTCCTCTTGCCAATGTTTTGCTGTGGAGTGCCGCCTGGGCTTACTATGAATGTTTTGGTATGAGGCAAAGCAAATTCATATTTCTGGAGGATTTATTCCCTTGGTATGTGTTTTGGGCAAGACCCTGTCTCCATGAATATGCCAAAGGCAAAAATTCTCATGGATTCCTTTGAGGAGCAGGACTGAGCCTTGCTTTTGCACCCGTGGAGGATTGCTGTGCCCCACACGAGTCCTTGAGGGAGGGGGCTGGCTTGGACAAGAATGGCTGGGACAGGGCTTGTGCTTGCCATGTCCATGGGACAGGACTCTGCTGAGACCCACAGCAGACCTGACTCACTCACAGCACTGAAAGGCTCAGCATCACAAGCTTGAGTCCCCACTTCCTGTGCAGTAAATCATCAAAACTTCGCAGAGCACACAGTTGGTAATGCCAACCTTGGCAGTGTTCAAAAACCATGAGTCAAGTCTTGACAAACCGTGATGCTGAATGAAAACAATCACGAGACTGAAATATGTACCCACTTCTTGACAGCTGCTGCCTGTTTTGGGAGCCTTTAACTGCATTCAGGTGTTATCTCCAAGTTTTCCTTAGCACTCGTGAAGGCTAGACAATGTTTTTTATTAATAAAAACTGTACATTTCACCTGATTGCAAGACGTGGGATGTGAGAAATGGATTGACTCTTGCAACAGTTGGGGTAAAATAGAGAGCGCTGCCCAATGCCAAGGTGAGCTGACATCCTGGGAGGAGCACCAGTAGTGCAGGGAAGTGATGGGGAGATGCAAAAACTTGTCTTCACCTGGTTAACCTGGGTCTTTGGGATGGAAACCAGGTGGTTGAGTGTGTGTTTCAGCTGCTGATAAATGAGAGAAATTATGGCTTCAGAAAGGAGACTGCAGACTGTGGAGACCTGAGGCTGAGCAAATGCTCTGCTAAAGTTGCAGTCCTCTGAGCAGGGTAACTGCGACAGAGGTAGGGCTGGTAACAGGAGGTTGTGGTCATGTGTTACAGAGACTGATGGCTCCTCTGAGATCCAGTGTTAAAATGCTTCACAGAAAAACAGATAGCGTGTGGTATTCAGTGATCTGAGCTCTTGGACCACATCTGGGCTGGGTTGCAAGTAGCAAGAATTTCTTGCATGGATTGTATGTGTGTTAAGGAAGGCATGAGACATATTAACAGTGTTTCCTGCAAGTGCTTTTGAACACAGCTTAAAAATAAAAACAGTTCAGTTTTCTCATTTGACAATAAAATGCAAGTAAGGCAAAAACTGAAAACATCTCAGAAAAACTGTAGAAAACAGCTCTGTTAACTTCCAGTTTTAAAAGACACAAAGTATTTGGTTAAAGTATTCTTTATTTTCCCTCTCGCCTTCTCTTCAGCTTTTATTCTGTACTGCCGTAGAAAGGGAAGCAACAGAAGAAGAATGAAGAAAAACAAAGCTGAAAAAGTTTCTTGGGTTTGTGGGTTTTTTTGCTTAAAAATTAGAAAAATTTGAGGAAGGGTAAGAGAAAATGCACATAAATTTATTTTCTTTTGAAGAAAAACCACTGTTCATTTTAAAAAATGTTTTGAACAATTCAGTTGTTGTTTGAGTAATTCCATGCATGGAGAAAGAAGATTGCTTTCAGAATTCAAATTCTGCATTCAGAATTCTAGTTGTGGATTCTTGATTCTTTTAAAATACAAATGTAGGTAAACATATATGATCTAGAGCAGTTTCTGCAAAATAATGAGGCTATTTATTTGGAATAGGCCTTATTCCCCTTACGATGTGTTTAGTTTTCAGTGACTAACTGGAATGATGATTAAAACCTCTGTCTGGACAGCAGCCGCTTGCCTGCAAGGGTAGTCTAACTTCCATCTCCACCATAAATAGCTATATCCCATTTGCCATGTTTCTTCGAAGAAATTTTTTGGACAGTCTCAACCTGATTTTCCAGGAATCTCCTCTCCCTTGTACTTGGAAAGTGTTATTAAGTGGTGCCTTTCTCTTTCCATGCCTATTACACATCCCTAGGGTCCAGATGAAAGGCGAAGTCCAATGATTCAACATTGAAAATAAGCACAGTAACATCAAAGAAAAGAGAGTAGTGAGGAAAGAGTTTATAACCAGGAGGTTGTTTAACAACCTAGCCCCCTTCATGTGCATCCAGGTGTGGTGTCTCTTCCTAGGTCACTTTGGCTTGGAGCTAAAGGACAAATCCATGGCATACATGAGCCCTGGTTTCCAAGGTAGCGCCAGTGTGTTGGGTTGCCATTCGAAGCCAAGGTGGAAATGGAAGCCAAAGTACACGTGGCTCTTGGGTTTCTCTGCATGTGATAAAGCAGGTTAGAGAAGCATCTTCTTTTGACGCCCTCACATAATCGTCCTCTCCTCAACAATTCTCAATTAATGATCCTTTTCTTTCTGTCCCAGTGGGGTGCACTGTGCTGTTTCACAACAATGCGTGCATTTTCTTTCCATTGAAATGCTATGGTTGGTGTTACAGTTTTCAAATTAAAAACTGAATGTGTTTGAATATTTTTTTCCCACACAAACATTTATTTGACTTGCAAAATCCTTTTCTGTTAAAACTTTCAGAGTAGATTTTTAACCCATTCTAAGAAACTTTCTGCTGTCAAAAATGACTAGTATCCTAAACTCTCTTAAGAATTTTTTGTCCCCATTTTCCTTCCTGAAAAATGATGATTTCTGGAATAGTTTTTTTCTTTTTTCTCCCTTCAGCATTCTATTTGTGTCTCCATAGTTTTTTCTCATCCCTGTACAGCACTAAACTTTGGAAAGAGTGATATTTCTGAACATGGAAAGTAACAGAAATGGCACAGTAGTTCAGCCGGGATTAAAGAACAGACTTAAGCCAAGCCTGATCTATAGGGAGAACTTTTCTGGAACCAAAATTCTCCTACAGTTTTTTTGAGCTTAATAACTTTGGAAGTCCACTGTACAGTTCTACAAGGACTTCCAAATGGATCTTGTTCACTAATAAATTCCAAATAATCTTTGCTGGCTTTTGGGCTTTTTCTCCATTAGATTTTATTATAAGACTTTTTACATAATGGGAGAACACAAACAGGAGATTTGGAGCCACAATTTCAGAGCTCTTTGTTCTGAGGTTGGGAAATCAGTTTCCAGATGTGGACCATGTTAGCGTATTTTTTTTTTCTTTTCTTTTCTTTTGTGTGTGCGTGTGTGTCTTTCTTCCTCTTTTGGCCAGGAGTGAGAGACGAAAATTAAGATGATGAATGAAATAATGAAAATAATAAAATAACAATGGTCAAAATCTCCTTTGTTCATGAGTCATGACTCAGCTGAGGGCAGCAGCAGGAGTGCTGCTGTGAGCCTTCTCTGATGTCAACAGCAGACATCACTATAGGACACATTTAGGTACTTTGAGTGGAAGAGGTGGAGTCTGGGGGATGCATGGAGAAATTTGCTAAGGACTTAGAAGGATTCTTAGGTTCATGTGCTCTCCCACGCTCTAATTTCTTTGTGCTACTCTGCAAAGACAACAGATCTCCCCAGCTGAGGGTTTTCCCAGCATGGGGTAGTCCACAGATGGCAAAGTTGGCTTGTAAATTAACTTCCCACAGCACAGGGTGTGGAGGGGGTGGGCTGTCACCAGCTGATGGGGAAGAAAACCATTCTGAGAAGGACTCCCCAAAGTCAGGACAAACCCTTCTCGTGTCAGCAGTACTCTGGCTGTGGAGCCAATGCTCCAGGTGTTGGTGTGAGTCAGGCTGTCTCCTTTCTCCCTCCTCCTTCTGTCCTCTTGAAAGGAAAATTAAGCATCACACAGAAGTGACATTATGTGCTTACCCACCGCAAACCCCATGACTGGCCACCAAAAGGCACCCCCACTCTGGCTACTGAAGAAAGACCCAGGGCTGGAGATGTCTGCAGGACAAAGGCTTGTGCCAGGGTTTCATGGGTGAGGACACTGGGACTAAGATATATTAGTGCTGTACGTGCTACTGCATCTATCGAGGCAATCAAGTCCTAGCCGGTGCCATTGCTTCTATTGTTCTGCAGGCGTCTGTTTCATTCCAGCATGGGGAAGGACACCAAAATGATTTCTTGTTAGATATCTATTAGCAGGGCTTTAGCCAAGGATCTCTAGGAGCGAATTCTGAGACAGTAAGCTGAGACAGAGGCTTTAAGTATAATGGGGAAGAGTTGCATTGTGTTTCTAATCCATCCACATGCAGACACTTCCATGGGGAGTTATTGAGTCCCTGTTTGGTGTTGCCTGAGTAGACAACCTGGACAGATGCTGAAGGAAAGGGAGGAGAAGAGGGACTCAGCTCTGCTAGTTCTAAAGGTTTTTTTCCCCTCTGAAATCACTGCTTTCAAGTTGTGGACACATCTGGAAGTAACAGCAAACGTGTAGCCTGTGGTTTCTGAGGATGGGAGATGAGATTCATATGCAAGGGTGGGAGGGGATGCTCTCCCTGTCCTGATAGTATGATCTTGGAGGCAATTGGAGACAAATTGGAGGTAGAGGAAGAACTCCCCAGATCAAAGAGAGATGTCCATCCATTTCTGCCATCTGCTCTGAAGGAGCTGGAAGGTTCTCTTGAATGTAATGGACATGCACAGAAGTTGTAACACATGACTCACTCTGGTGGTTATAATGAGATTTGCACCCCCTAAACAGGTGATGAGACACAAGGCTCAAGTCAGGTGGGTGGGTGATGGATGCCCAAAATAATCCTGACTCTGTCTTTACAGCTGTGGTTGCAGCCAGGATATTTATCATAGCCTGGAAATAATAAACTCTTTAACCTAAACTGGACATTTAAGAACATGGCTACAGAGAAAGTAGAGCTGTGAGCCCCTTTGCTGACTGTAAAGATTGTTGAGCTGGAGAGCTTGGGAGGTATCAGGTAGCTTTGATTTATCATTAGATTTTTTTGCTTTAGTCCTTTGTGGTTTTGGGTTTCCAGGGTTTGAATCAGATTTTGGCCATGACCAGACTGCTGCTCTGTCTGCCTTTACATTAGTTTAACTTGACTATTGATCTTTATGTTGTGTGAAATGCTTTCAGTCTCAACAGTAGGATGAACTCTGCACTGGAGCCCATGGAGTCCCTAGTCTGGTCCTGCTTTTGGGAATTTTAAACTCTGTTTTGGAGACAATTTGATTATTATGCTGATTTTTAAAACTATTTTTTTAAGATGTACTTATATTCTATTTAAATAGGATGCTTTCAGGAGACGTCTTTAAGATTGTAATTTTTTTGTATAGAGAGGGGAGAGCGAGTAGGGCATCCCTGTTCTTGCAAGAAAAACGTTCATTCAACAACGAAGTTTTTCTGGTGTCTCCTGATGACTGAATCAGAGGGGTCACTAGGATGGGGTAACAAGTGGAAGAGAAGAATAGTATTTGACCTTTCTGTCCCAACTTCTCCTCTGATGTCGATACATGCTGTCTCATGATAAGATGGACAAGTATAACGGAATGGAGAAAATTTTTACTTTAAATGTTTTTATCGGAATAGCAAGAGAGTGCTTCTGGGTTTGGTATCTTAGTGTCTTGGGAACAAGGAGGAACCTGATTTTTGCTGTGTCAACGTCTGTGTTTATTTGAGTGTTCTTTCCTTTACGTTGTTTCCTTTTGATTTTCCAATGCTATGAGAGAAGTCAAAATAGCAAGAGAAGCAGAAGTGACAATTCACGAGATTGCTGCTGGTTTCTAGCTGAATCTCTGCGCCTGATGTTTCTTACTTCACAGGCACTTCCGAAGAGCTGTTGCCAGCAAATGGGAAACTCTGTGTACATGAAGTTTGGTAATATTTAGGCAGGCTGAATCTGCATTTTCAGTTGTAAGGATGAGCTGACTTCTAGAACTGGACTACTGTGACTTTCAAAGGTTTTTGAAAATTAGACGTTAGAAACCAGGAAGAGATGCCAGGTTTCCTTCACTGTCTGTCTTGGCAGTGCAGCAGTCAGAGGAAACATGGGTTATGCTTAGAAACCTGGGCAGGTAGGAGTAACACTTGGGCTGAAAGAAACCAGACAGTGACCAAAGATATCCATGTGGCACGGGCCTCCTTGCATCCGTGGCCAAAAAGGAATCATCTGCCTTTCATTTATCTCATTTGTGTCCCATCAGGACACATTTCCTGAGGAACTGAATGGGGAATAATTTCTCAGAGGAACTACTATTCCCTAAGTCGTATAAAAAAAAGACACACAGCTTGTGTCGATGAGCAACCCAACTTGGTCTTTAAGCATTTTCATGAAGCCTTTGTATCTTTGAGTTGAATAGCTCCAGTTGCATGGCAGGACGGAATGCTAGAATGAATGAGGAGGAAAAAGGAGAAACAATAACCTAAACCAAGTGCTTATATTGAAAACAGGACCCAGTGAAGAAGTAACTGCTGGCTCTGTAGGCCAGTTCTCTCCCTTCTGCAAATCTCTTTCATTGATGAGACAGTGTAGGAATAAAACAGAAGCATCTTTCAGATTGCAGACAGCATGTTGGCAGACAAATGGACATAAGTATCAGAGATGACATGACTGGCCTTAGCCTACAAATATTACTCCAGGCTCATATTCAAAGGCAGACTTCTGGTAGTTTGTTCAAGCAAGGAAAGTGAGTACATTTGTCACTCCACCAGCAGTGCAGCTGTGTAGGGCTTGCACAGGGTAATTGTTCTAGCACACAAATCCCAGATGCTGTCAAAGCCCTGTGTTACCCGACAGAAAAAACTGTGGTAGCACTGCTTAAAAAAACAGAAAGGGAAGCGGGTGAAAAAAGGAAAGAAAAAACCAAGAACAACTAACTAATTGTCTTTAAAAAGAGAATTACTTTTGATGTCTGCATGGCCAGCTGTGACATCCATCTGCTTTTCTTCTTCACAGCATGTTCAATGCTACTGAAGGTATGGGTGAGAAATCCATGTGGTGGTTTCAAATTCAGCATGTGCCTTGAAATGAAAACTCAGATGGGCAATATCAATGTGGTTGTAGAAGCATCGTTTCTTTAGCCTCAGTAATGGGAAGACTAAAACCTCATGGGTTTCAGTAACCAATTGCTAGTTAACAACTACTCACAGTTTTATTTAATCCTCGAGTGCCAATAGAGGAATAGCGACATGATTGTTTAAAAAACACAGTCTTTAATTAAAAATATTTTCTGAGGTTTATTAATTAGGAAACAAATGTATCTAATGGGTCATAAGTAATGAATCTGGGCAGACAACATAAAAAATAGAAGGAATGTATAGGCCAAATACCACCTCTGGTTATATTGTGTAACCCAATGTAGAAGATATGTGTAAATGAGAACAAGACACAGCCCTGTAATTGTAACTATATAGGATCATAGAGAGCTCTGACCACAAAAAAGTCACTGAAATTGTCAAAATCTTGGCTTGGTGCCAGATACCTTGAGGCTGAATTTGACAACCACTGTGATGTGTTGTTTAGGGAGAGGACTCAAAGGAAGAAATGTACCTCTGTCCCAAAAACCCCTGCCTTGAACTGGGCCAGCTGCCCAAAAGTGTTGTGCTGTATCACAGCATCTCCGTCTATACCCCCACATTTGTCCTCCCACAGTTTTTATTGAGGCTTTGCCCTTTTTCTTCCTCCTCAACGACTCAGTCTTGAACCTACTAAGTTGGTGGTGTTACCGCCTTTGAAATTAAAGCAAGTCCTCCTATCTGTCAGTACTGACATTTTGTGTTTAAGGCACCCATGGGTTTCATGCCAGCCCTGAGCTGCCAGTACTTCCTCTGTCTGTTAGGACACTTGAAGCTTGGATCGCTGAAACCACAACCTTTGCTCATTTGGCTCAGTACAATGGTAGGAAAAAATTTGTGGTGCTACTCCCTTGAAGGCCGATGCTGGCAATGAAAGGAAATTCCTGGATTTGAATGCTTGTCTGTTTACTTATTTATTTACTTTTGTGTTCAGCAGTGGGAAAATATTTTCATCTTTCTCCTCGTCTTGTCAAAAACACTTTATTCATCACAGCAGGCAAAACTGGACTGCAATAATTTCTCTTCGTCCTGGATCTCTCTTGGTCCTCAACGAAATGCTGTAAGGCTGGGAGAAAACCCGTGAGGGATTTCTGAAGAAGAAATGGCCACCCTCATTCTGCAAGGCCACCCCAACCAGCTCATTCCTCCCACTGCCTTGGGATGTCGGCTCCGTGCCCTGGGATGTTGGTGTGCCGCATATGGTGGATGGAGCTGCCAGCTCTTGCCTTGCCTCTCTGAATGGAGAGGGCATGCCCTGCCACTCTGCCTGCTCATCCTGCCTTCTGCTTTATCCTGTCTGTGAACTCCTGACCTTGATTGCTCCCTCTCCTGCCCGTGCTCCCCTCCCTCTTTCAAGCTCCAAGACGGTCTCGTGTTTCTTGGAATCCGGCAGCGTGAGGGCTTCTTGTTGATTGGTATAAACAATCTTAAAGGTCACATTTTCCCCCCCCTGCAGAGGGAGTTGGGGTGTGTGTGTGTCTAAAATAAAAGGCTTCTCTCAAATTAACAACCACAAGGATGTAAACATGGAAGCCAAAGGGAGCTGTTCACTACCAGTGTGAGCTGTGCCAAAGAAGCCCCTGAGGGCTTTCTTAGGAAAGAAAATGTGGGCACAAGATGTGGCATGCTCTTGTGGCTTGCTGGGAGGGAGAGGTCAGGGTGCCAGGGGATGGTGGCAATCAAGCCCTGCGTGAATGGTGACATTGGATTTGAGCAGCTTTGTTTGTGCCAGGGCTGGCGCTGGTCATCCCGCTAAGCTGGGGGGGAATGCAGAAGTCATGGTGGCTTTGAGCTGCAGGGGCAGGAGGCCTGGAGCTGTGAGACAGTGGATAGCATTTCACTCAGCCAGGCGCTGGGTGCCATCCAGCTCCTAGAGCTGGTCGGCTGCCTTTGTGGACTTCAGTGAGAATTGGGTCAGAGCCCTGTCTGGGGAGAGGCTTGTGGAAAACAAGCAAAAAGAAAATGTAGGTGCTCAGAGCTCATGTCTGCTCAGGCTCATGCCTGAATCACAGCCAGGTCTCCCCTCCAGAGGTTTACGCTCTTGGTTACGCGAGTTCAAGTACAGCAGGGAGTCGCACTTTCAACCTGCTTGGTTGTGCCAGGAAAACCCTTTGTAGGTGCAGACTACACTGGGATGAGAATACTTTAGATGCTTTAGTTTGTCTAATCCAGGGAGACAGTTTAAATGTAAAAGGGCAGCACCTCTTCTCATCTCCATAAATTTTCAAGTGTCTGAAAGACTGCATAGGTTTAATGCTTTCTAGCCCAGTCCAGCTTGAGTGTTGTTAAAACTACTCTGCACTGTGCTGCCTCTGAGATTTTTCTCCTGTGGTGTTTTGCAGCAGAGGAGGAATGTTTTGGGATGCTGCATGGTAGCTGCTGCTTCTTTGCCAAGGCTTCAGAAGTGAGCAAGCTGAAAAGCTGTTTTAAAACTGGTCCATGTCTTCAGGAAACACAGCAAAACTCAATATCCCAGCAAACTTCTCTGAATTACAAATTAACATAAGTTAATTGAAGAGGGATCTGTAGAGATTGCTGTATGTGTAGTGATAAGATTCTTAAGTCGCTTAGTAAAGATTTTTGGAAGTGAACACTGAAATAAAGTATCAAATATGTCTGCTGAACTTTATTCCTCCATATGTATCTATTGTGGCCACCACTAGAGATACCCAGTTAGATGAACTTTTAGTCTAGCTCAGTAAGGCCACTCTTTATTTTCTGCATCTATCTCAGCTTTCTGTGGCCTGATCCCCTTTCTGAAGGAGATAACCAGGCACAACTTACTGCTGTGTGCATTAGTGAGCATGTTCATAACCCTGTCATTTTGAGAGGTGGATGTAGGCAAACCAGGTCAGCATTCCAGCATCCAAGACCTGAGAAAATACTTTTACTAGCCAATTTTCTAACGAAATAAGCTTTTTGTGAATGTATATTGTGTACGAACCTGTGCTCCTGCTTGTCCCCCCATCTCCTTTCTTAGGACTCTTTACCTGGTTTCAGCTTAATTTGTGAAGGGAGTAGAGATTTAAAAGATAATCCAATTTCTACAGATATAATGAAATTTAGAGATGATGAGGAGACATTTCCCACTAATGGGCATCAGTCTCAGAACTTACTCAGACATGAAAAAGTCACACAGGGAGAAGATGTCAGGAAAAATTCAGCCATGGGAAAAGCTTCCTGGGCTCAGCAAGCATACCAAGGATACCAAGTTTCATTAGATCTTCTGCTTTTTTTGTCTTATTTGTGTTATTCTCCTGAACCTCTACTTATCCCAATTCAAGTCTTGAATGGGAGCAGAGTCTCAGAAAAAGCAGGAAAACTTTTTTTACTTTTTGTCTGATATTACAGTAGGTCTTAGATGCCCAGAGATCAGGATCTTTTTGTTCTTGAGTGTTTTCTATCTTGTATACAATAAGAGACAATCCCTGGTCTGAGGGGTTTAAAACATCAAATGCAGGCTGATGGGTGAAACTGGGTTACTGGCTCACACTCCTGGTATACATCCAGGCTTGAGGGCTTTGAACTTGCTTTCTCTGTCTGATCAAGAGTTCTTGGGGCCATGTAGTTCCAACTGCCCATGTAGGAACTCTCCAAAGTCTTGTCCAGATTGTGTCTGTACTTATGATGATGCTGATGATACTCTCATCCAGTTAATGTTTGAAAAATTAGGTGCTAAGTATTTGCCTCCATGTTTAAATAAAAAAATTATTTCCTACATCCCTCCTCTTGCTTCACAGAACTTTTATTAGGTGACAAGTAGTCCATTTCTTCTGTGGGGTGGGGAAGGAAGGGACGTGGCAGGTTTGAGAAGATACATTTGTGTTTTAACTGGTATGGGTATTTTAACTATTGTCTACTTTGTTGGTCTGTTGCTAAAGGGCAACAAACTTCATTCCTGTTCCTAAATGTTGCATGGCTGGGAGATGAGGTCACGCCGTCTGAGAGTCAGTTGCTGATACATCACCTTTGTTTAAATTCCTAGCATGTTATGTTTCCTAACAAAAGAAGTGCCTGAAAGAACTACTAGTGGTCCAGAGTGATTGCAAACGTTGAGTTTGAGGAATTTTTCAAACTTGTGTTGAGACAAATTTAAAGTTTTGCTATAATTTCAGGCCTAATAAGGACTATGTGGGGGTTCACTGAATACTTAGTAAATGGTTAGAGAGGGAGGGTTCCTCAAAAACTAAGAAACAAATTAATTGTTAAATAGTCTGGTCTTTAGTGCTACAGTGGACAATTCCAAACTATTCTTGCTGGAGAAAACACTTTTTGTTAAATCGAACACTTCAAGGAGAAGGATAATGTTAAACTGTTGTAGGACCTGAAATACTAACCCCAGTCACATAAGCACATGTCAAAATTAGAATTAGGTTTAGCCAAGACTGCTGAAGGACTTTTAATACTTCCTGAGACAAGCACTTATGAGATGATCTAAGTGAGAGCCATTAAAATGGCAATTTTCCATGTGAAGCAAAAAGAAGAGGAAAAAGACCAAAACCTGTTTCTGTAAAGCACCAGTGTATTCTGAGAGATATAAAGTGAGGAGGACTAGTCTGATACCCTTCTAAAGGAAATGCTAGCTCTCTATAGCAAGAAGGAAAAACTTAATGCCAGATGATATGAACCATTGTGGGATTTTTTGCCATTATTTGAATCTTCAGTTTCAAGTAGTTAGGAGAGCTGATACTTTCTGTGACACATTTTGTCTCATCAAACACTTAATTTTCTTCCTGTCAAAGATTTCCACAGGAAATCTCCAGCCAAAATGTAATATTAGGCACTATTCTTCCCTCATTTCCACTGCACTAACATGGTCTGAGTGGCAGGGCTAAACCTATTTTTTTGTTAAAATCTCAGGTTGTCAAAAGCTGGCCCTTCTGCCAGAGTGGAGAGGGAAGCAGTTTGGAGAAGTCTGCATGCATATTTTCATAAGAGATGTCACGCTCAGGGGGAAGTTTGGATCCACAGGATATGGAGGCAAGGCAGTCCACTTCCCCCATGGCAAAGCTTCTCTTTTTTTCAGAAAGTGTCCCTCCCCTGTGTCCTGGCAGGACTTGGGTCATGCTCAAAATTCCATCCTGTCCCTCTGCTTCCTGCCCTTTCACCCATCACCAGTGATAAAATACCCATCTGAAGGCACTGTGGAACTGATTGCTCTGTTATATTTTCAGAAATGAAAAGTAATGTTGCAAAAACTGGTTTTGTGGGAAGTTCAAAGGGACTGTACTGATGCGAGCTGCCCAGCATGCCAGGACTTCTGGTGTCTGAAATCTTTTATGTTTTGATGGAAATTCCAACCTCAATGCTTAGATTTTGGTTTTGCATACACTGCTATTTAGCAACATGAGAAATGGTCAAGACTGTCATGTTTACGCTGACAAAAATGTCCCTCGAGGAATGGATCCTTCAGATTTGAGGTTTTGGATTGATAGGCTCAAGCTGAGAAGTTAGACTGCTTGCTTTGTGGGAGCAGAGGATGCTGTCCCTAGGAACAGATCACCACCCAGATACAGAAGAAGCTGGTCACTTTGAGCAGCTGTCCCTTGAAGTTCACTGTATTGTCCTGGGTAACCTGCTCTAGGTGACTCTGCTTGAGCAGGGAGGATTGGGCAAGATGACTTCAAAATCTCCTTTTCCACCTCTCACATGCTGTGATTTAGCCTCTTAGCTTGGAGTTTTTCTGAGTCTGCAAAGAGTTAATCTGGATACTGGAAGCAGTGTATCTTCAACAGTACCACAGAATTACCTTTTATTAACCTTTTTATGTTTTACATACCTAATTTGTATGTGATTTCCTATTTGTATGTTCTCTCATCTTATGCTTCAGTTCCAGACCAGTCTGTAGGTAGCTGAGCAGAGTGAGGAGGTGATGTCCTCCAAACATATCTGGCAGCCACCCTTTCCAGGTCATCCCTTTGGGGTTGCTCCTGCCTGTTTCTCAGTGCCATCCTGTCTGTGGCCCTGGTCGGGTTCAGCATGCCAAAGGAGACAAAGCCTCCTCCTGCATAGCTTGGGCATAGCTCAGCCACATTCTTCAGTGACTGTTTTTCCCCAGTGACCTTACTCTACAGCTCTGGTGGTCAGTTGACTATTATGCTGTGAGCTTGCCCGCATTCCTCCACCCACTCAGGCAAGCACTGCTCACTGGGAAGGGGCAGTGGGGCAGGGAGGAATCCGACTGTCTGGAGACTTATTCAAGGGAAGCAGAAATCTCAGGCCTCTGGGAGTGTTTTGCCCATCACTTCTCCAGCAACAGGGAGGTTGGAGCAGCTGTGCGAAGAGGGTCTGACCACTGTGGTTGCCACACACCCTGAAGTGACAGGCATTCCCGTGGCAAGCCAGCAGGCTCCGCTTGTTGCCACACTACTTAGCCCTTTCCCCACGCTGAGAGGAAACACCAAGGAAAACAGCCTGGAGAAACGTTCTCAGAGCAGTTGCCACTTGTCATGTTTGTGGGAGCCTTGCAGTAACAGGTTTGGATCCTCAGCTCCTCCGCTTTGAAGGCTGTGAAGACTGCTAAGCTAAGGATCTTTAAACACTGTAAATCATGCAGCTTGTCGGTTTTGAGAATCTTTTAATTTTTGACCACTTAATGTGCAACTTCTAAAATAAAGTTTCAATTTTTTATATATATGTGTGTGAGAGAGAAAGAGAGACTAGACGTGATCTAGATAGGGAGTTGCAACGCAGATGATTTTTCAACTCTGGAGCCAACTCAGACAGATTACAGAGGGAGAAAGGTTTGTACAGTAAGAAGAGAAGGTTAGAATCCTGCTGGTTTATTACTGCCGTGGTTAGATCAGAAATGTTAAGGATTTGTGGAGAAGTGACTGTCAGGAAAATTTATGATTCTCATCGCTCACTCAGCCACTCTGCACATCCTGTATGTTTTCTGACATACTTCCAACAGCATAAATATTAATAGAGTAATACTGACATTTAGGCCTGATCCAAGTCTCATTAAATTCAGTGGAAATGCTCCCATTGTCTTCAGTGGAAGATGGATCATGGTCTTGAAAAGGAACAAAGGAGATGAAAATACCAAGTGGGGCTTTGTGGGGCTAAATAATGTTGTTATCAAATCAGAACTCCTCAGCTTCCTGACTGAGCATTTCGCTCTGTGACCTTTAACGTTAAATTATTGCCAAAACAGGAAGAAGAAATTAAGGCTTGATAAGGGTTGAGATGGTCACAGATTTTACCAGCCTCACTGATGGAATGTGACAATTTCTTCAATGGGAATGAGTTGGGCATGAATTGTTCATCAGTCGTTTTGATTTATTCAGCCTTTCAGCCCCATAGTTTGCAGTGGCAGGGATTACTAGAAACTCAGCAAAAGAAATTCTTTCTCCCACTTCGTTTATAACCTCTGCAGGTGCATGAAGAGTTGCAGAGAGAGAGTTAGGTATTGTAAAATGGCTCAATTTACTTCATTGACGAGATAGCCCAGAATTGGCTGTGTGGATACCATGTGAGTCTCTATTGCAAAAGTTTTTTTGGCATTGAAACACCTCTCTTTTTCTAGATCAAAATCTTTCCCCCAAACCTTTCTGCACAGCAATTAGTTACAGCTGTGTTTTGCAAAGTCACCTAGGGAATTTGGATGTCCAGTTGCCATAAAGTTTAATGTGAATTAGGTTACAAACAGCTTTGAAAGTTCAGCTGAATTAGGATTGGAACCTCTTGATTTTGATGCAGTTCTGTACATGGAACCCCTACCTCTCTGGATGATAAAAAAAAAAAGATATTTTGAGTTTTTGTCATCACCTTGCAGAGCACAGGCCTCAGTGAATCAGTTACATAGGAGCTTGCAGGACCTGCAAAAGCTACACTTTGTGTCAGAAGAAGAAGAAACTTTTCCAGAGTTCTTCATAATTGTAAAGACCAGATTTCAACGAGTCCATCTTTGCAACAAAATACAGGCCAAGTTTCCAAAGTATCCTTTTATGAAACCACAAATGTTGCATCTCAGTGCACTGAGTTCTTCTGAAAAGATGAAGAGACTGCAGAAGACTCTGTACTCAGGAGTACCTGGCAAGTTGCAGGCCAGAAGAAGCTGTAGGGTACGTTTTCCTGGAGAGCTTATCAGTGAATGTGTGAACTTTGCCAACTGTGGCCACCCCCAGAATTTCCAATTCCTCCTCTTGTCAATTAGGAGGTTCCTGCCTGATCTGTGAAGTACAAGTACAGGCAGACAGCCTGTCACATCTACTGCTTGAAGCAAAAATATACAGGGAGCAACAAATAGGAGATCAAGTGAACCAGCTCAAGAACTGCAAGAGTGGAAGTTGGACTTGCACTATGCACTGCATGACATCTGCCTCGCTACCAATATCTGCAGAGGTGATACTTTCTCTATCGCCAAATTATGGCTTAAGAGGACAGAGAGGTAGGGAGGAGGAAAAGGGGAGAGAAACCACTTTAGTGCAAAAAGCTGGTGCAGAAGCCTCATGGAAAGAGATTGATTATTTAAGCTGCAGACTTCTCAGAAAAGAAACACTTTAGAAATATTTCCTTTAGCTACACCAGGGGTCTACAAATCTAAGCCAACAATGTGGAGCCACATTGGTAAACAAACATGTACTGAAAAAAAAAAAAACCCAACATATTTCTCAAAATAGGTCCAAGGCAACTTGGATGACTAGCTTTCCAGTGCTGGTACTCAGTGGCCACAAGAGCAATAAACCAAAAAGATTCCCCTCTTAGTTAAAAACAGAAGCAGCTGTTTATGATCAGTCCTGTTTGGAGCCTCCAACACTGTAAAACTAAACCTGCAGTGACCTGAGTGAATGTAAAGATTTTATGGGGCCACAAAGTATATGCATGTTTGCAATGCTGTAATGGAGAGGAGAAGCCAAACTGGAGGATTTGAGCCAGTCTCCCCACATCTTCTCTTTAAAACTTCAGCTGCACATTAGCCCTGAAAGAACAGGGACAAAATACTGCGTTTTTTGAACTCTTGTCCTACCATTTACAATATGTCTGCCAGGCTTTTTACTTTGCTGTATCTCTACTCCCCTGAGCACTGGAGAGTTCATGGAGTTCCTTGGCTACCATGAAATTAGCAGGTGCTGAAGGGAATGGTTTTGGGTACTCAGGGGTGGTTTTCTACCCAGGCATGCAAAGGGATTTTGTGGTGCTGATTGGTCAGATGCAGTACAACAGAGAAAGCAGAAGACCTGGTCGTTCTTGATGACACCAAGTTGTCATCCACTGATACCCTAGAGGGAAGGGCTGCCACCCAGAGAGACACTGACAGATTAGAAAGGTGGGCCCATGTGAACCTTATGAAGTTCAACAAGGCCAAGTGTAAGGTCTTGCAGCTGAGACAGGGCAACCCTAGACATGCAGTCTAGGTGGTGAGTGGATTGTGAGCAGCCCTGCAGAGAAGGACTTGGTGGTGTTGGTGAATGAGAAACTTGACATGAGCTGGCCTTGTGTGCTTTAAATCAAGAAAGCCAATCACATTCTGGGCTGCATTAAAAGAAGTGTGGCCAGCAGGTCGAGGGGGGAGGGTATTCCCCTCTATTCTGCTCTCATGAAACCTCACCTGAAGTATTGTATTTAGCTCTGGGGTTCCCAGCATAAGAAAGAAACAGACGTTGGAGAGAGTCCAGAGGAGGCAATAGAGATGATCAGAGGGCTGGAGCCCCTCTCCTCTGAGGACAAGTTGAGAGAGTTGGCATTATTTAGCCTGCAGAAAGGAAGATAAGCCTCTAAGGAAATTTTATTTCAACTTTGTAATACTTAAATGAAATCTACAGGAAAGTTAAGGAGGAGCTCTTTACCAGGGAGTCATTTTGGAGACTAAAGGTTTTGAACTGAAAGAGGGTAGATTTAAATTAGTTATTAGGAAGAAATTCTTTACAGTGAGGATGGTGAGGCACTGGAACAGGTTGCCCAGAGAAGTTGTGGATGCCCTGTCTCTGGAACCTTCCTGGTTTAGTGGAAGGTGTCCTTGTTCATGGCAGAGGTTTTGGAACTAGATGATCTTTAAGGTCCCTTCTAATTCAAACTGTTCTATGATTCTGATGGCCTTCAGATAAATAATGATGGTTGGATTGTACTTTGGTCACTTGTGTTATCAAACCTTTCTTACCCTTTAGCTCTGAAGAATGTCTATTTTGTCCCCTGCAATTTTAGTTCAATTTTTTTTCCCCAAAACTTTTTCAGAAAAAAGTTGTTGTTTCTTTTTTTCTGGAGTGCTGCTTAATGTGATCTGGATGTTGTCAGGTGTGTTCAAGTGCTCGTAAGCCTTAATCGACTGTGGGAAAAAAGATCAGCGTGTCTTAGGTAAACACACATCTGGTCAAGGGACATGGTGCTTGGTGGCTCTTTGTTCAGGCTTTATTCAACTAGGAAAACTCCTTTAGTCATTAGAAAGCTAGGATGGAGATAAACAAGTGGAGTGGTATAAGGAAAAGGTGCCCACTTTGTGAAGGTGGAGCCCGCTACAGCCCAGTGCAGAGGGGAGCCGCGGCTTCGTTTGCCATGCAACCCTTTTCCTCTGCATGAAACAAAAAGTTCCCTCTCCCCATCCCCCTTTACATTGTTTCCTCTCTCCTCTTTTTTTCTCTTTCCGTCAAATATTTAAGCAGATATTTCCTCTCTGGTGGTGTGCCAAGGAGCATTCCAGCTCTGCCCCCTTTGAAAATAAAAAGGCTGACCCCTATTTCCATAACCAAGGAAGGGACAGGTAGCTTTTGTTTGTGTTCCAGAGCATGACTGTTTTTCTTAGATTTGCGCCAAAAGAAGAGAAATGATGCTGTTATTCAGAGGAGGAATTGGTCAGTGACCCCACCAAATGCAGTAGCAAGGGCAGCAAAATGGGTGGTATGAGCCGAACTCTTTTTGTGATGAACCTTTGGCTTTGGCCAATTCCTTCTCTTGATCTCTTCCTCTCCTCTCTCTCTGTCTCTCTCTCCAAGATTTCCCTACTTTCTTGTGTTTAAGGCACGTCAAACCCTGGAATAGCCCTCACAGGCATTAGTCACCAGTGATTAAAATAGCCACTAAGCAGGCAAGAGCCTGCAATGATTTGTGCTAAATTGGGTGTATCACTGTTTGTAGCAAGGGTTGCTAATTTGCAAACCTCCCTTGTTATTGTCATTGTTTTTATTAATAGCGCCAAGGAGCTCCAGCTAACATTAAAGTTCCATTTCATCCCCTGCTGTGCAAAAGCAGGGAGCAGAAGGGTTTGTCACCTAGATGGGCACTGTGAAAAGCAGGAGAAATGAAGGACTGTCTGGTCCATATGGCTGAAGAACCAGGGTCCCGTTGGAAGAGAGGGAGAGGGAAATGGCAGATGTGAGAAATGAGCTTAGGCCCCTCTGGCACTGAGCAGGTTCTCAGCTGGGTGACTTCTCACCAGCTCCCTGCTTGCAGCAGGGCACTTGGTGACCTGGTGGTGCAGGCAGAGCTGCTGCCAAAATGGTGCTGGGGGTGAAGGTGATACTTCTGGGAAGCCATAGAATATGCAAAGATTGAAAGAATTCAGAAACACCAAACAAAAAGGCCACTTTGTTGGGGATTTGTGACAATAAACTTATTTGAAAGAGTGGAAATTTCACCTTGGTCCACAGACGTATACCCGAAACTGTAATTGCAGATGTGTACTTTCCTTTATTCACTTATAAAATGAAGGCAGTAGTGTGACCTCACAGGGACAGTGTGTGGTTTAAGGGTCCAATTTTATCCATGTACATGACCTTGGACTCCTTCTGGTATCCTGAGTGCAAAGTCCATTTGCTAATAAGGATGACTGATGTAATATAGTGACTGAATCTATTAATTAAATACATCAGGTTCCCTGACAGTTGAAAGTATCTTTAGTGCTTAAGGTTTTCCCTTCTAGCACTCAGAGGAAGCTGTAAGGATTTACCCCAGTTTTGAGCCCTTTAACTCCAATAGCAAAATAAAAAACCCCAACCCTGTGGTTTTTATTGCTCGAAGTCTTGGGTTCTGTCCCTGCCAACGGCTCATGGATAATACATGTCTTTGATGCAGAACAGAAATTGGAAATCTTGTAAGAACATCTTGGGTCTGGCTGTGAGTATATCAGAAGGGTTTTCCCCTCTGTGTATCTGCTTCCAGCTGAGAGGAAGTAACAAAGAATGTGTTCAAAATCAATGGAATTAGACAAACTTCTTTGATGCATGATAAAGATTTTGATTTTTGGAGACTTTAAGTGAAGTTCTGGCTATAATTTTGTTTTGTCTGCAGTAGCCACATATCTCTAACTGTATGATAAACTACAAGATCTGAGCAGGATTGCTAGAGATCTGGTGGCTCTGCAGTGAGCAACACTCCAGCTACCCACATTGACAATAACAGTGGCTTTACGGACAGGGCACATTTAAAGTATTGGCTGTTAATTTGTGTGTTAACGTGTGGTGAGTTGAGCTAAGCAGAGAAATCAACCTGCAGTCAGTTTTAATGCAGCAGTACATAATTTGAGGCAGCTGTCATGAGATTAAAACTCTGAGCATTTTGCTCACAGTGAAGGGGATCCCTGGTTTGGGAAAGCTGCTAATGAAGCATTGAATGCTTAGATGTGATTAGTTTCCTTGCCATTGACCAGGCTTGAGTACTGAACTTCAAGCAAAGTGTGTTTTTGGAGTGCTGTGAGAGTGTGTGGGAAATGTTGTACCAAGCTGTGAGTGCAGAAAGTCAAGAAAGTTGAGTGATGAGGTTTAGGAAGTCTTCAAAGTGGCTGTGGATGGATGTGCAGCGGAAGGATGAAGTGATGGTGAGCTGTGAAAATTAGTCTCAAACATCTCTTGTCTTCAGCCAATTTATTTTGGTTTTCCTGTGAAAATGTCATGGGGATAGAGAAAGGATATTTGGCTGCTGGATTCTGCAGCCAGGAGCATGGAACTTTGGGATTGATAACTCCATGGAGCCGGAGGTGAAAGTGGAAGTGGTGGGGGTTGCTCCTCCCAGCTGCAGGATTTGGGGGGCACTGCTTTCCAAGGCACTACCTGATGTGCTGACACTCTTGCCAGTTCGTGCTATTGTATTTTGGACTTTCCCTTTGGGGTTTTGTCCTGCTTGGTGGTTTTAGCTCTCACTTGATTACTGAGAGGAAAGGATGTAAAGAATCTGTGAAGCACCAAAGCCACCTTTCATTTACTGCTCCAAAGAGATAACCTCAAAATATTCTGAGAATTCTGCTCCAGGGGAAGGAAATCTACAAACAATCTATGAAGATACCACCACAGCACCTCATCTTAGCAAGCTAAGAGCTCTCGTTAGATCCTTCCCAAGCCACATCTGACCTACAGGTTCTCTTCCTGGAATAACCTAGATGGAGGAGAGAGAGGAAAAAAAAGAGAGAAAGAAAAGACCCAGCCCAACTCACTTTCCAAATGATGTTCAGCCAGCACTGATTATATAACGTGGTTGATAAAGTCGAGGAGTGAGCTGAGGTCAGAGCCCCAGGATGCTGGCTGCTTGTTCCATGAAGGAGCTTTTTGTGTGTACGTGTGTGTGCATGGAAGACGAAGGTTGTGTTTGTTTCTTGAAAAACCCTCAGACACTCTCCAAAGAATTCCAAATTTAAAGCAGTGTAAAATGCTCCATCAAACATGTTTTACAGTCTTGACATTGCTGCCTGGGAAATCTACTCCAGTGACTGTTTCTGAGACTTTTTGAATAATCTTTTGATTGTGTTTTACTTGCTGTTGGGCAGAGTCATCATGAAAATGGGACAGTTGTTTTATAGACCTGTCTGGATGGGGGAACCTTGGAGGAAGACTGTTTCACCCAAGGTCACTCAAAACATGTAAAATATATTCTGCCTCCAAAAATAAACAAGATAGATACATATGGCTGGGCCAGGGGATGAAGCAGAAGTTAATGTGGCCTCTGGGGCTGAGGACTTGCTTTCCAATTGAACAGAGATCACAGCATAGTGATCAAATAGAGATGTTTTCCTGAAGCTTTTCTTGTTTCTCTATAGTGCCCTGGAGTGGGACCAGTCACGGTGGTAGCCAAAAGAGAGATTTCTGTGGGAGATCAGATGGGAAATTACTGGATGCCCTCAGAATTGGTGAGTTCCTAAAGTCAATTACCCTGCTGTAAGCTTACACAGAGCTACTGCATCCTGCTCCTTTGCCAATGGCCTGCTGTTCATGTAGTAAAGGGACTCTCTGGTGGTCTATTTAGGGCAGCTCCATTGTATTTCAACCATTTTTTCACCTACATTAGATCTTGTATGAAACACCCAAGACCAGGTCTTTCAAATCTGCCCAAAAGGCTAGGGGACTGAACTACTGCTGGTTGATTTGGTCTAGGTGTGGTACTGGTGTAGCAGAGTTGAAATGCAGTGTGATAGGACATGATCTCATCATCACTATGCCCAACAGGAAAATAAACATTTCGTCTCTGTCTCACTATTTGTTCCAGTAATATCTTGATTCTGGCTTAGCCTTTATGTAGCAGCACAAACCCATTATTCTGTGGCATTTCTTCCTTTCTACAAATAAACAGAATGGAAAGGAGAGGAAGTATGGCCAAACACTATAATGTTAGGAGCAATAAGACAAAATTAGACATGGCAAAGTTGCAGTTCAGTCTGAAGGAAGAAGAGTTGTGATGTGTAACACTTCACCCCTGGCTAGGACTTGACCATACTGATGCTGTGTTCATAGAGAGGCAGTTCCTGCCTTGAATCATTTACAGCCCAGAGGAAGAATTTGGGCACACAGGGTTAATGTTTCTTCATTTGTAAGTCAGCAGGATCTTTGCTGAAGCCAGGAGCAGAGTTTCACTGTAAGTTGTTTGGTCAAAGCGTGTGTGGCAGGTTTGTCTCAGTGCCTTACCCATCCTTCTGCATGCAGCCTGGTTTTCACCTCCAAAATGTAATTGATGACTGTGAAGTAAAGTTACCTCTAAAATGAGGTAACCCAGGCTTGAGTGCTGTGTCTATCTTGTGCATTTCTATGTTTTCTCTCTTCCCTTTGTGTCCTGAAGCACCGTCATACACGTGCAGACCAAAACCTGTGTTTTGGATGTGCTATACAGGCACTTGGATTGTCACTCCAGTGTGGAGACACCCTAAGCCATGCTTGGCTAGAGAAGCTAGTGAAGTGTGGGTGCAAAAGTGTGCAGGAAGGCTCTCACATTTGGAATCAATTCGACCCTTGTGTGGTGTGAATGTGGTCAGGTCCTTATGCCAGGGAGTGAGCTCTGAGCAGCACAGCTGTTATCTGAATACTTTGGGACATTTCGAAGAGAAGTGTCTGCTGGGAATATGGAAACTCGGATCTTGTCTTTCAGCACTAATGCTCACTCCTGGGTTAGCTGGCTTGAGGCTGGAGCCAGACTGCAATTGCCCGAGTTATTTCTGCAATGAAGAATATATGCAGAGTCAAGCAGAAAGCATCTCGGAAGAAATGAATTACCAGCCAAATATAGATTATTTCATTTCGAGGGACGTCATCCAATCTACTCAGCTTCTCAGTCATTCAGCAGCTTTTAATGTCTATTAATGCCTATATTTATTATAATCATGCATACTAAAAGCCCAGCCTGTATTACATCTTTCTTGCGTTTTCCTGGCATATAATGTCAGACAGGNATGACGTGGAGGATCGTTTCAATGGTCCTTCCACCAGCAGAGACTGAACTTTGTTCATTTTTTTTTTTTTTTTTTTTCCTGAGGCACTGAGTGCACAAACTCCTTATGTATAAGTATTTCCCAATGGATTTTAGGTCCTTTTTGTCTAGCAATAGGCTAGGAGAGGGTAAAAACACTGGGGTAATTTTCTAAGTGGGTTAGTTTCTTTTAAATGCATTTTCTGGCACTGATTCAGCAAACCATGCACATATTTATTTATGATAGCTTTGATGGGATTTAAGCATGTGCTTGAACTTACAGGTAAGCTTTGTATTTTGCAAAATAATTGTCCCAACACCTAATTTCAACGTGCAATAGTCAAATGGCACAATTGTGCTCTCTGCTTGGGCCAAAGTAGTATGGACCAAAAAGACAGATAAACTCAACTAATTACAAGTCCTGCATAAGTACAGTGAAATTCAGAGACTCAATAAGCTTCTTAGAAACCTTGTTGAAAATTGGTAGTCATCAAGTGATAAAATATGGAAACTTTTTCTCTGATAAAGTTAAAAAGTGGTGATTTTTCTTCTGAAATACTCTTGCAGAAGCATTAATGAGATAAATGTATATATGTCGTGAATAAAACACCTGATGAAAACTAATCTGAGAGACAGAGCAAGCGATTGAAGAGGGCCAGGATTGTCAGTGCTCTCCATCTGCTTTGCATCACTGAGCCGGGCGAAACATCAGAGCATATTGGTGAATCTGGCAGACGTCATGTTATTTTTATGTCATCCTTATTCTTCCAGGGCCTGATCCAAGCCTCACTGAAATCCATAGAAATGAGTGGACTTTCCTTTACATCAGCAAACTTTGAATTGGTTCCTTCCTCACTCACTGGTAACGTCAGGAGTCTGTGATGGGTCTTGGAGGCATTTTAACAGAGCAGTCGGGCACAACTGTGCTTTCCCTTTTAATCCTGCCCTTTGATGATCTTGTCACTGATGTATGGTGATGGCTGGAGTCCCGAGATAAAATGAAATGGGCGACATAACAAACTGGAAAATGCATACTGATTTAAAAGTTAATGAGACCATTCCCAGAAGTGCTGAAATTCAATGGGATTTAGAATCCCAAGGACCCTATTATTTTGGAAAATGGACCACATGCTTTCAAGACATTTGGGCAGCTCTGAAAACTTCATCCATCACTTCTATGGAGAGCAGTGTAGACCTTATGTAATATCACAGGCAACAGCCAGAACTGTTGAGAGTAAAACCCACAAAATGGCCTGATCTTCTATTGTTTCTGAAGGTGTGAATTCCTCTTTTCCTGATATTAAGTAACTTTTGGGTGTTGCCCTTTTCTGTTAAAACAGGAGTCTGCTGTGTATTGCAAAAAGATGCTTATAAATTCCCTCACATGCCTGTCAATCCAGACATCCCTCCTTATTCCCGTTATGTTTATTTATATAGACACATATAAAGCTAAAAATCTTACACTTATTAATCAAGGTGATTCAGTCATACCTCCCACTGTCTTTCTCTGATTCCAATCTTATTCCAAAATACAGCCCTAAATATCACTGGGGTTACTCATAAAACACGGTGCTGCTCTGCATGAGTAAGACTATTTGAATCTGGCCTGGAGTAAAGTTACTAATTCTCAGTGAGAAGCAGAGCTAGACAAAGATTGCAAAATATTGTCCACTAATCTGTTCTTGAATTTTTAAACATATTTTTTGGTCTCTGTTCACTCGTGGATCTCTGAGCTAATGAACTTGCTGACAGGAATGTTCACCATAACAACCCATTTACAGCAAATATTGCAAGATCTTTGCACTCTTCCCTTCATTCAAAATAATACCAGTCTCCCTCCCCAAGAAATGACCTTCCTGTTTCAGAGTTTTGTCATTAATTGAGAATATTCACATTGGTAAGATGTTTTGTTTGTTTTACTAAATCATCTTCCAGCAAGAAAACAGAATTAAACCAAATAAAGTAGAATTTAACAAAGAAAGATGTCTGAGCTCTGATGCCAAGAGAAAGGATGGTCCAGAGGTTGGAGCTGCAGGGAGAAGTGGAGGTCAGTCCTTGGTCCACCAAGGGCTTTGCTACTCTCTACCTTGCAGCACACGGAAATGTTAACAGCTTCCAGGACCTCAGATGCATTGGGGTGTGCATGAAGGATGCATAATACTGGCAAATCATCTGCTTGTGACACAGCTATTAAAAAAAAAAAAAAAAAAGAGGTGTACAAATGATTTAGTTACAATTTTTTTACCTAAAGATGTCCTTTCGTCTGCTGGTGGATATTTTCTTCGAGGAGATTATTCATGGAGCAAGGTTCTAAAATAAAAATTGAGGAGGATGGAGCAAAGCTGGGCTTTGGTGAATACATCTAAACCCTAGACACATTGCAAATAAACTGAGCTTGTTCCCAGGCAACTCCCAAGTAGAAAATAGGCACAACTGTTCTGAACGATTTTCTCTACGATTTGTTTACCTAGCTGTAGGGTCTTCTTCAGAGACAGGCAAAATCAAAGGAGACACAGCTATTGACCTCAGCTTGCTTTGAATCTGGCCTGTAATGAGAGCTATACCCACACCAAGTTTCAAATTCCAAGCAGCTTGATGTGGCCTTTCACAGAGAAAAAAATGGTTAGAATTTTTATTACAATAAGAAAATGCAATTTTTCATTCTCTCCTCATTTCAGAAGGTCTGAAGGCATTTTACTCAACTTCCTCTTCTACCTTCAGGCAGAGACCAAATCTGAGAAATTGCAGCCCAATTTTGGAAAGTCCTCAGGATGGGAAAATCAGGGGCTCGTGATGGGAAGCTGCTGTTCAATGCACTTCGTTGTCATGCATGCTTCTGGGAATCTGCAGCAGACCAGGTGCTCCCTTCACCCTCACTTTGTCCTGTTTTATATCCTTCCACCATCTGAACAGAATGATTAAAAAAAATGCAAGTGTCCAATCAGAACCATAGGAGGTTTTGCCCTGTTGGGATCAAGGTGGCTGGAAGGCAGTCAAGACCCGGCTTTGCAGAGCTGGGAATTAGCTAGCCACTTCTGGAGTGTGATATCCAGTAGAAAAACATAAATCTTTATGCTGCCTGAATCCTGGCAAGGTCAAATGCAGTCTTGCTGTTTACTTTGCCGCTGAATTCAGCAGCCCCAGAGAAAACTGCATGGGCAACTTGGTGGGGAGGAGAGGAATGACAGCTAAATTCAGTGGTTCTCCCTTTAGGCACAGTCCTGAAACTTAGGAAAAAATATTGCCCAGACTTCTGATGATGCAAGGTGTAATAGAGTTAGTATTGATCTGCTTTTGCAATGTTCAGTGTTTTCAGAATAGTGTGGTGTGCCCTTATCAACAGCAAATGTGAGCCTTATAAATATCTGAATGCAGCTGGTATTGTTTTCAAGCCCAGTTTAGACATCCTTGTTAGACATTTTGGCAAAATTGATCAGCAGTATGGAAAAGAGTCCAAAGAACTGGAAAATTTTGCTGTAAATTTACTGTTGTTACATCCACCAGTTTGGAAAAAATCAGCACAAAGGCACAATCCTTAAAATAAATGAAAAAAAAAAGTCTCATAGCTGCCGGCAGGCACTGGAGCTCCCCAGCAGAGGCTGCCTGGGAGCAGCACAAACTGTGCACAACTTCTCAGCCCCATTAAACAGCAGCTCAGCATTCTCCTGCCCCAGGGAGAGATGTGTTCTTTGCTGTTGGTGTAGGTTGCTGATGCTTCAGTCTCTTCCCTGGCTATAGACACCTACTCCTCGTTTGCGATCCTGCACTACTCCAGGAAGAGCTGGAGGAGACAGAAGGTGTGAATGGACAGCCAAGACCAAGCAGAGCCAAGGGACTGGCTTGGCTCTGGAAGGCAAAATGCAAGCTGAGCCATTGGAGCCGGCTGTACACAGATGAGAAGGAAAATGCACAAAGTGATAAATAACTTTGCTTAGGCTGCCAGGAAGGGCTGCCAGAACATTCTCGCTTGGCTACGCTCTGACTTGGCTCGCCTGCCGCCGCCAGCCCCCCTCCTGCACAGACGAAATGCCGGGCCAGAGCCACGCATGCATCTCAGGGCCGGCTCACCCCGTCCACCCACTGCCCACCCTGCCCCTCAGGCAGCCGCCTCTGCCCGTGCTCTCCTTTTTGGAGTCCACCCTCTGCCTGGATGGACACCCCAGAGGTGCACCCAGGAAGAAGGCCTGGAGATAAAAAATCGTGAGGTTGTTTTTGGTGGAGTCACTTCTCTCATTGCTTCCCCAACAATCTGGATGGCATCTGCCTCTAGCATCATCCTACAGTGGTGCCTCCACAGGCAGCAAAACCTCTATTTCTCCTAGGGTCAGCTCTGCACCCTTTCCTTCCAAAGACAAGTAGTGCACAGAAGTGATATGGATGGTTTCATCAGAGCTGATCAGACACCTGCATTCTCACCCGTGAGGAGCTGGTAGTTTGCAGAGCAGCCTGGGATGAATGGCTGGAGTCACAGCACAGGGAACAGGGATGAACTCCCAGTGCCATGCATGGCAGCATGCAAATCAAAGCAACACTTCTTCCAGCGCCACGTGGTGCTACCAACCTCATGCCTCATTGGAGTGGAAGGAGAGATGGATCTTTTAGAAGATTTATCAGGCAAAAAGACATGTCTGCATTTCTCAGTTTCAACTAGCAGCTCCAGCTTGAGAAAAGCTATTGTTGCAGGATTTCCAATGTCTCGTCGCCTTTCTGATCTGTGGTGCACATTGAACATATGTCTCTGTTTAGTTGCCCATTATTTAACCTAGATTTCCTCCCCCCCCCCACCCCCCGCCCCTTGAGAGATCACAGTGAATTCAGGGCACATGAATGGTGTAATTTATCATTTTCCAATATAGACTGTCATGCACTTATGTATAGTGAAAATAATTTGTTGTCAAGTTATCCAGTTACCACCTCATTTTATATGCTTCATAATAAGCTATTTGTAATCATCCATACTCATCAGAAGTCTAAATAACCAAAATATTGCCATCTCACTACAGATAACTACTAAATATTTCCAACAGCACTGAATCATCCTGATCCCTGGGAGACCTATGTCCACATTTTCACAGAAATGGTTTGCTACCAGAAAATCCCTTTTCAAGAGTGCCTGGTTTTCTTTTGAAACCCTATAGACTTTGGAAAAATTTGTTTTGAGGGGAAAATGCTATTTTATTGGATTTTTTTTTTTATGTTTGTTCCAAGTTACATTTATTTTCCTATTTTCCTCTTACTGTGGCGTGTTCCTTTCACAAAGGCTATGTCCTTCTGTGTGACCCTGCTCATAGCAGCAGCACATTGAAGGTTATGGGCATGCCCTTGTGGTAAATGCAAGCTATTTTTCTAAAATACTAGAATGCCTAGAGTACTCTAATTAGTACCCATTCACCCTACAGGCCACAAAATGCCCAAAGATCCCTATAGTCACTGAAAAGAGAGGGGTGCTCTTAGAAAGTGGTTCATTCTGGCCCCAGGATCCAGATGACCCTTGGCTGTAGCTGTCCCAGCTCCTGACAGCTAAGGCTGAGGTGTATTAGCCTCCTACATAGAAGAGGCCCTCAATTAGACAGATCAGTTAGGTGCATAAAATGGCTTAGGCCGAACCTGACTCAAACACTTCTTTTGTTCTTCTGTTATTTGGTGTTAAACCATTTCCCTCCTGTGCGAGGCACAGACTCCAGTACCATTCCTTGTGCTTTAGCGTCTGTTTTCTAATCCGCCAGCCTGATGGGGTAGCTGCCCTCAGGGGTTTAAAATGTAAGTTATTTCTACTGTTATTTTATGGCATGACTTGGCATGATGTGACATCGCTGTTTGGCTTGAACAGGGACCAGTG
This sequence comes from Climacteris rufus, assembly GCA_013398175.1. Classification (NCBI taxonomy): domain Eukaryota; kingdom Metazoa; phylum Chordata; class Aves; order Passeriformes; family Climacteridae; genus Climacteris; species Climacteris rufus. The sequence goes on along the minus strand of VZRZ01003773.1, from coordinate 779,955 downwards.
GCTTGGACTGCCTGACAGACTATAGTCAGAGACTAATGACTGCCTGCATACTGCTAGGAGGAACCCCCTGGGGCTGCAGGGGGACCGCTGCCAGCTCTGCTCTGAATTAACATCTTCTCTAAGGAGCAGGCAGGGAGATTAGGCAGCCAAGGAAAGAAGGACAAGTAACACCAAACCCCCCAGTGTTCTACTGCCGAGAAGTCAGCCTTTTGAAAATACCCCAAGTAGGTTGTTCAGGTCGATCAAACAGATAAATAATCAAGAACCCATACTGTTCCCCAGGGGGTTATAATATTTCAGATGGACATAAACATCAGGGAAATTGCAGTAGCTGAAACTGGACTAAAATTGTTTGTACACAGAAATGATCTCTAAAGCATACAGTTAGGATGTTTATAACGTCTTGAGCTGCTAGCTGCAATTTTTGTGAATTCCTAAACAAAATGATAGGCTTAGGTAGAAAAATCACTGCCCTGCATATTCTCAAGCTGTTAAAACAAGGCTGCAGAATAAAACAGTAACAGAGAAGAAATGGGGGGGTTTTGAGAGCTGCTTCAAAGCTCTCCTCCTCTGGAGGAGAAAAACCTCAGAAAAAAATCTCAGGTGACAAAAGAGCAAAAAATTAACAAGATAAACTCTAAACTTGAATCTTTCTGGTTTTCTAGCTCTTCTCTTGCAACTGTATTTCAAATCTTGTAATTAAAAAAAAAAAGTAATGCTTTGTTCCTTTAGAATAACATTGTTTTTATTCTTTAACCTTGAGTGGGCTTTTGAAGGAATTCAGATAACTCTGGAAAGCAACAGGAACACTGGGTTTTATAAAGTATTTCTGAAACCAGAAACACTTTAAAGGGTTTGTCTTTGAAAAATACATCACTATTCAATTCTCTGAAAAATGGGTATTTTGAACTCTTTTGAACTTGCTGTTGTGTTTGTTATTGGTTTTTTTGGTTGGTTGGCTGGGTTTTTTTCTTTCTTAGTCAGAAAAGGCTGAGATATTACAGTCAAATTACGTAATCTGACACTGGAGGGGGACATGTGGCCCTCTAAAGGTTTGCTTTGGGAAACCTGGTCCACATTTTAAAAGAGTAATGAATGGCAATACAAATGAACACAGGAGATAAACCAGGAATCTCCTGTTGTTTGATCAGCTGTGCAGCTCTGGCACAAAACACCAGCTCAGGAGTGTTGTAGCTTCCTTGGGCATCAGTGCCATTAGACAGGAAAACAAACTTCGATTGGAAACATCTTCAGGAAGTGCCATGTAGAACCCTTTTGGATTTCCTGTCTTGCTGATACTACATAGGAGATAATGCTAGGCCTCCAGCAAATCAATGCTGAGCCTTTGCAATATGATGTCCTGGACACGTGGGCTCTTTTTGTTGTTTTTCTTCTAGTCTTTTCTCTGCCCATGGTTCTATTACTCCATCAGCTATGGGCATGTCCTTTCTTTGGGTTGTCTCACCAGGAACTGCTCCTAAACTAAGTGTTTATTCAGGGCTGGTAGAGTTTTGTAACTTCTTCAAATTATGATATGCATGAAGCTGATAGTTTTTTTACAGGTAGTAGTTGGGCTGAAAGAGAACCCACAGACCCCTTCTGCTGCTCCTAATTTTGTCAGGTATTGTTCTCACTGACTGTTCACATTTCATGCCACTGCTCAGTGCAGCCCTCCTTGCAGGTTACATGAGAGGTATGGGGTTAAGGATGCTGTAGCCCCCACTTTTTTCCCCCCAAACATTCCTTAGGAGGACATATGCTGTAGGTGAGATAAAGGAGAGATGTCACACAACTGATGTGCACCTATGAACTACAGTCAGTCTTTGTGTATTTATTTTAAAACTGTGACATTGTTTTAGCTTGACTTGTCTACATGTTCAGGGCAGAAGTGCAGTTAACATGACCCCTGTTAAAACGAATGTGGGTGTTATTCATATATCAAATTGCACTCAATTAATGAAATCACTATGAAATAATGTCTTGAGTGATAACGGTATGAACTGGGGTAGCCCCAAAGTGATGTGAAATAACCATAGCAATAGTTAAGCATTCTGTACTGTTGCCGTGGCTACTAGCCTATTTGACTTACCATTGCAGTGGAAGAATATTAGCCAGGAGACAACTCATTTCTGAGACTCCCACATGACAATAATACTTTCTGCCAAACCTCCCTCCCCCCGCCACCCTGCTGGATTGAAACAAGACAGACATCAAACTGTTACTATTGTTGATTCTTGCAACGTGTCCCAAAGGGGAAATTAGATTTTCAAATGTCATTAGAAGGGGTATTTGAAGCGATATTTGGAAGTTTTCACATACGTTGCTTTTTTCTTAAAAAAAAAAAAAGTTTTTTTAATAAATTGATTAGGTGTATATAAGAGAAAATTTATTAGCTTTCTACAGAAATTCTTTATATTTTAAAAAATATAAACCATCCCAAACTGAAGTATTTTAACCAAAAACCTTAGTATATGTTCTTCAAAAGAGCACTGTGATGTCCTCTTGGAGTTCAGTCTCAACATTCCGCTTATCTCATGTGGATCTGAACAGGTGATCTGAGCAGCTCTCCCACATTGCACTAAGATCCAGCAATTTTTTAGTCACACTGTTAAATGGTTCTTGTTAACTTACACCCCCCAAAAATGTCCAGTCTGCTCTAGTACTTCAGAAGTCCTTGTGGTTTTGGTGGCTTTTTCCACTCTTGGTTCAAGGTGCCTAGGAGGAAAGCTCTTAGCAGAAAGGCACCCAGCATAATCTAAAAATAATGCCCTTTGGACGTGTAAGTGGGAACCCACTCAAATCACTACCTGCTCTTGAAAACCTAGACCGGGATGTTTTCCTGCATGTCTGAAAGGAGCTTCCTTTCAAGAACAAGTCAGCGATGCTTTGGACAGCAGCTATGAGGATTTCCTCACATGATATTTGTAGAGATGGAGTTGAATATATGTAGCTGAATAGATGTAGTTAATTTTTTTTGGCGTAAGACCATGTGCATCACTGTAGCTATAAAGCCTCACAAAACTGCAGGGCTGCAGTTCCAACAGCAGCATTTTAGGGTCTGGAAAGGAAGAATGAGAGTGGCAAAATGTCCCAGGATCCCAAAATTTTTAGCACAGATCAGTGTTGTGCTTTAGATGTTTTGCTTTGCCCAGTGGGTGAAATACAGGTACACAGCCACAGAGTGCATCCCAGCAGTCAGAGGGCTGGAGTTTGAACAGGAATGCCTCCAGCTCATGGGCATCTGCAAGGCAGCTATTGGAAAAGACAGCAGTCTTCAGCTCTTCCCTCTGTGACTGCTCCTGCTACAGAGACCTGTAGCAGAGGTGCTCTTGGGTCTGAGAGAGGCTGAAGGAGGTGTCTGGTGTGGAGGCAGCAGCAGAAGAGCTGCAGAAAACCCACTTGATTAGCAGCTCAACACATCTAGTGCAACTTCTCAGGATGCCCAGACTCAGAGCCTAAGGACAGTGAGTACATTTGGATGACTCACTGAGGTGGGACAGGGTGGAGAAGCTAATCCCTGTCTGCTCCTAAGCAGTACAAAAAGGAAGATCCAAAACAAGCAAATCATCACCAACCTCCAAGGAGTCAAGGAGACATACTGGTGGATAACTGGTGTTTCTCATCCTTCATGTCCTCGCAAGGGATCCTGGACTGGGCACTTGGAACACACATCTTGATGCCTGCTGATGGCCTGGCTGCTTGGACATGGTGCCTGTGAGTATACAAGTGTGGGGAAATGATTTTCATTTTAAAATACAATCATCTCCCCCTCCCTCAAGATCCTGGAATGAACTTTGCTGCACTGTTACAACACTATTTCCTACATTTGTTTAAAGAGGAAAAGACAGTTCAGGACCCTGTTTTAACCCTAATGTGAGTCAGTCCAGTGTGCACATCAGTGTGCAACCTTGGTCACGTCCAGTGGTGAATCCACACCAGCACTCAGGGAGCTTGAAGGAAGGGAGTAGTTCAAGAGGGACTTGAGAAGAGAGGATCTGATAGGAGAAGGATAACGCTGCTCCCAGCCCTTGAAGTGGCTGCAAGGAGGTGCAAAGGTGAGAGATGCTTAACAGCTGGCGGTCAGCCTTCTGTTCAATGATAGCTTGAGAAAACCGGGATGCTAGGGGTGGTCTCTGCTACAACAAAGTGCATATCTGGAGCCTGCTGAGGAGGAAAGGCAGCTTGGATGTAGATTTGTGTTGTTGTTGCATAGCTGAATGAAAGCCTAAAGCAGCTCTCCCCTCGCCCTGCCTCCCCTCCTCTTTCCGTGTCCCTTAATACATAAAAATAAGGATCCTTTATGTGAATAAAAGTAGAAGGCGCCTCCCCTAAGCATGTTTTAAAAAAGCCAAAAATAGTCCCAAAGTCTCAACCAAAGGCGAACATAGCCAGAATTTCTGTGGAAAATGTCTGTAGCTGAAGTGGAGGGGGGGGGGGGGGGGGGGGTTTAAAAAGAAAA
>VZRZ01003773.1:736659-775480 GCA_013398175.1 Climacteris rufus | reverse complement strand
GGTGAAAATGGTTGGTGGGGAGGGGTGGGGGGGGGGGGGGGGAGGAATTCAAATGCAAACAGGGGCTGCCTGTGCAGCTGGGCTTTTCTCCCTCCCCAGCCCGGCTGCCTGCCCTACCCCCTGCCCTGCCGCGGTGGGGGCTGACCCAGCAAAGAGCCGGGACTGGGTTCTGGCCGGGCGGGCGGACCCCGGGAGGCAGCAGAGCCTCCGCTGTGGGCTTCCCTGTCCTTCGTCTGACAGTTCTTGGCAGCTCTGGCGCAACGTGTTGTTAACAGCAGTCCTAATTAATGGGGAACATGTGTGTGTTGCAGAAATCGTTTTTTTTCTTCTTCTTCTGTTTGGTGGAAATACCGTAAAACTGTTTATATCCACTATAAAAGGGGCGGGGGAGGGGTTTACTATCTTCCTATCCCAAAGGTTTCCTTTACCTCAGATCAACCCATTTTGGGAACAGGCACTTCTCTAATCCCTGGGTGCCTTTTCCTAAATGCTTCACACATCTGCACCCCTCTGTCCTGCATTCCTGCCATACCATCATCTTGTCCTAATGAAAAATAGCAAACTTCAACCCTGCCAAGTTCCTCTTTTTTTTTTTTTTAAGACAAAATCCTGTTTATCAAAAAGAATTTCAGAAGTTTGTTGATTTTTTCCATTCATTAACTTAAATTTTTGAAAAAAATGAAGAAACTTTTGCTTTCCCAACTGTTTTCCCTTCTTGAGTAATAAGAAAACAAATGTTTATATACCATCTGCCACCAGCATGTTCCACAGATGATCTGGCAAACTCATGTCTTCAGTTCACCTCTAGCTCAAAAATAAGGATCCCATACCATAGGTGACTTGCTCTCCAGCAGAGAGTGTTTTGGTTGGCTTAGGAATAAACACAGGAAGAGGAAAGCAAAGCGAAGCATAGATCTGTCCTCAGTTGGTGCTGAACACTGAGACGACAGCTGACCCCGGTGCAATGCAGAGTGTTTGTAGTGCCCTGTGAGTGTTGTAGGGTGCAGGGCTATGCTGGGATAATGCACTCTGAGTAAGCTGGACCTTGGGGGCTCTTTGTGGCGTCCTGTTAAGCAAAGCACACAGACCTACACTGTTTATCGCAGCCAGGCCTCGAGCAAGGACCAGTTCCAGACCACCCTAGGGAAAATAATGATGCTACAGGACACACCTATAAAGCTGTGCATGGTCCTTCCTTGATGCTCAAGGACACTTGTAGGAATCCTTTCACAGGGGGTGAGTAAAACTGAAGACATGGGAAGAAAGCCCTGATTAATCTGATCTTCTTAAGGGAGGCAGATATTCCTGCTCCCATTGTAAACACTGAAGAAGAAGGAGAGAGGGACAAAGAAAATCCCTTTTGGTGGATGTTGGTGGAGAACTCCATAATGCACACCCATCTTTTGAAGGTTCCTGCTGCCAGGATGAGGAGAAGGAGCTGATAACATTCTGGATTTCCCCAAGATCTGTAGAGGCTTTCACAGCTCCAGTACTGGAGCATCATCTTTTGGTGGGTTCTCCTGCAGTTTGATAGATAAGGTGGGCTGCAGGCAACATCAAACAGCACAGGGGCTATGGACTTGTGCTTTGGACTTCAGGCTGTGTGCATGCACTGGTAACTTGGAAAAAACCTGTCATACCCTGACAAGTCTGGAAGGAAATGTTATCCTAGACTGTATCTAGGTTCCTGGATGTGTTTGCTGAGGGTCCTGGGAGACTGGATATCAACAAAGAACAGCTGTCCAGTCTCTTCTGGAGAAGGACGTTTCTGAACAGAGATGTGGGGAATACCTGTTTTGGAAAGAGTAGCTTCATCCAGCTACTCCTTGAACCTTGATTACTGTGGTAAGCTTTTGGAGACATATAGAGTACATAGGAAGGGAGCAGAATGATGAATAGCAATCAGTATGCAATTTTGGCTTAGGGCAAAGTTAAACCTTACATTTTCCAGGAGAATGTTATTTCTGGTGGTTTTGGTGTTTTGTGTTAAAGAACAAGTTCTGAAATTCCATAGATAACACTTTTTCCTATATTTGCCCCAAAAGGGAGAAAATAGAGAAGGCCATTCGTAAAACCTTGCCCTTTGTTTCTTGTGGAAGACAGCAGAAAATTTGAGACCAAAGCATCAAATGTTTCACTTCTCATCAAACCCATGGAAATGTCATTTTTTCCAGGTTTACCAGAGCCACAAATATGTTCACATAAGCTGATACAGTACAGCTAATGGGCAGATCCACAGCCAGCATTAGTTGGCACTGCCCTGGGGTATACTTGTTACCTTAGCGCTTGCCAACACTGGTATCATTTTCCAGATGATTTGCATGGAACTATGACAATTTATATCCACTGAGGATCTGGCCAACTCAAGTGATACCCACTTGGTTTTGTGGAGCTTTACCCGTATCTTCTAAACCAACCTGATTAAAGTGACTCACCTTTCTGTTAGGTCCTCAGCATCATGTTACATGACATTTCCTGCATGGCAATGCATTCTGTGACTTTGTGACATATCTGGCAAAGCTCCACTGAGAAGGTCTAGTCTTGGTGAAACTCCAGTGAAGGAACATGGCAGTGGAGCTTTGTTTTGCAGGACAAACAGAAAAAGGGAAGAAAAGCAAGCAAGTGGATGAAACTAGTGGAATCCCTAATATGAAAGAAGAGATGGGGTCATTGCTGAATGACTATAACAGACTTCGTCTGAGGTTACTGATCTGTGACATCCTTGAAATCTTATAGATACTCTGTTTTTTCCTCACAGTCTGCCAAGACCTTGCTGACACATTCAGCATAAAAAAAGAACCAGCATATGCTGGTTTCTGGATAAGCCTCCTCTAACATATTTAATGCTTTAGCATACAGAAAGAGAAGGCTCCATCTCTTTGTATTTTATAAGAAGCCAGTCCTTCTTATCCCCTTTTGGTCCACAGACTGAACCTATGCAGTTCCCACCCTTTGTGCCTTCAGGCAAGGAAAGCTTTCCTAAGCGTGCTGTTTAAAACGCCTTCAGGGCTCATCCAATCTCCACTTAGGGCTTTCTTATCTACTAAAGGCCAGTCTCAATGTTTTCCTCAACTTCTTTCATACTTTCTCATCAAGAGCATGACAAGCATTCAGTCCTTCAGTAAATGCTCCCTTCCCCTGTGTGATTTGTACTTTCCTCTGCATTTAGTCTGTACACACCTTTCAAAGAAATACCCTTACCAGCATAACCCACTGTCTTCTGGACAGTGGTGCCAACTTCAGGTAGCACAAGCTGCATTTGCTTTTAGATGATTAAGGCAGTGCTCTGCTGTAAATTTGGCAATTAAAAGATAAGAAGTACTGCTGATGAGCTGAGAAAGCCACAGCATGCGAGCCCTCAAAAATGTCCACAGCCAAGATTAGGTTCTTTTCAATGAGGGTAAAAATCCAAAATGGGTGGATCTGGGGAGGTTTACCCGAAGAAGAGAACAAACTCACTCATTCTGGATTTTCCCAAGATCCAGTGTGTCAAACCATGTATGTGCAGAATTGGCTCCTTGTCACCATCCCACCCAAGCCTGCCTGTCTCCCCTGGTGCTTCCCTCCTCCAACAAGGAGCTCAGTGGGGTGAGGGAGCTGCTGTTCACATTGACCCTGCACACCAGGGGTTGTGCTGTAGCATTTTCCCACTGAGTCTTTCTTTGGGCTTGTTTCAGCTGTGCTTGTAGCTCTACATACAATTTTTTTTGTTGCTGAACACTGAACTCCACATTATTTTTCTGCTTCAATTCTCTTGACAAATGACTGTTCAATCTAGGCCTCCCCATATCGCCTCTCTGTTTCTCTTAGTCTTGGATCTTAGCCACTATTGGGGTTTTAACCAGGGTCTTTGACAGACATCTTCAAAGCAACCTGTTTCCATATTCAGCTTGAGACCAGTTGTAAGTTATTCTGTGGCCAGACTTTTTTAATGCAATCTCTGCTTTAGACCATATTGCTTATATGTTTCTTCTTTGTGGGTAAAGAAAAAGGCATTCCTCTGATTTTTGGCCTGTGGTATCAGAGCAAGCTTTTCTCCCTGCCAAGCACCTCAGGACGAGCAGCTGTCAGACATAACTTATGTCAGACATAAGATTGCCAGTCTGACTTGTCCCACAGTTATCCTATAGCTTTCTAGGTACAGCATGGAGTACTTCTATATTTGCTTATTTTTAGTATTTCAGCCTCAGTAAAGCATCCAACTATTTGTTCATCTACCAACTATTGCTTTTTTAAAATTTTATTCTTATTCTGGTGTTAAGCAACCACCTAGTACTTGCATGGTCTTTAGATAAACCTGTCTCAGCTACATCTCCTCTAAAGAAAAACAACAGACCTTGCAAGGGCAGCTCCCTCTTTGAAATGAGAGGTGCAGGGTCCCATTGAGTGTGGCACATCCCATCTGGACCTGATTAGGATGATGAGAAGGGATGACACCTGGCACTAATAAAAGGTGAAAGAAGCATTAAGAAGGGCTTTTGGATGCCTGTGTGATCTCCTGTGAAGGAAGGTGTTAGGGATGGACGTAGAGGAAGAAAGCAAAGGAAGGTGTTTGCTGGGAAAAGGATGAGGGGTGGTAGTATGGCAGAGGTGTTTCTCTGAAAGCTTCCACAAATCAGGCCAGAAGAAGACTATAGTCAGTAGAAATATTAGTGTGTTGTCCTCCTAAATTCATATAAGCAGATGAGGAAAGGCAGGGATGAGATCTTCAGAAAGATACCTGTCTTCCTTTACCACGAGAGAAAATATATAGGGAGACTGGATGATGTAAAGAATTAGAAATAAATAGGGGCTTTTCCACTGTGTCTTTTATGCAAGTCTGTAAGCTGAAGGCCTGCAGGCTGAGCCACAGAAGGCAGCCTCTAGGCAAAGTACTTCAGGAAACTGTTGTAGGGGAGACCTGAAGTGGCTGATGGCACAAGAAACTGCAGAAGAATTTGAGTGATAACAGGAGATGTGAGAAAAGTCAGATGTATATCTCAATACACACCAACTGGGAGTAAAGTAATATGAGGATGCTGAGTACCATGTTACTGAATGTGAGCTGTCAGTGCTTCTCAGCAGCCCAGGGGTAAATCAAACCCTCTGATTTCCTGTGTTTAGAGGGAAACTTGGGACAGATGGGCAGGATGGGGGATTGCAGGATGCAGCAATTCTGGCAGTTTTGAAAACAGGTGACCTGGGAGAAGGCAAATTTCTGAACCTCTAAAAACATATGTGATTGCTGATTTTCCTTCATAAGACTGACTCAAACCTGCTTGAATTGTGTTAGCTTTTCTTATTTGTAGTCTGTATCTTGGCTTACAAAAAAAAAAAAAAAGGGAAGAAAAACAAACCCTGAGGAGAAGAGGAACAGACCCAAATCCACAACACATGAAGTGGCCATGTAATAGCACATTGCAAATGGGTTCACCATGGGCTTGCAGATGACTTAATAGTATATAACGGCCCACAATGCTCCAGTGACTCATTGCATTTGCTATATCTGTTCAAACTCACCATACTGAGTAAGAAAGATTTGCCTTCAAAAAACCCTCTAATAAATTCTGTTCCTTTGAAATATCCATGGTGCTTTTGAGAGAATCATGGCATATTTCATGCTCTGAGAACACCTCAACCCACTCTGTGGGGCTCTGGTAGGACACGCAGGCAGTTCAGCCTCCTTCAAGCCAGATAAAAAACACGTTGAGCTGAAAGGGACTTTAGAGATTTCCTCACAATCTTCCCGAGGAGAGCAAAATAGATAATTTTGGATAGGAGCATAGTAAGTCAGTGTGTATTTCTCACCTCCTCCTTCTAGCCAGGGGATGGGAGATGATATGTTTGTTGATTCTGGACACTGGACAAGCTCTAGAGCAGTCCCATGCCAAAGATGCCCCCATGCCTTGCATGTGTGAACCATCACCAACATCCAGCCTGTTCCCCTGTGGGGCATCCCACTGCATTGCTTGTGCTTGATTACATTGAATTTTGACTTCAGAAGGGTTGTATCAGTACATAAAAAATTCCCTGCCTTCCTCTCTGCCTCATAACTCAATTTACCTGCATTTATTGAATGTGTAGCAGTAACTCATTTATTAGTGCTGTTAATAAAATAATTATTGGTGGTGATATTATTGGCACTGGTGATATTAGTGGAAAGAGCACAAGTCATGTCGGAGTCCCACGTTGCAAACACGTGCACAAGAGGTAGGATGCCCTACAAGTCTACAAGGTCTTGGCTGTGGAAACAAACTTGCTAAAATCACTTCCAAATATAATGTTTTATTTTTACAATTCAGCCCAGACTCAGTTCTGCTAGCTTGCTTTTTTTCCCAGTGAACTCTTTAAATGCTCAGCTGAATTAATTATCACAGCTTACCTCAGGTTCTTGATTTTTACTAATTACCAAAATTGGCAATTTCCCTCTGATGTCAGCATGGGCTTTGCCTGAGGAAGGACTAAATGAGGCCCTCAGGATACAGTGCTCCATAGGTTTTAGGTTTTATGTTACTTCAGGAAGGGTGTGTGAGAAGGTTTGATAGAAAACCTTCTAGCTCAGCTCTCTTTGGTTACTTTTTCCATGAAAGCTAACAGATGCTCATTGTGACATGAACATTATTCCAATCTCTACAGAGGAGAAAAAGGGACCAGCATGATCCAAACTTACAGGTTAGTTTATTTTAAGTTATTTTGTGACGTCAATAGGCAATGATATATATAGCAAAATATTTTTCCTCCTTACTGCAGGGCTTTTAAAAGGATATCTTTGTTGTCTTAGTTGCCATAGCAGCGACTAATGTGGATATATATGCATACGCACATGTATACATGTGAGGAGGGATTCCCCAACCCTGGGGTTGATTGTTTTGGCTTCTGTGGTTGCATTTCCTCTTCCTTCCCCTGCTTGAGGTGCTCCAAGGCATTAAGACAGCTCGTGAAGCATCCTCAAGTTGGAAAAAGAGTATTTTCAGTCAACCATCTTGAAGCGTGGGCCTCACCATGTTTTGCAGAGCTCTGTTATTTAGTGCTTATCTCCAAAAACAGGTAGCAAAGGCTGGGCAGAGCAGAGCTCCCGCACCCTTCTCCATGCCAGGTGATTGGTGCACAAAGGAGATGACAGAGATTTGCAATGTGACGGGGCTACATAAATAAATTAGAAGGCTATTAGTAGTAAAAGTGCTGTTTACTATTTAGATGGTTTCACATGTGCCCAGATTGTGCTGAAAGCCCTTTGACATATTTAGCTCATCCTCACCTTGGAATAGATTTTTATCTCTGTGCTCATGTTTCAAAATTGTTCCTCCCTTTCAGCAACCTACTAACATACTCCAGAGATATTCCCTCTGTGTCTGTCGCAGTTCTTCCCAGCATTTTCCCTGCCTTGAGCTCTGCATCCTGTAAACAGCGGGACTGTGATCCAGATCTGGAATGGTCCCTGAGTGCAGCCCTTGGGAAGTGAAACACTTGCAGAAGGTTTCCTGGTATCCTTCTGACCAAGTTCAGTTGTCACCTAAACCTGAGCACCTGCTGTTTTGGTAAAGGGACAGCATTAATACACAACACCATCCCAGAGAGCAGAAACAGGGGAATCTGAAAACCTGAACAATCCTACTTTTTTGGTCTTACACTCTTGCTTGCTAATGCTTCTATTTCCCCAGTGATTTTCATATTGGGGCTTTCTCATTTCACCTATCCAAACCTATGCTTCTGCATGCCCACAGCCAGTCAAAAATCCGCTTTTCTCTTTTTGCCTGTTTTTGTTGTTACCAACAAGTAAGATACTGGAATGAGAACTTGGCTGGCCATTGTGTTGATGACAAATGAAAGAGAAGCAAACACAGCTTGCTTGTCTGCAGCTACAGTGGTTCAGCAGGGCTGGCAGTAGTAAAGACATGTTATTTGTTGATAAAACACACAGCACCAATCTCTGAGAAGGAGCTGAGACAGTATCCCAGTGTGATCATCTGCCTGTCCTGCCTGCACCTCTGGAAATCCCAGCTTGTTGTGCTGGCTCAGCCTGGAGGAGTCGAAATGGGACACAGTTGCTGCTGGGTGAGGTCAGGAGGGACACTCTGTCAGGGACTGTGAGCACTTGACAGGTAGTGCAGGGCAAATCATGACATGTCACTTGCAGAGGTGATGTGCATGTCTATGCACATTCAGTCTTTGTCAACATAGCTTGTGTGGCCATGTCCATCTTTACACATATATGTGTGTGTATGTCCGTGTACACGCATGGAAGTGCCATGTAAGGAGTGAAGGCCAAGAGCCCCGGTGTGCAGGGCAGCAAGCTGGCACTCTCTGAGTTTTAATTCCACCTTTACCAATTCCCTGCAGGGTGATCTCACTAATACTGTTTAATCTCCCCTTTGTGTCACTTCCCTGTTGAGACTAAAAAGTCTCAACATGCAGGGACTGTCCTCTCATGTGTGTTTGCCCAGCACACAAGGCTTTGCCCAGAGATAAGTTAACAGCTGCTGGGCATGCTGCTGCCTGAAGGCATCTTGAGGAACAGCCCCTAAAGAGATTTTGGAGCAGAAGCAGGATCTGCTCTCTTAGTGGTGTGGTGGCTCCTGGAGTTAAGGATCCTTAGAGCAAAATAGGGAAGGAAAAGGTCTTATACTCTGTTTTATACTCTGTTTTATACTCTGTTATAAAAGTCCTGCCTAAACAGAGGTTTAGTCTCTGTAAAAAAAAAAAGAGGTGCTAGTGTCACACCAAGGCGTTCTCTTGATGCTTTGCACTATGCTGGTCGTGAAGGACCCCGTGACTGCATGCTTGCAAAAAGGTGTGTGCTTGTCAGGCTGCAAAGTCAAGGGATTGCCATAAGTCTCAAAAGCCCTCTGAGGTCAGGCATAAACCCTCACCTTACACAATCAGTCATGAAAAATGCTTGCTGGGGTAGCGGTGCACCATGGGGCACAGACCTCATGTTCTTTGTGCTTCAAGAGCATGCCTTTGCATTGTCAGTGCCTCTCTGGGTCATAGTCCCTTTGGGACTGGATGTTGAGATGCTTCTGGTGGATGATGGGGGCAGATTGTCCTTCACAGTGCATCTCAGGAAGGGATGGTAGAAGTTGGCATGATGTCTACTGCAGCTCTGTGGGAAGGGGTGCTGGAACGCAGCATGTATCGAATTCTCATAATGATGGTGGTAGCTAGAACAGTAGGAGACAGACTTGGACCATAAAGCTGGCAGCCTGAATAGCCAAGAGGCACAGGATGGCAAGGAATGTGAACCATGGAGGGAAAACGTGACTTTCCAAGGTTACATGGTGGGGTGGTGGGATAGCCAAGAAGAGTGGCCTGACTCCCAGGCCACTATCTCAGCAACATGACCACATTCCCCTCAGTAATAAGAGCCACAGTGAACCTTTGCCAAGAACCATCTTCGCTCTACTTTGAATGGTCACCATTTTTGAGGGTTTTTGTGGGGGAAAAGGTTAGGAATTCAACAGTAAATAAACTCATTATTTTCTAGTTCTAGAGGTATTAAAAGCAGTAGTGTTGGAAGACCAATGGTATTACTGGTTTTCTTCATTGCTCCAAACCTTCTGGGAGGCAGAAAATATTCACCTCTGCTGGTGTCTCTTCTAAAGCTGCTGTCTCTCCTTTGAAACATCCTAAGTACTGGGTGCTTCTCCAAGACGTCTTGCTTTTTTGGTTTGCTTACTAGACACTGTGGTGGGGAAGCAGGACCTTAAAAAACCTGGCTCCTCACCAGTTAAAAAAAGTTACTTTGGTAAGTCAAAGCCCTCCTTTATGCAGCAGTAAGTAGTTTTCATCTCATCCATTCATCCATCCATCTGATTTTAATGATTTGATGATACACAGCAATGACCTCTTTCTTGAAAATAAAACATCAGACCCTCAGTTACTTTCTATAAGAAGATGAATAGATTGGTGTGGAGTTTATGGATGTGAGGGACACTGGTCCAGGCTCTGAACAACAGAGCCCATTTAATTTGAAGAGCTGAATCTCCACAAAATGTTCACAGTAAAGCCCCAAACTAGGTGCAATAAACCTAACACCAGCCAAGTTTGCAAACCCAAGTGGAATTGCAGGGAAGCCCAGGGCCAGGTTTCCAGTTAGCTTTGAAGCCACAGTTTTAAAGAGGCTCCTGATCAGGATTTTGATCTTCTCACAGGCTGTGCTTTAAGCAATTTCCACCAGCCAGGATTTGAGCTCGCTGCTGCCAAATCCCAAACCTGCTTGGGATGGAGTGGTGGCAATGTCCAGACACAAGTTTCAGCCATTCCTAGCACCTGGTTCTGTGCAGGACTGGTGCCCTAGGGAAGGTGCTTTCAATCCAGCCAGCAGCGCAAGGCTGAGTGGCAGGCAGCTTCCCCTATAGGTTGTAATGGTTTCATTTTCACTGGGTTTCAGCATTTGGCATTTTGGGCCGAATTTCACGCCAAGTTTTAAAATCCAAGAGGCCCACAGGCCTTGTGGACATGCAAAACCACCAATGTAATGAAAATTGGTTTAAAATTGATTTAGTTAAAAAAAAAAAAGGGAAAAAGAAAAAATCCAAGCCACCATGTGGAAACATTTAGAACAGTCAGTTATGAAGTTTGACCAAATGGAAGTAAATGTCTTTCAATGTGTCCATACAAAGCACTGGCACTGGAGAAAGTAAATCTATTTACCATGAACTTTAATTAAACCAGTTGAGCTTTGGTTTAATAAGCAGTACTGAGTAAAATTTACCAAAACACTGATACCCCTGCTTAGACTTCCAGAAACGTGGAGAGTCTCCCAGTCACCTTTGTAAACTTTCCAGGACACTTAAGATAATTTTTTGGGAGGTGGGCATTGGTATTTCAGTCCAAATCCTTAAACATACTTACTAAAATGTCTAAGCATCACTGATTTCTAAGAGGATCTAATGCCCTTGAGGATCTTGGCTCACAGACCTCATTCTGGTTAATCTGAGGGGAGCTTTCTGCCCTTTTTGGTCAGCTGAGAAACTGACTGGACTGCAGGACCCTCAATTACTTAAGTCCAGTAGCAATTTATTCTATCTTTAAAGGTTTGAGGCTGTGAAGTACTGTAATCAAAACACATAGGGCAGGAAGATGCACTGTGATCCCAAGCTCTGCAGCCTCTCATGGGCTTGTGGAAGTCATCTCCAGCCTTGGCACTTAGTGGTCCTTGCTTGATGTCAAACCCATGCGGTCCATGCAGCCCATCAGGTTGAGTGAATGTCTTTATTTTGAGTTGTTTCTGTGCAGACTGGGTAATTTCCCATTGAATACAGAGCACTCAGCAGTCCTTGTACTAGGTTTCAACATGGCAAAGAGCCAGCTACAAGTTTCCAGGTAGGTTGTCCTGACAGCAGCATGGAAGAGATTTGTGGCTGGTGTTGCTGAGCTCTTACAGCAGCATCAGAGGTCTTTGTCCTTGTTGTTTTGTTCTCTGTATTGTGATTTGTTGTTGGATTTTCTCCCTTGCTGGTGTTGTCCTGAAAACCCTACCCGCAGTGCCATGAGCTCAGGATGCCTCTGCTCCCCATCTTTCCCTTCAGGATATACCCATGTGCACAGCTCTGAACATAAGCACAACAACCTCGGAAGGGATGTGATCGAAAGGTTTCAGAAGGGCTCTGCATGTTATGAAATGTTTTGAGGCTCAGAGCCCAAAGAGGGAACTCCATCACGAATTCCCCAGGTACAACTAATTTGGGAAAAGGGATTAAAATGGGACAGAGCCTCTTGCTTTTTCTCCCCCCTCCTCGATGGCCCCTTTCAGAAAATTAGGGGGCCCCTCTCCAAGGAGAAACTGTTGAAAATTGCACACGGCTTTCCCTTCCCCTTCCTCCTGAACATAGCCAGAACAGCAATATACATTTCTGAGGTTTGGCAGCAGCATCTGAAAGCATTATTTTTTGCCAGAGAGGACTGGCTGATGGGGGCCAAAGTGCATGTGGGTTGGGGGGGATGCTCAGGGAAGAGCAGGGAAGGCACCTGTATCCTCCCTTCCTGCCACTGCTACTATGGATCTTATTCCCATTGTTTCCCAATTGGTACCTGATGATCATGTTTATTCTCTGGATTGTATCATTGGCTGCTGGAATGAGACCCATCAGCCCAGATTTGTGCCTGAACTTCAGTTTCATAACAAAAGCTGAGAGTTGTTCTTGCGACAGACTTCTTTTGGACTGAACAAAAACATGTACGACCCATGTGCGGTCCATACAACCAAGAAATATGTTAGCTAAGCTAATCCAGAGCTAGTGATCCTGTTTTATGTTAAGCTTTCCTCTACTGTAACATCACTGTCTTCCTCCTCCCAGCCCCCATCTCTGTGCACCATCTCTGGCAGCACCAGCCTCATCAGCTCACTGAGAATCCCCCTGGTCTGCTTTGGTTCTGAATGCTGTGATGTCTAGACTGGTATCTGGTCCTGCAGTACACACATGTGTTTTTAGCACCGTGCTGAAGTCTAATGATGTCATCTCTTATGCCTCAGAGGAAGAAATTTCCATTTAGTTTCAGAATTTTTATGGAAAGATTTGAAAAGTTTGGGGAGGGGAGGGTGTGGAAATTTTGATGCCCAATGAATCTGAAACCCAAAGTGTTTTCATGGCTCACAAGCTCAAAAGCTCTTCCTGCACTTCTTCCTTGGCACCTTTCTTTTCTTTAAAAGGAGTAGGAGAGGAAAAACAGAAGAGGACTATAAAAGAGTTTCTCCCCCTCCTGAACAGGGGCTCCAAGATATCATAAATGAAACTTTTTCTGAGCATTTTGTTACAGCTAAAAACAAAAGGGATATTTAGTCAGAAAGAAATCTTTATTTGATAAAAATCCAGACTAGTTCCCATTATTAATGTTCATTTATGGGCACAAACCTGTCTTTTTTTTTGCATGATTGATGTGGAGGGTCTGGGGCATGACCAAAGCCCATGCACCAGTAATGTGAACTTACAAATGTTTCTGTCTTGTCTGTCACCATAATTAAGAGAGTAAACATGTACACTTAGCTTGTCACCTTCCTCAGCTTGGGATGGGAGGAGGCATTCATGCTCCAGTGATCTATTGCCCCGTGGTTAAACTCTGCTAAACTTCCTCCATGAGCCCATAGCAGCAGGGTACACAGAGCTATTCCTGCTGCCCACAAAGTTCAAGCCCCCATCAGAGGAGCTGCAGCCATCAGCGTGGGAGAGGAGAGAGGGGCTGCTGTTATTCATGTTTTTACATGGCTGGGTTCCACTTTGGCAAATGGGAGAGACTGCAGTCTGAAAGCCGTGGGCTGATAAGTGGTTTTTGAGAGATAAGATATGAAAGACTCTGTAATTCTGGAAGACAGTGTTGAGTAGTTTATATGTGTAAGTCCAGATGTTCAGTAGAAGGAGCTGTTCCAACCCTTCAGCTGAGTATGTCTGCTTGCACGTGTATGATCTGATGTGCTCATGTCAGTGGCCAAGCAATGTGGTCCCCAAGAGCAGCAAATGGCGTACTGAAACCCCTGTGGAACTTATGGAAACCACATGCTCAGGTGGTGTCCCCTTTCTGTTTTGTTTTGACACAGGTGTATTTCACTGAGAGGATGAGGATGCTTTCTGGTCATAGAACCTGCCCATCTCTCAGTTTTAGGGACTGCCTTGCTGGTCCCATGAGATACTAATTTACTACTGGCTTATTAAATGCTACCCACATGTGGCTGGTATGGATGTCTAAGGCATTCAGAGGCTCAGTTATAGACTCCTCACTTTCCTCCTGAGTAATGAGCAAGGTGGAAATTAGCTTTCAACTCATATCTGATGGAGCTAAGGTGACAGTGGCCACTACAAGGCAGGAAGAGGGCTTGTCCCTGCCTCTAGCATCAGGCTTTGGGAGCACAGTTCGTGGTATTTGGGTATATAATCTGCTTACAGCAAAGCTGTGTGAGTACACCTATTTCAGAAAGTGCTTTTCTTGCAGAGGAAGGGCTTGTGTCCAGAACAGCTGCACCAGTTAACCGCTCTTGAATGTGAATCATCACTAAAGGAGGGCTGCATTTAACTAGAAGCCTATCTTATCAGCAGCCCATGTCTCAAACATACAGTCACAGGGTAAAGGCTGTTTTGAGTCAGAGAGAGACTCGGGGCCAGGTTCCCAGGATCTGTCAATTTGGGATAGTTTCCCTAAAATGGATGTAGCTGTATTGATTTAAATAGGGTGGGAATTTAGCCCGGAATATTCTGCTAGTGCATGAACTGTCAATGGCCAAGATTTTTCCGAGCAGGCATATAATTTTTTATCATGAGCAAGATCATTGCAGACAGGGAAATAGATAAGCAGTTGGATTTTCCTTTGGGCTGTGATTTTTGGAATAGATGTTTTGTTTCATCTAACAAGGGTTTGGTTAGTTGGTGTTTGAATAGAAACAGATAACATCCCTACTTAATGGAGCCTTTTCAGAACAAAACTCCCATAATTTATTCATTTGACTCTAAGAGCAAATTGTATGCGGGGGCCCTTGGGTATTTTCATTGGTAAGCATCACCAGGTCCTTCATGTGTGCCCAAGGGCAGGTTATCACTGACCTGGGGAGTCTAAATGAGGTGGTGGGGTCTCTTCTTTGCAGGCTTGGATGTCCCCCAAAAAGGCCTTTCCAAGCCTTGCCTGCTGCTTCCATGCACACCTTGCTGGCTCTGGCATCTGCACTGGCAGGATGTGACCCTGGCAGGGAATGTGGTGGGCAGTGGGGGGTTATGGCCTCTTGGGCGCACACTGTTTTGTGTGTTGGAGACTTGTGTGTCATGTAGTGCCTACGGTTTGCCTGTGGGGATGCCCTGCTGAAAGCCAAATGAAACATAGTAGGCTCATGTGGGAAAGAGATGTGTCTGCAAAAAGGTAAGGCAGGGTGGAGAAAGACCCTGGGGCCTGACACTGACCTGGTGGTTTGCAGTATGAGCAGCTTGCGGTGCTGTCTTGGTGTGTCCCTGTACTGTAGTACTCTGCCTACCCCCTAAAATCCTCCTCACCTGCCCCAGGCCTTCAGGCACCACCAGCAGCTCCTGCAAGCTGCAGCCACAGAGAAGCATGACCACAGCACTCTGCTGTTCCACATTACAGCCTGGGATCCACCTCTGTTGCCATAAGCACGCATTCTTCGCTCTGATTCACAGTGGCATCTCTCTCTGCTTCTTATTCATTACCCAAACATCTTGGCGAGCAGGGGCCTGTTAGTGGCTTTGGTCACTTGGCACAGACATTGGAATCTCATGGTAAACCCAGAGACACTTTATGGAGGTGTAATATCTTGGTTTTGGTTCCCAATGCATTTTTGTAGCACAGAGGCCAAAAACACATCAAAGAGGCGAGTTTGGCAGTGAGCACCAACCCTAAATTCATTACACTCCAATTAGGCTGTTAAGAAGAGATAAAAGAAGCAGCAAAACTGAATGTCCTCTTCAATTTCTGTTTGCTGAGGTTACTTCTCTCTTTTGTGGTCTGGGTCCCTGGGTATCTTAGTCCAGCAGCACCAGTGGTGGTGTGTGCTTAGGGACAGCTGAGGCATCTTTCTCATTAAAGCCATGATTGGATCAAAGTGTTTTAGCCAGTCCCTAAGGAAGAGCAAAAGGTTTCCCTTTTTGTGCCTCCCTTTGTGACTGCTTTTTCACTATTTCACCTCATTGTCCTGGTCCCTGTCTTCTCTCTGCAGTTTGTGATGGATGTGGATTCCTTGCTGCAGTGCATGAAGGCCAAGACTTTGGGCAGCTGAGGCAATGAGCATTGTCTCTGCAGCATCCTTTGCTTGTGTGGCGTGTCCAACAGCTGTCCCTTGGTCAGGGTCATTCCTCTGAGAACAGGAACAAAGCAACAATTGCTAAGCTATACATATCAAGAAAGAAAATCAGTAGCTTCTTTGCAACTTGGGGATTTGGGTGATGAAACATTGCATTCCAGTATCCCCTCTCAAGGGCTTATTAAATCAGAAGATCTCTTTAAATTATGTATCATTGCTTCCTGTGCTGCTGAGTGCGGGAGCAACCAGGGCTTGGGTGTCAACAGCATCCATGGCAAAAGCTGCCCTTGCAGTTGGCTGCTGGCAGAAGTAGTTGCAAATGAAATAATCTTTTTAATATTTGCCAATAATTTACTTATGATCTAGATGCCTAAATAATGGTTAAGTCTTCTAGAGAGAATAAAAAATATTTTCCAAACAAACAAAGAAAATAGCATCTTTTAACTAACATTGATTTTTGTAGTTGCTGTTGAAAGTAGTGGCATTTTGCCCCACATCTTGAAATGTGAAAACTCCCTATAGTCAGACAGAAAAATGAGGATTTCCAAAAACATTCAGGAGTGATTTGTCCAGTTTCATAAAACCTGATAAAACCTGTGAAAATTTCTTGACAGCTTTATGGATAACACTGAGTCTATCCTCAAATGGATCTGGCTTTGATGGATAAAGAATATTTCTGCTTGTTAATATGTGCTAAAACTGCCTTTTCACAGAAAGTGGAAAACATCACGGTAGGGCCTTGGTCACTCTGTGGGACCACCTGGGATGTTCAGAACTTGACTGGGATAGACACAGACAAGGTCATGAGTGGCCTTTGACATCTTCCTGCATGTAAATGATGCATCCAGATAAGTCTCTCTTGAATAGAGGATTTGTGACTGTGCCTCAGCTCCCTGACTTTGTGTCAGATCACAAACCATCTTCTCCTTCACAAGTCCTAGTGGTCATTGGAAGGACACCTGTGCACATGGGCTAGTACTACTTCAGTCATGTCCTCTCTTCTGGATGTCTCTGGTGACAATGACCTCAGGCTACACCATGGCACGAGTCTGCTGTGCAGATACAATACACCCATCTCTACATCAAGGGACAATCTCTTCTTTCTGGATACTGCATGACGGGAAGGTCACAGATCCAGTGCATTAAACACATTGGGTAACAGTTTCCTTAATGGCTGGGAGAAGTGTCAGTTTGTCAGATCTTATTAAAGAAAGAAAATGAGTGATCCTTCTCTTTCTTTCTCAGTCCTTCCCTAACTGTAGCCTTGATGACAAGACCTGGTTTTGTCGTCACTGGGAGAAAATGCGGTGGCACATGCTAAACTTGTGCTAAGTAACAGGTAAAACCAAATTAAAGATGTAATTCTAGACAAGTCACAGGAATTGTATTTTTCCTTCATTTTCCAGATTAAGAAAATGCTGTCTTTGAGCTGGCCTGTTAGCTCATCTGAAAATGTGTAAACTGTCCTGTCTTTCCAAGGCATTTACTTGGTCTCACCCACATTATCTTGTCTTCATTAATCTTAGGTAATGCTTTTTTTTCCCAGCAAAGATCAGTGACTTTTGTCCTTCTGGCTTGAGACCACTGACAGAGGGACCACGGATGCAGGCAGGCATGCAGGTGATCCTTCTCCCTGCAGAACTGAGCAGCTCTTACTTCTGCACAACAGTGGGTTTGTAGAGAAGCCTGAGTTAGGCCCTGGTCACCAAGAAGTGGGGAAACCTGTGCCCCCAAATAATAGAAAGCAGCTAGTGTCTTGGGGGAAGCCAGCATCAGCAGTTTCCTCTTAGCTGGCTGTCAGGGAGGAAAAGTCTCCAGGAAGCCAGGAGGCCTCAAAGGGATCCCTCAGCACAAGTCAGAAAGGATTTCCTGAGCTTACCGCAAAGCCACAGGGGAGGACAACCTTTCAGATGCTTTTGATTCAGCGCAAGGTGGTCCAAATCCCACTCCCTAGATGTGCTTTTTCCAGAGGAACACAGAACTTTTCCTGCCCTGGCAGGACTGGGCCTCTGTGGCACCACCAAGGCTGGAAAAAGGCGGCTTTGGGATGTCTTCCTTCTCACTGACGAGAGAGCAGGGTTCAGAAATAGTATTGGACACTCCCCTGGATGGCTTTAGATAGGACAAGTATCTCAGGTAGGACAGGAGCTGCTGACCAGCTGATACAAGGGAGAGGAGGACAAAACTTACTGCTCCTCTTTGTCTGTGCCTAGGGCCCCATGATGAGCTGGTATCCAAATGCATACTTTTCTCCCTCATGCCCTGATCTTTGCTGTGCAGGGAAAGGACAACGGGTGTGAACAGGCACCAGAATATGTGCTGGGTGGGTGGGAGACCTTGAGCCTCATATGGGCATTTCCCCATCATTCCATCTATTTCTGGGTCTCTTAAAGGCTGCAAGATAGGAAAGATCTTCTCTTTTCCACCCTATGATCTTTTTGTCTTTGAAGTTTTCAGCTTTGTTGTTGATGTTGTTGTTTGTAAAACTGGTCTCTGAAGGGTTTCTCCTCCACACTCACACATGATCAATAAAGAGACTTACAGAAGAAATTTGCGGTTGGCTGGAAATTGAGTTCAAAACCTCTCCCTGTGGAGGAAGATAAAAAGATTCCTACAGAAGGTTTTCACCTCTTCTGCCAAGAACTGTAGTTCTTTGGATCCACTTGAGTGACCCATCAGCTGGCAAAACAGCTTCTCAGACTCCCTGCTCAAGCTGTGTCACCGTTTTCCAGCTAACAGGCATCCAATGCTCCAAGAAAGAGTTGTCAGCTGGGTTACAGCCATGTCAGGAACTAAGGACAACCTCTTATTGGTAAGGCATTTCGAAATCTGTTCCTCATATGGTGATAGTCAGAAGCTTCCTGATAGGCCCCTGAGGCAACTCTTCTTCCACTGCACATGCCTTGATGTAGCTGTGCCCACAGCTGGAGAATGAGGTACCAGGGCATCTCCTGCCCTGCCAGCAGCAGCCAGTTTTAGCCTCAGCAATGAAATCATTAAGCAGGTGGAAGCCTTGCTTCTTCCCGTTTGTAATGTCTATGCTAGAATATTTCATTAATGAAATCACTGATGTTTATTACCTACTAAATGATCTCTCTCTCCAACAATCTCTGAGGGTTATTACCACAAAGACTTGCACAACAGATGTTAAAAGCCATCAGTTTAAATCAACATATACTTTTATTAAAAACAAAACCGAATGTGTTTTTTTTTTTTGTTTTCTAATCCCTGCATTCCAGTCACTAAAGCTGAGATAATCTTCTGGAGAAGCTAATGGATATTGTTAATATCTGGATTGAATTTATAAAGAGCTAGGAGAGAACAAACAGGAGAGCAGAGACAACCTTCAGCAGCAGCAATGAAGGAAATCTGTTGTGCTTTGCTAGCAGTGCTTTATTTGTGCCAGCTGTTTCATCCGTTCAGGATGATGCACAAGAGGAAATTGGATATTTGTAATTATGCCTTGCACTTCTTTTTTTTCCTGACTCAGGATCCCAGATTTAAGGGGTTAATCAACTGTAATGTTAAGAGCAAGTATTTGTTGTCAGCCATTTTTCATTCCTTGTGGTTTGCTACAGAAATCTAGACAGGCTGTTGTTTGTGGTCAGTTTATTGCAATGTGAAACTTTTGTAAAGGTGACTAAAGGTCTGACATCTCCAGTCAAAGCTTATTTTTTTTCCCCTGCTTGTGAATAGAGCCAAGTCCAAGCAGGAATAGTCTAGGTTCAAGTCTTTTTAATCTACTGGTGACTGCTGAGAATGAAGGATTTGCTTCATTACAAGAGTGACAGAAGGAGCAGATGAAGAGCTTTGGATCCTGATTGCATTGAGCTGATGATGTCATCTAAAAAAATAGCAATACCTCACCAAATTGAAACAATTGCACTTTACAGTGCCAGTGGTGGTGTACAATCCACGCTAATGTGAAAGGTGATTCAAGATAAACAGGGCAACATGAATGATGGTTCAGGTGTGGTCTTACTTTCCAACTTCCACAAAAAGAAGGTTTCCAGTTCAGACTTATTTATATAGGTGACTTTCTCAGAAGGTCTCCTGTGAATTGACATGTTTCCAGTGGATCTAAACTCAGAAATCAATCCTAGCATGTAGACTTCAGTGGAAAGTTTTGTAATAAAACACATCTTATGACATTTCATCAGGTACTGGAGAAGAACTTTCTCCAAGAGACTATTTCCCTGATGCCTTTTTTTCCTCACTTTGGATAATTTTGTTTTAAGACCTGCCGTGAGTCATGTCCATCGTAGTGGATTAGGAATGGTGCCTTTGGCATGTTTCAGACTACTTGGTTTGGAAATAACGTTATGGTTTCTGCAAACAGTGTAAACTGAAGATGTGCAGAGCACTCATTCCTAGAGCTTCAGAGTGCCCCAAGGGATGGCAGGGCTGGCAAACATGCCTCCCTGATTTCAAAACAGAGACGAGACAATCTAAACCCAGGGTGCTCTTCCCATCACACTATCCATCCGTAATTATTTCTCATTCTGACTGTCCACCATTTGCAATAGGTATCCAGTATGCTTCTCAAAGACCCCCTTCAATGTCTTTGCCTTCCTTAGATGAAATAATAAGTGGGAAGCAGTTTTCCTCTCTTTTCCTTCTTTTCTATCCCCCCCGCCCCGGCTTGTCCATTCCTTAGCACTGCAGAGCCTGATGTCACTCTCTCAACAGATATGCGGGAGGTTCACGCTGGGATTTTCCTCCCTGGGATAACGCACAGTGTTTACTGTCTGTTGCCTTTCCGGTGGTCTCCCGGCCTCCAGCAATGGGAGTCACGAGGTCCTTTCCCCCCCGTCCCATGGTCTGTGGTATCTGTTGTTTTCCGAGCGCTGGAATCTTTGTCCCCGTTATGTAGCCCCAAACCTGACCTTGTCGGAGACCACACACGGGTGTCTCTGGATGAGAGGGGAATGTATGGAATGTTTTTCAATGAGCAGTTTATGAAATTCCTTTCCTATATGTTTCGGAAATTCTTTAAGTTAAAGAGCACAAACATTTCTCCAAGGAAACTAGAGTTTGCAGGAGCTCAAATGCAGGCACTTGTTTTTTAAACACATTCTTTATTAAGAAGGGGGGAAAAAAGGAGGGGGTGAAAGAAAAGGGAGATGTAAACAAGAAAGCCTGACTCTCTGCTCTGTATATGCAGAGGCAGGAATAACAGCACAGTGGGGCTGCACTTCTCCAAGGCCTGAGAGCAGGCTGTGTCCTCCTACAAGGAGTGCCGGCCAGCACAAGTGATAGAGAGCTGAACCAACGTTGTGTGTGCCATAGGGTGCAAGGAGTGAGACCCCCAGAGCCTCATCCTGACCCACAAAATGTGGGGAAAGATAGGAAACAGGCCAGTGCTGATTGTGGAGATGCCTGAGATAGGCAAAGGCAATGCTGAGGCAGGGGGATGTCTTAAATCCAAAAGACTCTCTTGAAGAGAAGGCATATGGCTTTTAGGTAATTTTTCCTCAGACAGAGCTTTATATATTCCCACATTGAAAACAGCAAAATCAGGTATTTATACAAAACTTGACAGAGGAAACCAGGGCCAAGAAGATCTTTATTTTCTGTGCAACTGAAGTGCAAGGGGAAGAAGAGGGAGGCTCTGGCCAGGGCACCCTCTGCAGTGCAGGGCTGAGTCCTTACAGATGAGGGAAACCAGCACTAAACTCTTGTATGATAAGGTGGCACCACCTCTTCCTCTGTTTGTGTTTTGGAAGAAAGTGAAGCTGCTGTTGCATGTTTGAAGGGCCCCGGCATTGGTGGCCATGCTCCAGGAGAACATGGGAAGGTATGGCTGAAGGTGAAAAGGGGAGGTGGGCATGGAATTGCATGTCAAAGCTGAGGTGCTTTCAGGCATGCTTCAAAGCAGAATTACAAATTTTGAAAACTCAGTCATTTCCAAGGACTGAGGAGGACCTTTGTCTGGGCCTTGCATACCTCAGTCCCACTTTAAGTACCTAGGTCCCTTTTTGGATCTGGGCCTAATCTGCTAATTCAAATCCAGCTTGCATGCGTCAGAACTGTAAGCCAATATAGAGTTGGCAGGAAATGGCTTTCCTATCCTGTGAACATTTTCAGGATTTTTTTTAACCGAACCTGGGTTTAAAACTTGGGCCAACAGCCAGAATTTTAAAAATTTTTGCAAAATGAAAACCCAAGTTCTGAATCCTTTTCCTCTAACATCAGCTAAAACATTTGATTTCAATACTGACTTCTGCTTTGTGTTTTATTCTTTTATTACCAGTGGTTTAATTTTAAAAACAAAAGTGGAATTCAAAACTGGAGGGAGTTGGTTGAGCTCTCTCCCCCCATCAAAAGTCTTGGGTTTGACGGATTGGCATATTCTGATCTGAAAAGCACTTCATCAGAAACAACCGTAGGCCGATGAGCTGCAGCTGTTGGCATCTGATGGCAGTGGTCTGTAATAAATATGTCAGTGTAGTACAACAGATGAAAAACATAACAGCTGGTGTACACTGACTGTCTCAGCAGAGACCATCTCTTAGACACAGGAGAGGATTTTCATTCTTATGAGGCATAGTTTCTTATCTTCTGGTTGAGGAACATGTGTTATGACTTGTAGTATCACTGTATGAATCATGGTGTGATGGACAAGTTTGGATCTGGGACATTTCACCACTGCAGACCATTTGAGCAATAGATCCATAACAGTATCTTTTAACAATCTGCAGTATGGCCAGGACTTCTCCTGCCATATTTAAATTTGAATTTTATTTTCTGTGCTTTCTTTTATGTTACCCTCTGTGCATGGTGCCAGTTCTTCTTTCCTTGGTTCGGATCCAAAGACCATGGGAATCAACTAAGTCCTTCCACCAGCTTCAGTGGGCTTTTGCGCAAATCCTTTGCACACTAAACAACCTTCATCTCATCTTTCAGAATCACAGAACGTTCTGAGTTGGAAGGGACCCACAAGGATCATTGAATTCAACTTTAAGTGAATGGCCCATGCGGGGATCAAACCCAGAACCTTGGCATTGTTAACACCATGCTCTCACCAACTGAGCTAATCTCAGGCACTTCCTGGAAAATACACTTCTTTCACAAAGCTTTTAAGCACAGCTGATCCTGTGTAACTTTTGCTTTACTTTGTGATAGACTTTCAGCCAGTGAATGCTATGTGGGTCAGATAAAGGAAAAAACAGGATTCCCTGATCAGGGTTGCTCTGTGTTTGTTGTGTTTGAGAACATAAGCAAGAAAATAGTTTTTTTATTTGTTCTGAGAATGAGTTTAAAAGTGTGATAAATACATTTACAAACAGGTCTTGTGTCATAACTCTTTCACTGTCATATAATATTCTTGAAGAGATTTGTAGGTTTTTTCCCCACAGTTATGAGAGACTTTTGGAACTAGAGTGTGGAAATATAATGAAAATGTGTGGGTGTGAGGTGCTCACTTCAGTGTCTTCTTGATTCCAGTGGCCAATAAATAAGGCTTATCTCGCGGTTTAAAAAATCCTGTGTGCAGTGAAAGCCAGAGAGGTGTCAGATCCATACTCTTCCACCATACCAGGTGTTGTCTTTCCCTGGAGGGTAGCAGTTGCTGTTGGCTTGCCATACAGCAATTCTTATCTGTCCCTGTATGACACTGCAAACTGCCCTATTCAGGCTGTGCTGAGAGAGTTTTCCACCATGTCTTTTCCATTATTCTCCACTCTCAATTGCATAGACACTCGCTATGTGTGCCATGCTTTTTCCCTCTCCTGTCTCTATAATGAGTGCTAGTACTACATTGACATTTGCTGACCCAAAACTGCCTTTTGGGTAGCACGGGTGACAAACACAAAATAATACACGGGCCTTTCCTTGAAAAGACTAGAAAGCTGGAGAAGATGTATCAGACTCAGAAAGGTGCTTGTTCAGGACTGAATGTTAGGTTGAACGAAGAGAGAAACCAAAACTAGTGATATGATCACCTTCTCTCTTCTCAGTCCCCTTGTTTTAGTGTTACCCAAGTGATGAATCACTTTACTTTGGTCAGTAGAAATATGAATCTAGCGGATTCTTACCCCTTGCACCTTCATGGTGTGCTAAGCATACATATGAATCTGATATTCCTGTCTTGAGTAGGTGGTGATCTCATCAGGTGAACCACAGGCAGTGGGGTGGGGAGCAGAGTGGCCTCCAAGAGCAGGAAGGAGCAGGTAGCTCTTAGTGGTGTTGTGTTGTGAATTGTTCCTTCAACCAGAATTGTGGGGATCTGTTGAGGAGGAGGAGGTCAAGGGAAGGTGTGGAGAAAAATGGTTATTCAGAGTTGCCATAAGAAACAGAACTATTAGGAGAACATTTACGAATGGGAGGAGGCCATGAAGAGGGTAAGGAGCCTGATCAACTATATGGAAGTAATGGAAGGGACACAGTGCAGAGACTGACAGTGTCTGGGACCCTGATGACTTTAAGTCCTAAGACCAAAGTGGAACAACCTGGAATTGTTGAAATAAACTATAGTAAGTGATCTAACCAGATTTGCTGGATTGAAAAAATGTTTGGAGATTTAGCAATTCTCTCTTCTACATGGGGGGTGGGGAGGACGGGTGGGGAGAGAAATCAGAGATACTGAAAAAAACTCACAACCTACTGATCTTGGAGCAAAACATAGTTTTTTAAGGTGACAGAAATCTGTGTTCTTACTGAGCTCCTACCATGCAAAAGTTAAGCTTGAGGACATCCCAATAGCAGGAATGGCAATTGAAAAAGCCCTGTGCAGACTTGCTTCTTCTCCTCCTCATCCTAATTTGATTTCAGATCTAGACAGCTCTATCCTCAGTGCACACTATGTCACTGCAGAGGGTTTTTTGCTGTACAGTGAACCTCAAGAACAGTGACTGCCATCCAGTTGTCTCTGCAGTTTTCCAACCCAAAAAGAACAAGCAGAATGAATCCTGAGCCTATCTAAGAGTAGTGAACACAACTTCACTTTTAAGGCCATCTGTCAAACAGCTGGCTTCAGAAGAAAAATTTACCAAGCAGGAGTGTGGAGGAACTCATGGTTGTTGTTTTGTTTTTTCCCTTCCTTTCATCTGGCTAGGATTAAGTGCTTTGTTTTTCCCTTCTACATGTATCAACATACCACCATGGGACTCTATTACTTCATACACAGAGGATCAAAAATAAGAAAAAAGAATTACCAGTGCTCAAATGGAACATGAGCTGGGTTGAGGTAGAAACTGCTCAGGGCTGAAGCAGAGGTGTGAGAAGCACAGCATTGTCTCCTAGGCAGGAGAGAGAAGTCAGCATCTTTCTCTGCTTGTTGGGGGAGAATGTAAAATTTCAGGTCATTCCAGAAGCACGAGGGTGAATTTAGAGAAGTGTTAAAGAATACGGAAGGGAAATTTTGCTAGCTGATTCAAGGTCGGCGTATTACAAAATCATGGGAATCAGGGCTAGAAAAGAAAACATGTTCTATTAAGTCATTCTATCCGGTCTCTGCAACCAACCTGTGTATGCTTCCTCCCATGAGCTTTCCAGGCAAGGTTAAACCTTAGAGAATAATGAATGATCATTGCTAAAGTACAAAAGGAAATTGGCTTCTGGATTTCTTTCCTCTTACTCCCCTGAAAAGGCATCTTTTCCTCTTTCTGACCCACACCTCCTCTGCCCTTCACACCCTGCTGAGAGCCCTCAGACAGATATCTTCTTCCAACCCATAAAACAGGTCAAGAAATACTGGTATCAGAAAAAAACAAAGATTTAGGAGGCAATTTCAAAGATGGATGGTCAGAGAAGTTCTTAATCCATTAGGAGAGATGTTTCTTTCTTTTCCTAAAGAAACCTCCTTCCTGAGCCCCCTACCTGCCTTTGCAAACACTTAGCAAAGATGATGATTTACCAGTTGTTATCTAACTTGGAGCTGTCGGTTTCCTGAGGACGAAGGCCCAGTGCACAATACAACAACGAGGTCTTACATTTAACTGCAAAGTCCCTTGACACTGCAGCATTCCAGCACAGCAGGCTGGAAAATGTGTTGCAGCTCAGTATAAATTGAAGGGGGAGAAAGGAAAAAAAAAGAAGAAACGTAATGAATTAAATATGGAAATGAATAATACACTCAAGTACAATCTCCTCTGTGTCATCTTGGTATTCAATTCCATTTATTTCATGTTGTCCCTGCATGATTGACTTGCACAGATTTATGTGTAGTGAATGTGGAACTGTTTTGTTGAGATAATCAAAAATAAAGCTGGAGGCTCAGCCATGGAGGAAGAGAATAGGAAGGGTTTGTAGAGCTGGGGGAGTTAAGCAGCCCAAGAACAGAGGGAAGCATGTAATACTGGCGTTTGTTGCTGGGGTTATTGTAAGGATGCACCAACTGCCATTGAGATTAATGCCTTTAGGTTTTGCTAGACCACTGGTTCAAACAAAGACGAGATCCCATCTGTCAGAGCTGCTTCTTCAGGCTGACATTATTTTAGTTTTTATGAGGATATCTAAATCACAAAATGAAGTTTGGGGTTTTCAGAAGAATGTAGAGCTTCTGTGGTGCAGAAGACTGAGCCTGTCGTAATGGAGCTGTCCACCCTCATCCTCCATATATGACTTTTACTGCTTTAACATAAAGATGCACAGCTTGGTTTTTCTCCACTTCTTATTATCTCATTATTTCTAGTGTAGGCTTCTTTTTCTTTTATCCCTAGGTAAGAATAGACTATGGTAAATCTCTGTATTTTTCCCCTCAGGTATAGTTAGGTTGCAAAATATTTTTGTAGAAGCTCCTGTGGAGTGTTTTGTGAATGTTTTATGAAGTATATTGATCCAAGAACAGGTTAACTTTAGCTGATGAGTTACCATGCATCAGCTGCTCTGCAATAGCTGTCCAAGCACATGATTTTAAACCTAAGTACTCCCATGTAATCATGTGTGCCAAAGTGCTAAAATGTCAATTTGAGTCTGACAAACTCCAAATGTTTTGTGATTTCATTACATGTCTATTACTAACTACCCGCACAGTGAGGAAATCCTATCCTGCTTCACAGTTGCATTTGTCTAACATCAGCCTGGATTCTCTCTGAATCTTTTTATGTCTATTGGTGAAATACTTGAAAGGTCTATAAGGAGTCTTTTCCACGTGAAAGTACCTACATATAAAAGTATCAAAGTATCAAGTCACATTTTGAGTAATCACAGTAGATTAGAGGCTTATACTCATAGCATTGCAAGACTTATTTTCTCTTGCAAGATAATTTTTGTGGCTTTACTCTGAACTCTTCAGATGTTCATATCCTTCCTGAACTGGGGATGCCAGGACTGAAGATATAATTCTTCTAACAATTTTAATAGTGGCCAACTCAGGGACAAAACCACTTCCCTGTTGCTACTTGGTACACCTGAGAATCATATTAATCATCAAACACTGCAATGAGATCTCATGTTAAGGTGGTCAATTTTGATGTTCTTTATGCACAGATTTGCAAGACAGTTTTTCACCCCGAACATAGGGCCTTGGCTTTAGCTCTTAAAACTTCAGTTAGATTTTCCTGCTGGGGGTGGCATCTTTTCTTCATTGACTATAGAGGAAGCTTAGACCAACTATGCTCTTACCTTAAATGCCTTTATAAGGGGCAGGAGATGGGTGGACTTGAATCTCCGTCTTTATTGCCAGTTGTGAGAAGTTTCACTTGCCTTCAATAAAATGCACATACTGAATTGTGCTAATTTAAGCAGGTACTTTTTGTACTCCCCTCCCTAATCCAGACTGTCCTCTTTCTTCTTTACTATCTCAGTAATTTGTACACTACCTGCAAATCCCACTATCAGAGATTTTGTGTTGTCTAGATTATTACTGAAAATACTAAACCTTATTGGATGAATAACCATTTTTATAAGCAGCTTGCTAATAATGGTCCTATTTATGATAATGTCTCCCCATTAATTACTGTGTGTTGAAAGCTGTCACTGAAACACATATTGGTAGGTCTAATACATGCCTTACTATTTCCACATATTGCAAAGTATTTGTGTCTTAACGAAGATCTCAAGAGACATCAAATTTTACGCCTTGGAGCAAAACAAATATACTCTACTAATGCCATTACCTTTATCAAGATAAACCTTTGTTCAAAGATAGGTGACAGTCTGTGCTTCTTACGAGTACCAGAGCAATTTCACACCTCAGTAGGTCTGTTTCTAAGAGACACTGAATTTGCTGGCAACTGGGGTTTAGCAAAAGTCTCATGGCAAACCTCTGGAACTCAAATTTACTGCCTTTATTCCCCTTAGGACATGTTGGCATTCATGTCCTGTTGTTGTTGGCCAACTTCTCCTTAGTTGTCCATATCTTGCATTTCAAAGAATGTGACCCCTTCTTTGAGGAGGTATCATATTTCCTTGAAATCAAAGACTGTTCCTCTCTCAAGGTCTTGAAAAGTTCAGCCCACACTTCTGATCCTTGTGTGATCTACCACAATTCCCAAAGTGGAGGGGTTTTCTTATTTCCTTCCAGATATTCAGTGCAGGATGGGTTGGCAGAGGACAACCTGGGAGGACAGCTTGCTCCCTCTAATCAGTGCTGGATGTATTTTACCTCCTGTAGAGCCATTACTGTTCTTCAAATTGATGGCACAGGCAATAAGGAGTTATCTATGTGTCACTTGTCATATGTTTTTCTCTTGGAACCCATATTTCCATCTTCTCAGGGTTTGCCTCCCTCTCTCTGTCATGTTTAATTCTTCTTGCTAAGGGCCTTGGGACAGGGACCTGTGATTATTTTTTTCTCATTGTAATAGTAAGGGCCCATAAAGTTGCAGACCTCCTCTAGTACAGAGTAAATAATAAACAATGATAATTCTTTTCACTCCAAAAACTCAGTCTGCAGATTCTTAAGAAAGAGAATAGTGTCAATGCAATCGCAAAAGTGCACATCATCACCAGATGGAAATCAATACATGGCATCACTGTGAGAGTCCACATGGTAGCATTTGTCAGTAATTCTCTTCCAGTCTGTCAACACAGTACTCCATCACGCAAACAGGAGGAGCATGTTGTGGGTCTGTGTATTTGAACCTCTCTGGGGACACCACTAATATAAAAAGCATTGCCACCAGAGGCTTCTTCTGCACTTAATGAAAGGAAATACATTTTCCTTCATTCTCTCCTTGAGCTTGTGGAGGCTTGGACTCACAGAGCATAGCTACACTCTTCTTTTGTGGATAGCAGCACTGCAAGGGTTAGTGGCAACTCTGATAATGCAGACTCCTACCCCTGAAGGCTGAGCTGGTACCAGACTCCTGGTTCACGTTGGCAGCATCGGTACAAAGCTTTGATACCAAGTCTGCAAATCCAGGCACTGGAGCAATGGAACAATATTGCCCATGCGTAGGACCTCCAGGCCTTGCATGGAGCTTCTGTGCTTCACCCCTTGGAGGATAAATAACAGCAACATGTAGTGGCCCATTTGATCACAGCAAGGGCACACAACAATGGGGAGACGTTCTGGCAGCCCGCAACTTACTAGTCAGCCATCTTTCTCCACTGATCTCCAGTGGAAGCTCTCCACAAGGTGGCAATGTAACACCACACATCCCACCATTTCCTCTGGCACATGACCTCTGGTTGAAGTTTCCCTCAGCCCAAGAGTGGTGCCCTTGGTTCTGTGCACCCATCGCAGGCACGAATGCAAGCCCAGCGCAGGCTGAGGTGAGTACAGGTGGTCTTCCTGATGGTTCTCTGTCAGCTCTTCAGGGACAGAGAGCAAAGTCCAACTATGTGGCTTTGACACTACTTGTTGGCCATGGGAAAAGGCAAGGCATGAGCCTATGGAGTCACTAGGCTTGGAGAAGTATGGCTGTGCTCTTTGGGCAAAACGGCAGACTTTCAAGAGACCAAATCTGGTATCTTTGTCTTACTAAATTGTACTTAACTGAAAAAATAATCCTGCTACAGTATGTAGGATACCTGTGAAGCACAAGGCAACCTTGACACAAATGAGCAAGCCAAAAAACGTCTATCCAAGCTTATACCTGCTTCCTGTTAGTTTCAAAGCAGCCAAGAATATGAGATGTGATCATTGTTAGGTTGCTTATATCTGCTTAAATCTAGCAGCAGTAACAAAAGAAATACAAATGATAGATACATAACACTAGCTTCCTTCTACACCACAGGCCAGGATTTTGTGAATTATCCCCAGATTTCAGTACCTCCCCTCCAGCTTCTGTTCTGTCTCTTACAATAAAGATTTGCTTGCCAATTTCTTTGAACAGGGGAAGGGAGCCAAGCCAGTCCTGGAAGGGGTTGAGCTGTGTTTGTTGTGCTATGTTTTGGGAAGCCCTTTTTTGATATGTGTCAATGTACTTTGTCCCCCTTAAGTCTCTTTATGCTTGTGGGGGGTCTCTGTCCTTTAACTGATGCCTTGAGAAACCAACTCAGAAAATCTGGGGCAGTTCAGGATAGAAGTGGGAAGAATGCTTTAGGAACTCCTCACAAAGAAAGGACTATCTAAAGCTGGACTGTCCTGTAGCTACTGTGCAGTTGTGTTGTCTTCTGAAGCACCAGGTAGTGGTCATGGATGACAAGAGGAGAGCAGATTAGTTAGATCCAATGAACTCATCTGGTATGGCAGGCTTTAAGCAGTTTGAAGCCTACAAGGGCACTTCCATTTCCAAACCACAAATTATTTCCAGAAACTGGGAAACAAGAGGAGGGAAACAAGAGGAAGGAAAGCTTGCACATGGCAAGCTCAACAGAGAAGAAAAATCCTTTGCAATGAAGTCATTGGACAGAAAGTAAACTGCCCACAAGCCCTTTTACCAGAAGAGTTTGGATTGAGAGTCCAGTGAATAGGAGAATTATACGTAACATGCAGTATATGAACTGTCTGAACAATAAAGAAGTATTGTCCATGGGTTGGTCTCAAAACTTCCACTGAACCCTTTAATGCATGAGTCAGTCACAGAGAAGATTGGTATATATTCCAGAGCTAGGTTAGAGGGAAGGTGGAACTTTTCACAGAAAATAGTTAACGCTTTGCTTAATCAGGCTTGCTAAACTTTGCTTAACTTGTGCAATGATTTCTGGCTCGTCCATATGGCCTTCACCTTTGAGTACTATTGATTAACTAATACCTAGTTTACCATACGATCTGAGTTCCGCTTAAACACCTTTCTCCTCTTTATTCGATGGAGTTTGTTATTTTAACCCTTTGACTGGGAATTTAGTCACTCAGTAGGTGGCTGGTACCTCTTCTGAAAAGCTTTGTGCTAAGGAAGCCAGTGAGAGAGACTGAAGATCCTGTGAGTGAAAGCCAATCTCTTTTATACTGTTTAGGCTCTGAACTCTTTGTGTTGTGGTAGGATCTAGTAGGAATTCTCCAGCTAGGAGAGGGGGGCCTGCTGGAGAAGGCAGGCATGAAATGAGAGGGCTGCTCCTGCCCTAAAGAACTGCAGCCTGAATAGAAAACACAAAGAATGGGAGGAAAGCTAGAGGCACAAAGAAAAGAGATTACTTGGCCAAGATTGAACAGTAAATCAGTGGCAAAACTTCGAAGAGTTCCCTTGAGTCCTAATCTGGTGACCTTTCCAGTGGGGCAGGCTGCCTCTGGCTTTTCACTGAAGTGTGCAAAGCGTTGGCTTTTGATTTGCGAATAGATTAGAGCATACAGCACCTTATGCCAAAAAACTTCAGCACAAATTTAACATTGCCTAATGGTGTCTTGTATTGTTCCAGAATGCATAGAGGATTAATCCTCAGCAGAATATGAGAAATTAATGCAAATTTAAACTTCTGAAAAGTAGAAAATATTTCCACACTGTCAAAATAGCCTTAACTCTTCCCTGTTTGAGAATTGCTGCAATACATGCTGCTCATACAGCTCATACATGCTGCTCAATCTCAGGGAAAATTCAAGAAACAAGGCAGATGAAAGCATCCAGTGCAGATTAATATTGTCTATGTCAGAGCATATCCCATCAAAGAGATGGAAAAGGCAGCAGCGTGTTCTCTTAAGTTTCTTCATAGCCACTTTCTATAAGTATATAGGCTTTAAAGCCAGGCAGACCTCACTAGAATGTCTGACCTTATCTATAGCAACCTTCAGACTACTTTTAATTCCTCTGTATTGAGCCAAATATACTGAGATTGTCCACAACCTCTTCAACAAAGGCACACGTTCAGATCTTGAGTGCAGGAGTAGTCTCAGACAGAGAAGCTATTGTCTGGGGGGCTTGGCTCTGGTCCTCCTCTGCACAGCCACCACAAGGTTGGCTTGCTAACCTTGGCATGCTCAGCAGAGAGGATGCATTTTGGGATGCTGAGGCATTCGGGTTTGGGAGTGCTTAGAATAGTCCACCTAAAACTGGAAAGTGATGTTTGGCTTTATCTATAGCAGAGCAGAGATTCCTCTAATACCTGGATGAATTTAATCTAGTGCCCCTTTTCCTTTTGGGGAAAAGGGGGTCTAGCAGTGACGCAGATGAGTTGCAGTTTAGAAAACAGTTTGGCTCTTCAGGCTTTATGATACCTCCCCCTATATCAGCAAGGTTCTAGCAGCTCCACTTCCAACATCAAGAGCAAATCAATCCATTTATTTAGTCATGATGCTTTCCCACAAATGGCTAATAGGGGCCTGTGGACCCGGCAGCACCTGCAGAGATGTTCTTAGTATCTGGCTGCAGGGGACCTGCTGCTGGTAGGATGGTCAGTGCTCCCATTGTGGTGGTGAGGGACTGAGTGTGGGACCCCCAAATTTCCCTTAGACTTTGCTGAAAGCACTGAAGCCCCATGTATGCCTCAGCTCCTCACTCAGCAGCACTTCTCTCTTTGTCTGTCTTATTTATTCAGCTTTTAAGTGATTTGGGCAGAGCCTGGTGCTCACTCCATATGCTCTCAGTGTTACATTTAAGTGTAAGATGCTCAAGTCTGGTATGCTGTGTATATAAACCCTAGTTTTATTGAGCTGTGAGGAAGAAATATCCTCTTTTCTCATCTGCAGCGCACCTAACTCTTGTTTCTCAGTAAGAGCTGGGTACAGAGAGCTCAGGCTTTTGAGTTATTTAATCACGTTTGAAATTACAGCTTGGTGAAATGTTTATGTGGGGGCCATTTATTGGATGTCTTTTCCCTCTACGTGCTCAGGTGCTTAGAGGAACTTCCCAAATTTAACCCTGTGCAGCAGTCAGTTGAATCATTCCTCCAGACAAGCTTCATCCCCAGATTAAAAACAACTTGAGTCCAAACATGATTCATTCATTTGACTGGATGCTGAAAGTCTTGTGTTCTCTTGCTTGGATATGGGCAGCTGTTTTTATCTTTCTTAAAAAGACGAAATAGCAAGTAAGGGAGATGAAATAATGTACAATTGATGGCAGTCATGAGTTATTTGTGTAATGAACAATGTCTTGCAATGCTTCCATGACACTAGGACTAAAATCCAGATGCCAAAGGGAAAGTGGCTGAAAGGGAATGCCTGTACAGCCTACCCATCTGGAGTGGTCCCATCTGGTCCTCATCCCTCACACCTCAGGACTTGTCAGTCATGACATGGTTTCATTTTCTCCATCCTGCAGTGATGCAACATCTCTATGTCATGGTGGGAACTGAGGCACAGGCTAGATGAAATGTCTTGCCCTGTGGTTAGTGGGAGACAGACTCCAAGTAATTTATAATGTTTTCTTCACTTCCACTGGGCACATTTCCCCAGTGACTTCACTTTTTTGTTGTTGTGTTTTGTTTTTTTTTTTTTTTGAGGGTAGGGGGCAGTTTCCTAATGTGCCCTGGTATCTCTAAGGGCCACGGACAGCCATTAGTGCTTGGTCTCTATACTGCTGTTTCCTAGAGGCTAAATATCTGTCCATGCTCTGTTCTTTACATTCTTCCCTGCATACCCATTACCAGTTACTGTCAGACCCAAAATATACCATGCTGCTCAGACATTTGGTCTCACATAATATGGCATTCATATTCTTATGAGGTTTGGGTGCTTTCTTGTTTTTCATTATAGCCTCCACTGAGCAGGAAACATGCAAAATGACCCCAGACAATTAGGTGTCAGTGTGTCTCAGATATTTTCTTTTCCATGTGATCCTGCCTCCAGCAGGG
The DNA here is from genome assembly GCA_013398175.1 of Climacteris rufus. Taxonomy (NCBI): domain Eukaryota; kingdom Metazoa; phylum Chordata; class Aves; order Passeriformes; family Climacteridae; genus Climacteris; species Climacteris rufus. Next base: position 741,711 of record VZRZ01003773.1, on the reverse strand, counting down.
TTGGCAGTTGACTGAGTTACCACTCTCCCAAAAGGTCTTACGAGGTATATATTGTGCATTAGTCAGAGAGCTACTAGTCCCAGTACTGTAAATAGGAGTTCTGCAACCAAAACCTGTCAAACTCTGAAATCCTGGTTATTTTTTATGGCCAAAGGAGCCACTGCAATCAGAGAACCTGAACTTTCAAAAGGGCCTGAAAATGTCTTCCCCTAATTGTTGCTTTGACATCAGTTGCTTTTGGTTGTGGTTGAGAAGGCATGTCAAGACCTCCTGAGCAATGGCCAGGAGGTGGGATAGGTCTCTGGCACAGGAGAGGGCAGTGGAAAGGAGCAGAGGCACACTGCAGAACCGAGGTGGTATAGCAATGGCCTCTTGACAGGGATGTGGTTTCCAGAATGTCTCTCTATTTCTGTCAGAAGATGTCAGGGCCAATGAATCCTGGAAGCTCTCAAGTGCAAGTCTGGATATGTTCTGTCTCTCTGTGCCAGCTCTGCTGAAGGAGAAATGACTGCCACACCACTGTCCCATCCCTCAGCAGCTATTTGGCAATCTCACCCCTTCATCAACACTGCAGCTGGCTTGCCTGCTATCTGCTGATCCTTTTCTTTTCCTCAACCCTTATGCCCCGAATGGATCAATTTTTAGAATTTACAAAGAGTCAGATGTACAGCTGAGAACTGAATGTGGGTGAAAAACTACTGGGAAAATGGGTGGAAATTGCTAGAAAGCAGCATTATTTATCCACCACGGCCAGCGTCAAGTCAAGTACCATGTCTCCTGGCTCCCTTGCAGCCCTTTGAGCCCCTGCTGAATTTGATGCTTGCTCAAGGTCACCTGGCCACTTTTGGCTCCTGGCTCTGTGCCTCAGCCCCTTGCTAATGGGTGTGTTCTGCCACATGATCAGCCAGGAAAGAAGGGGCAAACCTCACTTGCTGGCACAAGTATTTTTGTTTGGTTCAGACCCTCTCTCTTTTCCCCCATCAACTCTCTTGGATCCACCAGTTTCTTTGGCAAACACCCTTGCAACCAAGCAGTTTCAGGGACTGGACAAAGTCAGAAGTTTATTTTGGTGCATCTCTCACCTTGAAAAGTGTTGCAAAAACATGAAATCATGAAATCCCTTCTAGAAAGGGTTGGAAATTTTATTTCACATAATTTTTTCTGCCACAAAAGGCAAATATTTTCAAACTGCCATTGTTTGTGGGAAATTGGTTTGTTTTAAGAAACCTTCCAGCTTAGAAAATTGTTAAACTTCTTCTAAAACTTTCCTTTCCTTTCCTTTCCTTTCCTTTCCTTTCCTTTCCTTTCCTTTCCTTTCCTTTCCTTTCCTTTCCTTTCCTTTCCTTTCCTTTCCTTTCCTTTCCTTTCCTTTCCTTTCCTTTCCTTTCCTTTCCTTTCCTTTCCTTTCCTTTCCTTTCCTTTCCTTTCCTTTCCTTTCCTTTCCTTTCCTTTCCTTTCCTTTCCTTTCCTTTCCTTTCCTTTCCTTTCCTTTCCTTTCCTTTCCTTTCCTTTCCTTTCCTTTCCTTTCCTTTCCTTTCCTTTCCTTTCCTTTCCTTTCCTTTCCTTTCCTTTCCTTTCCTTTCCTTTCCTTTCCTTTCCTTTCCTTTCCTTTCCTTTCCTTTCCTTTCCTTTCCTTTCCTTTCCTTTCCTTTCCTTTCCTTTCCTTTCCTTTCCTTTCCTTTCCTTTCCTTTCCTTTCCTTTCCTTTCCTTTCCTTTCCTTTCCTTTCCTTTCCTTTCCTTTCCTTTCNCTTCCCCCTTCCCCCTTTCCCTCATTTTCTTCTTTTCTTGAGGTTTTCTACATTGAAATAACATGGAAATAACAAGGAAAAGCCCAAATAAAATAGTTCAAAATTATTTTTCTCTGTACCAAATTTTTTTTTCTTTTTTTTTTTTTTTTTTTTTCCCCCCTCATGGTCTGTGAACAGTTCTGAGATTTCCTTCTAGTTTTCTTCCTGATGTGGAGAGCAAGATCAACTGAAGTTTTGCAAACTTTTATAAGAAAGGGAATGTCTTCCATGCCAAGCTCTAGCTACAGCTTGGATGTGTCTGAAAACACTGACTGTCAAAAGCTGTGATCTGATTTTACCGGGAAGGGTTTTCTTATGTTGTCACACCCTTGTGTAGCCTCTGAAGAGTGAGTAACAGGGAGCTATTCCTGACAGTTTCCACCTGCGTGAGCTCTTAAACTTTTCTAAAATAGAGTATATCATGTTTTGGAGATGGAGATTTGTTAGGGAGCTTAGAGACAGCCAGAAAGATTTGTAAACAGAATTATGTGAGACAGGAGTCAATGAATAAGAATAATGACATGTAGGAAAAGATTGGGAAATAAGTTAGGCATGACTCAGTGTGAAGGTACACAGCAAACAATTGCCCATCACTGACAGAAAATGTACGGGGGAGCTTTGAAGCAGGAGATGATCTCCAGTAAAGACTCCAGCCTCTAGAGGTTTGCAACTCAGGGACTTCTTGAGCCAGGAACTTCATCTCTTTGTTTAAAGGCATGGCTAGGAAATCTCATAATGCAGTGTGAATACAGATAAAAATATAATAATTGTGACTTTTTAAAATCAAGTGGAACTGCTCACTGGAGATAATGGAAAAAATCCTGTGATGCCTTGTTTGTTTAGAGCATCTTTCTTTTCCCCACATTTCACTTATCCATGGTTTGATTTCAAGAACAAGCATAGCAGTCCTGTGTTTTTGACTTTTGCCTGAAAAATGTTTTGGTTTTTTTTAGTAAGTCTTTACTCTTTCTTCCAACAAAGTTTGAATTAAAACAAAAAAACAAAAAACCAAGCCACTAAAACTGCAAATTTAAATATTTCATACCACCTCACTTTTAACCTTAACTCTCTGTCTAGCAGACTAGTTAACTGGAGAAATGAAGCACTGTGTGGCTTTGACCCTGAAGAACACCATCTACTCTTTCTTCTCCTGCACATAAATCTCACTAGTGCACCTTGCCCTTTGCAGCAGGATAAGACTGAGTGACCGGCACACACTCAGCAGAGAGTTGAGGAGGGTGTAAGTACAGATAGTTTCCAAATGACCCCAGAGAAGTGTACACGTTATGTTGCTAACAACCATACTCTACATGGCAGGGATTCAGGGCACTGTTATTAGATGTGAATATTACAGTTGGCTTTGAAACACTATAGAAATTAGAAATTGCTGTCTTTTGGGGAATTATAGCATCTTTTTACTGGATGGGGGGAGAGCAGATTGGTGACAGGCTCGTTTCATGTTTTTGTATTCCAGGCAGTTTGCCTGCTCGAGAGGAAGCTATTTATTGATCTCTGATTGCGAGGGTTAATAAATCTCTGCTCAGACTGGTTCAGACTCTGGCCAGGTCAGCCTGAGGCAAATGGTAACTGCTTCTTAACCAGAAGCACTTTCTGAATCTGCCCAGGTCTGGTTTGCAGTAAGAAACCAGGGATGTGCAGACCCTTGACCTTCCCTTAAGCCTCTGGTGTTTGAGTAGTTGGGATTTAATTCACATGGAGGTCTTTTTTTTTTCATTATTATATGGCATTGAGGTCAACAGCATTTTTCCCCATCCCTTTACATGTTCCGTTATACATCCATGCCACCTTCGATGGCGGTGAGTGTCTGCTTGGCAAACAGGCTGGTTTCATTACCCTGTCTCCTCCCCTCGCCTGCTGAAGGACATCTTCATTAGGATTCTGTGTGTGGGGAAATCAGCTTATGCTCCACACAATATGCGAAAGCCCCCTGGAAGGGTTTTATGAGAGGTCACACGCTCGAGCCTGTCTGTCACTGCCCACCCGGGGGTGGCCACCCCACCCTCCTGCCTCCCTGGTTCTTGCCCTTTGATTCCTCACCCTGAGCGGCAAATGCCTCCGCTTCAATAGACGTAATTTCCAATTGTCTCCATGCGCTTTGGAAGTCTCTCTATCACACCCTGAACAAATATGCCTTTTTTTTTTTTTCTTTTTTATTTGTTCTTCTGAACTCTCTGCTGAATAATCGGTTCTTTCCCCACTTCCATGTTTCTGCTCTAATCAAGGACAGATTCTTGTGAAAATAGATTGGTGTTCCCACCCCCCAATGTGTGTATGTCTTTTTTTTTTTAATAATTTCCTAGAACTGATAGATTTGGCTGGGCCTCGGGTCTCTTCTGTTGCAGGAGGGTTAAAGGGAGAGCTGGGTGGCCTGTTTGCTTTCAACTTTAACCATTTCGTCATTTGCAGAGAAAACCCTTTCCCCTACTTCCCTTCTTTAAGAGGGGTGATCTCCTGTGGTGTAGGAAGTCCCACTATCAGCAGCTTTGGGCTCAGGTAATGCCTCCTACCAGCCCTGTTGAGCAGCCCTGAGAGGTGCTGGATTACCTGTTGGATGCTGAGTGCCAAGGCAAGGACCCTTTTCCCAGGCTTGTAGGCACACCCTGAAGTACTGAAGCTCTTGATGTTGAGCTTCTCATCATTGAGGATATTGAGTTCCCTGGACTTCTCCACTTCCCTGGCCTCCCACTGGGTGTGGAAAGGACTGATTCTCACCTTCCTTCAAGGGTGCTGGATGCCTGGCAGCGGGACAGCAGGGCCACATGCGGTCTGGTCTCGCATCTAGAGGAAGGTGAACCTTGCATCCAGAGTAAGGTGAACTTCTGCAAAACCTGAGGAGGGCACTAGAGAAGTGCAGAATGTCAACACAGGGACTCAGCCAGTCAGTGCATGTGGCTGCCATCTGCAGAGCCCCCTGCCTCTGCTGCTGGGCTTTTCCTGGCAGGGTGAGGTGAAGAGAGGGGGCAAAAAGGGCTCCCAGACTTTCCTGCTATGGAGCAGCTAGGGTCTTATCAACACTTTCCTCCCCATATGATCTGTGATTCCTGAGCCTTCACATGTACACGCTGGTTGTGTGTGCATATAAAAATATATGGCTGTATAATTAGAACCAGCCAAGAATATTTGGCTGAAATGGTGGTGAAGGGGGGAAACCAGGGGGTGTCCAAATATACTGATTCATTGGAGCCAGAACTCTTCATGGGAAGTGTCAGGTTTGATGAATTTCCCATTCAAAAAAAAAAAAAA